>OY735217.1:2177822-2390322 GCA_963457665.1 Thysanoteuthis rhombus
CAGTAGTGCTTACTAACGAAACTGACAGCTTGTCAGATCATCTATTATAAATCATCATCACCATCATCATCATCGTCATTATCATCAGCCTTTTAACGTCTGTCGTTGGACATAATCTTCCAAAAGATTTGCCAGACATCTCGATCGTTGGCGTCGCGGCACCAATATCTCCTGAACCTGTCTAAATCTTCAGGCTATTTGATTTTTTTGCCGGCCAGAATTTTCGCGCATGATCTCTGGGGATCCATGTTGTGAATCGTGATATATAAAACCAGTGTTTTCATGAAACGGAGGACTCGTATATTTCGAAACAAAGATATTCGCAGCAAAGAAAGGAAAGTTCATCCGTTCGCACCCTCCTAAATACGTGGAAGAAAGTGACTGCATAAGACTCTCCCTTCAAAATACTGGACTTTTATAATCTATAATCAGAAAGAAAAAAACCCGGCCTTTTTCATGAAACTAAGGATTCGGATATTTCGAAAGAGAAACAGACAAAAAGGAACCTCTTTCCTACATATGCAAAAAAGAAAGTTCGTATGTTAGCACTCATCTGAAAAACCTTGCAAAATACATTGGAGAAATTGACTGCATAAAATTTTCCCTTGAAAATATTTGGAATTCATAATCTGCAAAATGTCCCCAAATCGTTACCAATTCACAGAGTATGATTATATTCTCTTTGCGGCCATGCTGATCATTTCGGTAACCATCGGGATTTATTATGCTTTTTGTGGATCGCGTCAGAAGACCACGAAAGAATTCCTCATGGGGGATCGAAATATGCAGCTGTTACCGATTGCAATATCCATCATGGCATCTTTTATTTCTGCGATTTTAATCTTGGGAACCCCGGCTGAAATGTACACAGCAGGAACTCTTTACATGATTTATATAATAGGGGCCTGTATTGGTTGCCTCTTGGCTGCCCTGTGTTTCGTACCTTTGATGTATCCATTGAAACTGACGAGCTCGTACGAAGTAAGTAAAACGAATTTTATCATTTATCTATAATATCATTTTTTCAATGGTTGATTCCCGGTCGAACCCCTTCTTTTTGTAAGTTTTCACTTGGTCCCTTGCCTGAAACGGTTTCAGTGGGCCCCAAACAGACTGTACCGTCATGGGAGTTTCATCCGGTCTGCTCCTAATGAAAGTTTTGGGAATTCGAGGACTTCAAAACAATTAAATAGGATTAATTCATCCAAGATACCAATCGATTGGGTTATTCAACGGAATTATTGAGATATTTATATTCGCAACGCTTTACTTGTTTAGTATCACTCATCTTGAATCGCTACACAGTTACATTTTCCCTCTTCAATATGTAGTGTTTTAGCATTACTAAACACAATTTTAGAAAATTGAATTTACTGACTCAAACTAGTACCCGTGTACTGTATTTGTGTCGATATCCAAACATATAAAATCGCTTAAAAAAAAGATTTAGAGTGACCCTAATATCGGCATAATTGAGTAAAATTCGTATCGGCTCTCTACATATTCATTAAAAAGTTATTTTGTGAATTTGGATAAAAGCTATCGAGAAAATATCAGCATAGATAAATGGCTATTTCTTTATCGTATCGAAATTTTGAAAGGGGCCATTTTTTATATCGACAATTTTGAATGGCTATGGGAGGGATTTAATTGCCAGGTAACTGAGTTGTTTTCATTTCCTCAGAAATAACATTAATTTTGAATTTTGAAATTGACCAATAAAATTACCCAAGGGTCAGATTTATAACGCATAGGTGTTATTTAATTCAAATAAAATATTCTTCAATTTTATTCAGTATCGTGATGATTATCATTATTCACTTATTCAATTCTGTTAAAAAATAAAACACTGGACATGTTATTCACGTTTCCACTTGATTAAAATATGTCAAGTCGAAATTTGGGACGATTTGTTTACTGGCCACATAACCTGGAACGGCAGGTTCGTCGGGTAAAGAATTTGAGAGCTTGTCAAGGTTTTGTTTGAATGAGTGTTTTGACACCAGTTACATTTTTTGATATGCGGGGGTAAACTGTTAAAAAGTCCACAACTACGTATTAGTGAGGGTGCAATTCCTCAATATTTGGCTCCTGTGTGTATTAACTGTCGAAAGCAATTTTTATTTCATTGATTCTGTTCGTTAGTATACCGAGGTATATATAAAACATGTTTGGCTTTTTTTTCCACCCCGTTTACCATACTAGGGCATTGATTGAATTTTGGCTCCAGACTCCCGTGGGCAAAAAATTCGATAATACCAAACCTGGTCAAGTCATATATCGTTGCAGAGGTATTGATGAGCTGATCATTTCTCACAAAAGGATTCGGGGTCTAAAATCAACAGAAATTTAGTTATATGCACGCACGCACGCACGCACGCACGCACACACACACGCACGCACGCACGCACACACACACACATATATGCATATATGTGTGCGTGTATGTATATGGATATATATATATATATATATATATATATATATATATATATACATATGTGTACATGTACATATATATGTATGTGTGTCTCTCTCTATATATACATGTGTGTGTATATATATATATATATATATATATATATATATATATATAAGTACATATATATATGTTTAAATATATTTGTATATAAATATTGAGATAAGTCATCTATAACGGATAAAATCTGTTTTATTAACTAACTAACTAACTAACTAACTAACTAACTAACTAACTATATATATATATATATATATATATATATATATATATATATATATATATATATATATATATATTCCTATGCATATTTCTTCCGCCAGGCGACTAAGCACAATATCATGATAAATCAAGTATGCAGGTAACCATGGAGACCTATCGTGCAACCCCCAGTATCCTTCCCTATATAGTTTTGCGGATGGATAGTACCCCCCGCCCAATTTGGGATGGACTATGATTTTAGAATTGTTTTTAGGGGTACCATTGTCTCAAAAACTGAAGAACTGAAAATACTTTTTTTTGGAAATGTTTCTTTTGACACAAAAATACTGTCACGGTCAGCTGGAGATTTGGGGGACATTTTTAAGCCCCATCCTTCGGAATTCAATTCAGTGTTTCCCTGACTGGGGCCGCAGACCCCTGCTGACCCGCAAAGTTAATGATAAATCTCTGTGGACAGGAAAATACTGAATCTTTGGAAATGTTTCTTTTGACACGACATCGTACAACATTCCAAGCATATGTGTACCCAAGAGTCGACAATCTATGACTTGTGAATTTAATTATTGATATAGATAAGTACAGTTACATATTATTGAAAAGAGAATTCTATCCACTCTTTGGTAAAGATTTGTATCTATGGGCACGAAAGGTTACAACCAAAAACGTGAACTTGTGTATTCAGCATTTTTCAAGTAGGTTTCAAGTATACGGGTATCTCATTGTCCAACGTCTATGGATCGTGGATTTAAGTCTTATATATATATATATATATATATATATATATATATATATATATATATATATATATATATATATATATATATATATATATATATATATACATATATATATATATATATATATATATATATATATATATATATATATATATATATATATAAAATTTCAGATAAGTTTCTATATGATATTACGCAATTTATGATTCATTCTGTTGGACCAAATATGTACATTTTCTCAAATACATACGGTCGCGTGGAGAGAAACGAAAAAGACTGAGAATAAACGAGGTAAGAATTTGGGTTGAAAGCAGTTATTTGACCTTTGCATTACCGGTGGGCTATTTAGCACAATGGTAAATACATCGCTACGTTGAAGCGGCTACCTATCGGTATCGATTCATACAGCAGCCCCAAATTCTCTAATTGTTTACGTTGTCTAAATTGAATGATATATTAACCGTGTAACGACGGGAAATCATTTGAGATAAGTTTCTATGCAATATAACACAATTCATAATTCATAAATATATCGTTTGAAAGAGAATTTCATCAACATTGCAACAGGGTATCTTGGCAATTTATATCTACTGAGCATGAAAGATTACATTAAACAAGCGTGAAGAATTTTGCATTTTTCAAGTTCATCTCCTTTTTTGAAAATTTGGCCTATTTTTGCCTTTACATGACTCATGTCTAACCCAAATTTGGGGAAATATGTTTCAAAACTTCCGACGTGTGCCCAGTTAACAGGATTATCAGTTGTAGGATTCTGGTACAATCTTTTGTCAAAAGGAACATTTCCATTTTCAGCATCTCAATTTTTGAGACCACAGTACACCCTGAAATCATAGTTTATCCGAAAATATATTTCAATAACTATCTAAATCATGAACAGCAGCCATTTAACAATAAGAAAAAATTCGTTTGAATAGTCTGCCTGGTCAGCAATATCATGGACCCCAGGCTTCTAAAAAGTCTACCCACGGATTCCGCGGTCTCCAGACAGGGAAACTCAACAGAAATTCTCGGAGAGTGAGGCTTCCAAGGATCCAAGCCCCCAGGCCTCTAAATCGCTAACTCTGTCGCAGATTGTCGTACAATTTTGAGTCAAAAGAAACATTTCCAAATAAATAGTTGTTTCAATTCCTCTACCAATAACCAAGATGTTCTACTTCCGTTATGTATGAAGTGAATTCCCTTGAGTTTCTTAATTTGTTCTTGGGTCTGGGAATACACCAACTTGGAACAATAGTTAAGTCTCGGTAAAATCAGTGCTTTATGTATTGAAGGCATAGGATTTGCAAATCTTGTTTTAAAGGTTCTGAGACGGAGAAAACAACATTGCTCATGGCAGGTCAAATCAAATGTGACAGGACAAACTATGTCTGGGCTAAAAAAGGCAAAACCTAAACAAACAGCAAATGGCACCTGTGTGGAAAAACGGATGAGACTGTGAACCACAAAATCAGTGTATGTAATCAACGAACCCAGAAAGAGTACAAAAGCAGACACGACAGGGTAGCAACAGTGATACACTGGGAACTGAGCAAACGAGTGGGATTCAGACATGCGGACAAATGGTATCAGCACAAACTGGAGACAGCACTGGAAAATATAAGCCACACATTACTCTGGGACTTTGACATCCGAACTGACCACCCCATTCAAGCGAAAAGACCAGACCTGGTAATTGTGGCGAAGGGGCAGAGAGCCTGCCAAATGATAGACGTGGTCGTGCCATCGGATCGCAGAGTTGATACGAAAGAGAGTGAAAAGCTTCAGAAATACTACGTCTAGCCAAGAGAAGTGAAGATGATGTGAAACATGAAAGTCAGGGTTGTACAAGTAATAACAGGTACACTCGGTACGTACCAAAGACACTGAAAACAAGATTTGAGGAACTGGGGGTAGGAGGAAGGGTTGACACTATAGAGACCACAAAACCACTAAGGAAAGCATGAATACTGAGGAGAGTGCTGGAAATGTGAGATCTGCAATCCTCAGCTGGTTGCAATGGCTGAACAGCCAAGAAAAATGTGTGGCGGAGGCAATACAAACCACAGAGCCACTGTAATAGGTGGAGACCATATAAGGAGGGTGGAAACCTGAAGAAGCTTACTGTCACTCAACCTTCAGCGATAACCATCAGGCAACTAGCGTGAAACTGTAGTGGACTGTGAGTGTTCTCCAATCTCGCAGTGATACAAATCTCTATTATCCACGTTGAAAGATTTGAACTTTAAGAATGTGAAGTCTTTTTTTAGTTGTATTACGTTTATGTTCTAACCCAGAGATAAAATGATTTATTATATGTTGGTGGGTCGAGAGGTTATTGCATAAAATCGAACAAAAGGTTGGAAAAACCTCGTAAAGGCTGCCTTCCAGATTTGCTTCTAAAATAAAAATTACGGCCTCTGAAATCAATGGAGGGTTGTTTGCATTGATTTCACTCGATTGGATTGTATATTCATTGTCTGAATTAATGAAATGAAGAATTATCGTTATACTATTGTCCTCACCTTGGGTTGTTTCTAAATTTCACTACGTATCGGCCGCTGTAGCCCCCAATCGAATTCGGTAACTGTAATACTTAGCTGAGGAATAAATCAGAATATAAGCGGAAGCCATTCATCATTATCTGATCAATGTTTTCAAAATCAGTTGATCCCTAGCACTTCATTCAAAGTGATCACAGTAAGTAATTTCCTATATATATATCATTTGCTTAATGTTATCAGTCGGTTATTGTTTGCTAATACACCAACCCCAAGTGATCACAATAAATGACATCATCTGTATCACCTTTTTTTCCAATCTTTTTGATTGATCAACCTTAACAGGTCAGGCTGCCAAATGACGTTTACTACGTGTCGGTTTCTATCGAGTGACTAACCAGACCTGATTTTTGTTTATTTTTTCCAGTATTTGGAGAGACGTTTTCAGGCGAGATCTGTGAAATTGATTGCCACTGGATTGTGCATAGTTCAACAGGTGATCATAATATTTTTTTATTTTGAATATATTTTCCAGATCAAATGTAGTATCCAGACCCCAAATCAAGAAGCAGATTTTCAGATTATATCGATATCAACATTTAATTCTTATTAATAATTTTGTGATTTTATTTCTTCTCCGCGTTCTTTTATGTACTTCAAGGGATACGAAGGCTACATTTCATACTTGTTTTAATGGAATTAAGTTTGATAACGGTGTAATCAGAAAATTTGCACTTTTGATTTTTGTGGGTTTGGATTCTCAATTTGATGTTTTCATCTTATATGTCAATTTTGATGTTATCCTGAATTTCTGAGACCAATCATTATTATAATCATAAACTGATTTACTCGGACGAAAGACAATTTCAATTTTTTTTTTCCTAACCCCAGTACAAAATCGGAAGTTGACTTTGTTTTACTACAAAGAACAACAACATGAGGGGATGTGAACTGATCTGTGAAGTCCCCATTCCCCTTCTGTGATTTGAAAGCATGATAAACTGATTGCAACGAAGCTATCTTACTGACTGAGCTAAATTGACATGTCTTAGATATCAAGGAAAATTCATCAAACAGGTTCGTACGCTCGTGTTTATTTCATTCTAATAAATGAATATATATATATATATATATATATATACATATATATATATATATATATACATATATATATATATATATATATATATATATATATATATATATATATATATATATATATATATATATATATATATATATTACTTATCATGTATAAAATTCAAAATCTTCAATAGGAACTGAAGTTGGAGTGGAGTGTGACGCTGCAGTAGCCAGTCTTGTAAAATTTCGAATTATAATCTGTTGAATAGCTGATATTCTTTTTTTCTTTTTTTTTTTAAATTTGGTATAGATTTTTTTCTTGCACAACTATCATCAATGTTGTTTCACAAAGATGAAGATAGTAAAAAAAATCTTGACAACCTTTGATCTCAAACATTGGTGCTCGCAGTCACTTTTCCTTTAAGGGGGTATAAAGCGTGTATTTTCGAGGTTGGGTGTAAAAATATACATTCGTAGTATATCTTAGTGGAAACTCTGTTTCATGACTGGCATTTTACCCAGGGAGAAGAAGCTACACTCACTGCCGTTTGTAGTGCAAATGAGTACGACCCACTTAATGATCTAAATGTCTGACAATGCACTTGATCGCTGATGGAGACGCCTAAACTGATCCTGGGTTGACATGGTGAAGCGAGCCTAACTTTTTATAAAGGACGATTGTTGGGGTCACATATAACAATTGTACAGCACCATCATCCGTTATGGAACAGAAGATTCCAACTTTCAAACATCGTCAAAGGTGAGAAAACCTGATCCAGGGGGGGATGCTCCCTTTGCCCCTCTTCAGCAGACGCCTATGATCTAGAGCTGTAAGGTAATTTTGAAAAAATGGTTGTACTATAAGTAAGGTGCATTTACGAAGTCTACCTTGGAAGTATGCAGCCATTTAGAATATCTCGAAAACCAGTGGCGAGTTTTCAATGTAACCTGGTTATTAATCACGGTGGGGGGGACTGAACTAAGCAGTGAAACGCCATTGACCGTAGAAGCCCCTTCTACTGGGATAGGTATCTGAGCTCCCAAGGGAGGTAATTCAAAACGGACTAAGGTATTTTTGCTGTAGATGGGCTATCTTTTGAATTGATATCAAATAGCTGAATACTCTCCAAACTGATATGGTATGTATAAATATTTTTTTAAAATAGAAATAGACCCTTTCGACATTAGTATTGCTCTCAACTCCGTTTGTCTTATGGTATGGACATTTTTTTGAACTGAAATCTACACAATACATTAATACATACACACAAGTTTGTAGTATATTTTATTATTGTTCTCATATATATATATATATATATATATATATATATAGTAGAATGTGGATTCGCTACACAAACTAGCACATGTTTCTGCCCTCTTCGGGCCTCATCAGGCGAATGAAGCCCGAAGTGGGCAGAAACATGAGCTAGTTTGTGTAGCTAATCCACAATCTACTATTTATTTCCAGCTCTACTCTAAAACAACTTGACTCCATGAGTAAAAAGTTGTATGTATCGAGCACTGTATGAAATTGATCCATCGCATTTCAGAAGTGGTTTAATATTATTGATATATCAATATATTATGTTATACTGCTTGCCTGATTTGTACCACGTATACTCTCTCTCTCTTTCCCTATATATATATATATATATATATATATCAGGCGAATCCGAAGAAGTTCAATCAGGACAGAAACATAAAAGTGTTTGGGCAACAAATCTTTTACTTCATTATCGTTCAAGCTCTACTCTAACTCAATTAAATGTTTCATGTTGAATGTATCATGAAATAAATGAAATGAACCCATCACACATCGGATATTGTATTATGTTACATCATATATATATATGTATATATATATATATATATATATATATATATATATATATATATATATATACAAACCGCTAGATTTAAAACATTTGAGTTTTGTTTACATCCATTGACTTGACAATATTTACTTTCATCCGATTAAGACATAAGTTATTTTGTAGGTAATCAAGAAAAGTTGGTCAAATAATGAAAAATAAACATTCCTTGGTTACGGTCTTTAATCAAACCTGTATTTATGAAGGACTGCCACTTTTATATATATATATGATTTGTAACTTGGATTCATAAATTATATGTATATTTTGTAAATACAAATTGTACATATATATAATTAGATTGGACAGTTTATGTTCGATAGAATGCAATAATTGTAGTGACATCTTATTTGGAAACATTTCTCTCGGCATCAGTGTTAATAGACAAGCCGACCACATAAATGGTTAAAGAATATATATATATATATATATATATATATATATATATATATATATATATATATATATATATATATATATATATATATTTATATGGATAACGGAAAGTCTATAGCTACACTGAAGAGATGTAATACATCGAAACAGCTGTCTGTGGATGACAACAACATTAATACATACATACATACATACATACATACATACATATATATATATATATATATATATATATATATATATATATATATATATATATATATATATATATATACTGTATTTAAGTTCATCAACCAAAATGTTGGCAATATTTCAATTGAAATCCGGATCCATATGTTTGATAAACATTACATTCCCGAAATGTATACAACCCCAACTCCCTCCTTGTTTTTCGGATGAGGTCAATAATTTCAATCGAATAACAATCTAAAAGAGAAACAAAAAGCAACTCGGAGAGCGAATACCTCCGCCGAAGCCATTGTCACAAACAATTGGACAATCGGACCACACATTCCGAACTATTCTCTGACAGTTTGTGATTATGATTCATCTGTGAGAAATCATCAATATTTCAAAAAACAACTATGATGTAGTTCATCATATCTATTGATGATGACGTCACCACGATGACTGTAAATAATTCACCCGAAAACCGAATAACTGTCCCACCTCACAAAATCACAAAATTGTATCGATTGTTTCCCGGTCAATGGCCCAGTTTTCAAAAAAAAACAAAAAAACAAAACAAAAACAAACAATCAAAATCAATGTAGAACTTTTGGAGACATTCTGTGGACAAACAAACAAACAAACAAACAAACAAACATGGGTGGATACTTGACCTCCGCTCAACTCGGTTGGCAGAGGTATAATTGTGTGTGGGGAAAATGCGTACCTGAATACACTCGCACGTATGGGTGTAAATTCTGACCTGATTGTAAAATGCTAACTGACACGGCAACATTCATCACACAATTAACATTTTGGGTCGGGACACATTAAAAGACATTTGTAAGTCTCGCACTTTTCCTAAAGCCGCTACATTGCGAAACTGTCCATCAATCAACAAGAACCGTAAGTTCAACGATACGTCCACCAACCGTAGTGTAATAGCAGTAAGGGGAAGGAGAGCAAGTAGTCTTTCTTTGAACCAATTCATTCCCATACTTTAAATTTTGCAATATAGAAATATTCCGAGAGTATTATTTTCAATAAAAAAATTCGTAAATGGCCATTTTTGGTGTTTTTTTTTGGTCAATTTTTGGCTTTTTTTCAAATACAAAAATGCCGAACTCGTACCTTCTATCATGACATCATAGCAGCTGGTTTCTTGATAAGGTCACATCTTTAACAGCATTATACTGCTTCCTTTCAGCCTATTTATGTTGGCTCACGTAATTTGGGCCGACTGACCGACCGTAAATCGTCTTATAGAGGTATGTGGATACTTCTAAAAATAATTTCAACAATACGGGAAGATATTCATTTATTTATTTACAATAAAATTACGTATAAAGAATGAAGATTCGATTGGTTTATAAATGCTTTATTGGGTTATTGAACATTTTCAATTCCTATCAAAATACCAGACATGAAAAGATAACTGTCAAGTCCAAGCAAATCTGTGTCTTTCAGCATGTTCAAGATTGGGAACAATTGCCAGCACGGAAAACGGAATTGGCTAACACTAATAGAATTTTAGCTAATACCCCGTGGAAGGCACGAATCTGATTCTACATGGGTTCTGTCCTATTGCCTGATGTTGTAATAAAAATGTCACGACCCTGGTATGGTTGATAGAGAAGTGTGCGTGTGTGTGTATGAGCGCATGGGCAAACCTTTTTCACATAGCCACCTTACCCACCAACACAGTGTGCAGCAAAATGGGCCACTTAGAGGAATTTCATTATATAAGTTATCAGTGAGAAGTGGACGCTAACAGCCTCGGTCGAAATTCTAACTCGCTCAGTCGATTCCGTTTTCCGCCTGGTAACCGTTATGCCTCTCACACCTTCCAAATATTAAGGTAACCGAAGGAAACTCTCTGAAAAAGTTGAAGAATTAATCACTGCCTTTATTTCAATAAATTTTTCTCTCTTTATCAACCTAAACAATTTGGATGTCACTTTGCCATTTGAAGTCTCTTGAAGAAAGCCAACTAGATTATTCGGCGATTGTTACCTTTTCTGTGTCAAATTCAAAACATAAGGTCCGCATAAACTATTTTTTCAGTGGCAAAATTAATTCAATTATTTTATCAAGTTTTCTGATTTCAATTTTTCTGTAAATGACTTTACCTTGACCCTAAACACTAACCCTAAACACCAACCCTGACCCTAACCCCGAACACTAACTTAGATCCCTCGTTGTTGCATTCAATAAAATATAGTTTTATACGATCGAGTTCTCTGCTTGCATTTGAAAATCAAATTTTTGAAAAACAAATTCACAGATAAGGTTAAAAAAAAAATATGTGAAAAGGGACTGTGACCAAAGAAATTTAAAAAATTTGTAAAGAAAAAATGCCGTTCTTGGGTCTTCAGACAAACATATTGCAGGGAAATTTAACGTGGAAATGTTTTGAATTTAACGCGGAAAAGATAACAATCACCAAATATTCTACATGAAGTGGACAAAAATTACCATTTTGATTTTTGATAATGTGCATTTTAGGTCCTTTACATGGGAATTGCATCTTATGCTCCGTCTACAGCCCTCAGCGCTGGTAAGTTTATCGTTTATACCATGTTTATTGTCGTATACAATGTTTATCGTTTATACCTTGTTGATCATTTATAGTGTGTTTATCGTTTACACTATGTTTATCGTCGTATACAATACTTATCGTCGTATACCATGTTTATTGTTTATACCATGTTTATCGTTTATGCCACGTCTTTTTTGGCTTTGCCAGATAGGATAAAAATTAATATGCTGATATAATTGAATCAAACTGAAAGGAAAAACGTTTGAAAATAATTTTGAACTTGAGAAATGGTTTCTAAGAGAAAAAGAAATCCTCTTATTAATTGAACTAAGGTAAGGATATGTAACCAAAGCAGCTGTTGATTACTGATATTTCTTTTTAGGGGATTAAATGGTATTTTCTTAGTCGACAAGGTTTGATTAATTCACTCAAGTATCAACAGATGTAGATAAATGTTAGTTGATGATAATCGAACTTTCGATCAGTAGGGGATGCCCGTAATAAGAACACCCAATCTAAAATATCCAAATGCCTAAAAGGATGATGAAAATGGTCTAAACAGCCGTAACAAGTAGATCAGAGACGTCCATCAATAAAAACAATACACAAGACGGTCTTGCGTTCGTGAGAATTTGGAGTTTTCAAGTTTTTAAGAAAAATTCTTTTTAAGAATTACCTAAGAATTTTAAGAAAAAATTTGTAATACACAACCAAGAACACTGAATCAAAAATAAGTTATCTCTATTCACATAATTCATTGTCAAATTACTATGAGATCAAATTGGCTGTCAGTTACTTTTTGTTAATTTCTGAAGAATAATTGAAAAATTAAGTCAGAGAGGTAAAAAGAATTTTAACAGATATCTAATACAAGTAATGTAAATGATTTCCTTCGTGCTTTTTCTCACAGCAGATGTACTGGTTGAGCGAAGAACACAATAAAACCGGGAAAAAAGTTCACAACAGACAAAACTTGGTATCAAAAACTGTATACTTTTGTTACAGACTTCTGTTTAATATTTCTGTTAAATGCGGGAAAACAATTTCTTGTTGGTCAAGACGTTCGATAATATACACATTAAGTGTTAATCATTATGTGGTACAATTCCATAAAAAAAAGTCCAACTTTTCTTTACTCCAAACAAAACAACTTTAATCGTAATACAATGCATCTGCCCTGGGAATAAGTATGTTGAAACTTATATACATTGATAGTATAAGATCTAACGTCCTCCGTTCTGTCTATTTTAACGACTATTTTTCCAGTTTGAAGTGTAACCTAAGATCTTTGCGTCCTTGGCGACCACCTACGTTTGCCTAATGGACGGGTCGGCCCTGTTTACGAGTGATAGAGGAAATAAACGCATTGTTTAAATACTATTCTCATCTTCAACAAATGTGGAAAGACTAATTTTTGGTTTGGTTTTTGTTTTCAGTGAGTGACCTTCCGGAAGGGGCGACGATCCTTATCGTTGGAGTAGTGGCCACAGTATATACGTGTTTGGTAGGTAAAAGAGAGAAAGGAAAACATATCTGCTTCAAATGAATCTCAAAATTGAACTAACTTGTCAAAAATGAAAGCTAGTAACATTCTTGGTGGTACGTGCTTGACTGCAGCACAAGGAAAATATTTGGAGAAATTTGTAACCAAGCAGGGTGAAATAAAACCTTGTAGATAAACGTGAGTTGCTCAAGGTATCTATCTCATCTGTCAGTCACCTGGCGATGATAAGAAAAGCTAATGAAAATCTATAGGAATAATATGAAAATACAGTAATACCTCCATTAGCGCTTTAGATACGTTTGTAAAATGCAGCGCTAAATTAAACAGTGCTATTCGGGGTCATTATAACATGGTAAAAAAATGTAGATTGCACCAGCGATCATTTCGGTGTATTTGAGCCTCAACAATGTGGAATGAATTAGTCCTGTGTATCTCCTCTGGTAGCTACTATCTGCAGGTGGTAGAATATCCCGATATATATATATATATATATATATATATATATATATATATATATATATATATATATATATATATATATATATAGAGAGAGAGAGAGAGAGAGAGAGAGAGAGATAGCCATGGCTAAATTGCGTTTGATGCACCGGTTCTCGAACGGTCATCGAAGTCAAGCAATGTCAAGCCTGATCATGTACAAGACGGGTGACCGTCTGGACGTATCAGGTGTCACCACAATATTCTTCTGCGGCCGATTAACATCTTGCCAAAGTAAAACCGAACTGTGTAACCGGTCCTTTCTCTGTCTGGTTGGCTATGTATATATGTCCCATGCATACAGGCAGCACAAATAGAGCTAGAGAGCCGAAAACATTTACTGCTTATTACGTCTAGAAAAAAACGTTGTTTTCGTTTTTTGAAAATCCTTTAACAGTTTATCATTAGGGGTTCAACTTGCAATGTAAGTTTATGCTAAATTAGTCCCATGATTTATGTCCAGCTGCATTCACACTCAATTTTCAAAATTTGGTCATTCTTAGTGACCCTTGCCCAACAAAACGTGATAAAAGTAACTTATTCGTTGATCATCCCTTTTTTCCTATTTTCAAATTGTTCACCCTCAACTTGGCGTGCTGCCAAAAGATTTCGGTTGTGTGGCGGTTTCTATCGAGTAACTAACCAGTTTCTTTACTGAACATTCAATCTTGAGCATTAAAGAAAAAGTTGTTTTTTTTTGTGGTGAATCATTTTCTAACTGATTTTTCTTTAGGGTGGAATAAAGGCTGTGGTTTGGACTGATGTCTTCCAGGCTGGTGTTATGATTGCTGGACTTTTGTCAATTGTTATACAAGTAAGTAAATCAATCAAGTGTCAACACGGAAAGTAGATTTCACTTCTTTGTGTAGGGTCAGTACATCGCACTTTATGACTTTCATGGGGGATCATTACACTGTATTCTACAGCACTAACGCGTTTCGATCAGTTTTCGCTGCGCCGAGAAAGCCCTGAAAACCTATCTTCAAATATAAAGATACGTTTTCCACCCAATAGAATATTATTATCGATTATTATTCAAGAGAGTGAATCGATCAAATGTCAATGTAAAAGGTAGATCTTACACTATGATATACTTTAATCATGGAAATGAGATCCAGATTATTTTCCAACTTTTCACTCTTTTTCTTCTTCATTCTGTCGTTTGTTGTGTCAACGATATCTGCTATGTGACAGATAATCTTTTCTTTATTTACAGTCACCAAACATGACATTCTAGATTATAGCATTGATAGAAACCGACAACTGAAATGGTCAACATGGGTCAATGTAGGTTTAATCAGTTTTCAATTGATTCTGGTTGGCTAATTATATATGTGTCATGCATTCATGCCACATCAATGGAGCTAAAGGGCTGAAATTGTAAATATTTACCTCTTATTATGTAAAGAACTTTTTAAAAAAGAATCCTCCTCCATAAACTTTTCATTTGGGGGAGAATTTGCATTGAAATTTTGCGCTAAATTGGTCCCTTAGTTAGTGTCCGGTTCTGTTCACCCTTGTCTCTTTGTTCACAATCCCAAAAGGCAGAAGAAATAACTTATTCAATGATCACTCCTTTTCCTAACTTCTTCATTGGTAGCCCCTAACACGGCACGCTGTCAAAAGACGTTGGTCACTTTTTGTAGAGAGCGATTTAACAGACCTATTATTATTATTATTATTATTATTATTATTATTATTATTATTATTATCATTATTATTATTATTATCTACCCATATAATGGGTTTGTATGCAATTTTTCTGTTTGTTTGTTTGCACTCAAATGGAATTATCTCATTGGTTGATTTATCTTTCTATTATAACATAATGAAAATTACGTCACAGAATTCCTTGAGCTGTTTTGATGTGTGAAGATCAGCCATGGAAGTCTTAGGATGAGTCGACGTTTCGAAAAAAAAAAAATTAAATTAGGATACTAGAATCATCAAAGATAAATTAAACTATAAAATGGCTCTGAGGTTCCTTAGTGCTGATCCATACAAAAATAACCCGTTTTGGGGGACAAGTCTTTTGTAGTTATTTTCTAGTTTGTATCTATGATACGAACTAAATCCAATTGACTTTTATGGGGAAAATAAAAAACGTTTCTTTTCTTTTTTAGGGAACAGTGATGGTCGGTGGAATTGAACATGTGTGGGAAGTCAATAAAAAATGGGGTCGAATTCGTTTCGACGAGTAAGTCATTTTTATGTTGATTTTTTGTATAATTGAAAGAGGATCCTTTGCCGAAAATCATATCATATATGCCAGTTTATAAGACGAACAATTAGATGATAAAAACCACAAGAAACTAACGACGATGCAAATATCACAGGCCTTACCAATTGGGCTACGAAAGCTATCGGCTGTAGTCATTGAAATCTAACTATTTACTTATATGCTTCAATTTTCCCGAACGTTTGATACGCCACTCTATTTGTTTAAATACACTACTGGTATTAGTTGTGATATAATTTGAATTTCCTTTTTAAAGTAGTGTTAATTATTTATCTATTTTCACTCGCATTTCATTCCTAATTTGATTCGATTTTTAACGTAATTCATGGGTCGTTATTCCACGATCTTTTGTAAACAGCGTGGGACGAATGAACCAACGTTGAGAATCGAACTAGTGAAATTAAATATTGTAATTGACGACTTTTTACCAAAGAAATTTAAATAACATTATGTATTAGCGTATTTGTTGACTCCCAAAACGAACAAAAACTTTATTACTACACAGCATCCATTGCTTGGTTACGAGGCTTTCAATACTTGTAAACGAGTCAAGCACTGGAGGCTAGAGCTGTTTAGCCAAGAGTTAGAATGCATTAATATTGACTGGCATATAAACTTTAACAGTATTCATACGCCCCTTTCCGCTTGTATGAAAAAAGACGAAAAGCGAATATACTGTTTGTTTTGGAACAAGCCGTTTTAGAAGCTGCATGCACCCTCCCCCCTCTCCCTCCAACAACCCAGTATCTTGTACTTCCAACCACATAAACCTCTGACAACCAAGCTTAACATACCATGATCACAATTTTTTGGACTGGGAATTAATGGTAATTACTTGTTCATTTCACGCCATTCTGGCTTGCGAAAGGTTTTGCGAATGCTCTACTTTCGGAGAGCGGAGGAAACCTGTTATCAATTCATTACATAAACGGAATACTTATCTGACCAAGGATTCGACCACACGTGTCGCTCTCTGTTTTCCTCAGGGCTACATCAACAAAGTCGAGGGGGTGGTCTGACGATTGGACATTCAAGGAACCCCATGCACTTTGCCCAGGCATGCGTCCTGGTGGGGACGTTTAGACACAGGAATGGCTATTCAGGCCAATCATATCAATACACAAGGTCGAGTTTTGCTTGGACCACTTCTGTTTTGAACTTTTGACTTGACCTAATGCCAAAAATGTTCCGAGTGGGTTCCAAATAGGCAGGACATGTGTGCAAGATTCACATAATTTCCATATTCCCTAGGAGATATTGTAGAGTTTGAGTTAAAATAGATGTAATATATTTTTAGATTATATTTCAGATTGTTTTTTGGAGAGTTTGCAACCATGGTCCTGTCCGGCAGTACCATAGAATAGACAATATTCATTTAGTAATTGTTGGTAATTCGATTTAATCTAATTCAATGGAACATTTGATTAATATGGATTAGCTTAGTTCTTTTCAATAGACAACTTATTCTAGGCAGAGTTTTAGAAGGACCCATCAGTATATCATTCTCAATTGACAGTCTAGCACGAAATTTTGCTGATACTAAAAATAGTGCAATGACTCCATTGAAAAATAATATATACAAAACTACAAGGCTGACTATTGCTTTTTATTTCCAGATTCCAATTTAATCCAACGATTCGTCATACATTTTGGAACCTTCTATGTGGAGCTGCAATTGGATGGATGGCCATCTTTGGAATCAGTCAGGCCAGTGTACAAAGATATTCGGCTTTACCGACATTGAGAAAGGCGCGATAGTGAGATTTATTCCTTTTTTTAAAATTTTGACTGTATATCTGTAATGTTTGAATTCTTCAAGATGAAGGATCATCATTATATATAAATGTTTTCGGGCTGTTGTCCTCGTGTCGGTCCGTCTTTTTGAACACAACATTTCGGCTGTTGTATCCTAAAGTATTCTTCAGGTGGGTGTCGTAAGTGGTGATATTTTCGATAAGTTGTTTGGACCTAACGATAGCTTGTGCCCAAAATTAGACAGTGGGATGGGGACATCCCGTCCCACCTTTCTGAAATATCACCACTCACGACATCCACTTGGTGAAGGTCATAGGATGCAACGACCGGAACATTGTATTATAAGAAATATCATTGTAACAGTAAATAACAAAAAGAAATAGTGAGTAATTGTTGTATAACTACAGCACACAGATTTAGATTTGTCAAATCGTTGTGCCAAATCAGATAAGGCTGTTGTACAAGAGGCTATATTTTCATACCTATCTTTTATCCTCAGTATAGTATTGACCTTATGTGAGAATCGTGTTAGGCACAAAGAAATGACAATTTAAGTGTAAATTGTCAGAAAAAGAACTGCGTAAGGGAGATAAGCCTGCGTTGTTAATCTTAAATTATTATTCTTTTTACAGTTCTTTAGAAAAGAATTATGAGGAATAAGCAAATATTTATTTTATGAATTGTATAAATAGGAAGTGGCTTTACATGAAAGTGAGTTCTCTCTAAAAACGAAACGGAGAAAAAGAGGATTTAATAAAAACATGACAACTTTTTAAACTAGTCAAAATCTGGGTCCAGTAAATTACTCAAATGCCAAAACATTTGTTTATAATGTTTCAAACATTTCAATGATTTCTATTTATTTGATTAATGTCTTTTTTCCAGTGCGATTCTCCTGAACATCGTTGTTGTATCAACGATCATCTTCTTAGCATGCCTGGCTGGAATCACCGTCTTCGCCTATTATGCAAACAAAGGGTGTGATCCATTGTCTTCACGGCAGATTCAGAACTCCAATCAAGTAAGCTTTTGCTATTATTCTGTTACTACTTCATGTTAAAAAATTATGGCATTTATGAAATACATTGATATACGTGTTGCATTTTATTTACGTTGATAACAGAGAATTGTTTTGCAGTGAGCTTGGAGAATAGCGTTCTTCTGACTGCAAACAGTTTTTTATTATTTAAAAAAAATCTATAAATTTTTCTTGTTTTATATCATTCTTTAGGTATCGGCATTCTTATCATGCTATCAGAACAGGAATCATATTTTAATATCTGAAGATATCTGCGCATTGCTAATTATTACATATGTGGATTATTTTACTAGCTGAATCTGTTGAAATTCTACAGATGATACTGTTGACAACTAAAATTATGCTATCAACATTAACAAAACAACAACCTTTTCTTTGTTCTCAGGTAATAAGTGCCGTTAGATTAAGTCTTAAATATGAAGAAAATGCCTAATATTCTCTTCAAACTTGGCTTTTACGATCAGAACATTGATATTTTGTAATTGACCTATTTTGCACCAGAAAGCTTAGCGAAGGTACCTCGTAAACTCCTTATCTAGAGCTGTGACAAATTGTTTCATGGGGCCTAATTTTATGTTTAGTGGTGACATCAACACCCACTAGGGTCAAGCAGTGCTTCTCACGTGACGTTCTTATTCCCCTATATTGAATTCGGCTGTGACTAGTCCCACCTTTGAAAGTATCCCTGCTGTCCTCAAAGCAAAGATAATTGGGAAACAGTAAAACCACATTGGAGACTCATCACAGACAACACCATCATGAAGTTCCCGATGACCCCCAGCGGTCACACTTTAAGACGTCTTTCAAGGTCATTATTCTGTTGTCTTGGTGAGATGAGGTGTCCAGAATTTTTGGTTTTACCCGATAGGCATGCCAAAATATTGCTCGCATACCTTGCAATCTTATCAGACGTTCCCATGATGTATTCTCCGAAGATACTATGCACTGTAGAGTGCAAGGGATTCTCCAAGAAGCCCATTATGAAGAAGAAAGTAGCTTGATACAGTTTTGTCACAATCGTTCAGGACTTCCAGGGTAATTAGAAAATCGAAAACCATGTGGAGCTAATTGAGACTATAGTGAAGAACTATAGTGAAATGATCTGCAGTCTGTCCTTCGAAGTCCATAGCCTTGATCTTCGTCTTGATAATATGTTATCAATTTATATATAAATAGAATGATCATAAAAGGTTTAGAAGTTTTTCAAGATTCATCATTTATGTTCGAATAAAGAGGAGATAACTCAAAAATATCCTCCATGTATAAGGGAGAGTTACTTCCCTTTGATCAGATTCAATCATAGTTTTCTCAACTTTTTTGTATAAAAACTATCATAACACAAGCGGTTTGTATCATTCACAGATAATTCCATTCTTTGTGATGGAAGTCCTGGGCTATCCTGGTTTACCTGGACTTTTCATAGCTGGACTTTTCAGCGGAGCTCTAAGGTCTGTTACAATTATTCTCGTTTTCTTCACAATGCCTTAACTGATATTGAACTTTTAGAAATCTTCAAAACACAAAACATTTATTTAAAAATCTTTAGATATGGAACATATAAATAATTTTTTTAAATAAAAAAAAAGTTCAATGAGGCAGTCAAAGAAGTTAATTTATAAGATTAAAAAAACCTTATATTCCACAAACTGTATTTTATCAACACTCAGCTATTAAAATCTGAACACGCACACGAAAGCACATACAATCAGAAAAGTATTCACATTTAAACTCAATCAAACCTTTTTTTGTAAACAATTACTTCGACGCTACTCTTCATGACAGCCATATCTGCCAATCTTACCAGCGGAATTTTGACGAAAAGGCAATACGTGGCGACAAAAAACATTCAAAACTTATGTAAGAATTATGTTTATTGTAAGAAGAATGAATTGAGAATTTTCTATTCTAAAAATTATTTGTCTTCCTTTTTTAAAACTGGTTATTTTTGTCTAAAAAACCAAACACCTGATTTCTTTAGGGGAAATGATGCTTTTCTAGGAAACGATTTCAAAATGTTTTAATTGATCAAAAGTATTTTTCTCATCCTTGAAGCTCACTACGGGGTACCTATCTTCTTAATAATAATAATAATAATAATAATAATAATAATGATATGATGATGATGATGATGATGATGATGATGATGATGATGATGATGATGATGATGATGATAAACTTCCAAACTTTTATCAAAAGTTTCGATGAATTGAGAATTGCTTTTCCGTCAATAGTTCACTGGTAGGATTGGCTGAAATGACAGATATTGCTGGAATAAAAAGTTGCACGCAACGAATCCATTATCTTTTATCCTGTCTTCTCCTTTCTAGCCCTCGGGCTCATAAATATTCAGCCCATTTTTTAATCCACCATCGATCGATGGTGAAGTCAATTTTTAAAATGTGACGAAACGGGACTAACTTATCTCCGACGTCTTATTTGGTTTATAAACAGCAACAAAGCGAAAATAAATCTTCGAGTAATAGAAAAGCCATTAAAACTCATTTTTATTGTACAGTTCCGTGTCTTCGTCTTTGAATGGTCTGTCGGCGATAACCTGGGACGCATTTCTCAAAATTCCTTGTCGAAATTTATCTGAGGCCCAAAAAGCTCTCGTTACAAAATTTCTCGGTAAGTATAATGCTTCAATTTATTTCCATTTTGAACGAAAAGAAATAAAATCATAAAATTGAATGGTCTCCCAACATTTCTGCGCGAGACAATTCAGCCCCGACAATCCAGCACCAAGACAATTCAGCGAAAGAACCGAGAAAACAAAATATCGATTCATATAATTAATTCACATCCGTAGTTCATTTTGATAACGTTGACTTCGCACGTACTTCAGTTTATCGGCTCGATTTTCGCAGTCGTAAATTCTTTATTGCTGAATGAGTCCTTTGATATTCGGAATGTTTAGTTATATCTCTCTGTCTTCTTATTTGTTAATGGGCCCCAGCGGAAGAAAAAGAGTCGACGACAATCTTTCGCTTTTGGTGTCTGTTGTCGTTGTCATCGTCGTCGTCATGTCAATCTCTCAATTGGATAAATTTGTTTTTCCTTAGTATATTTCAATGAAATCTTGAATGCAGGCTCGTGGAGAGACATAGGGTGGTGGTGAGTTATGGCGTGGTTGATCCAATTATTTGTTTAGATTTTATATGCAAAATTGCTTTTTTTTTTGTTAACAATTGGGAAAATTTCTCAAATAGACCGATTTTACCGAAACTTGGCAAGAATGTTGACAAATCCCAAGAAATTAGAAATGGTGAGTTACTGTTGATCTGATTGTTTGTTTACATTTTATATGAAAATAGCCATATGCCAACATGCAAAACATATTAAATCTTACAAATGCTGAACTAATTAGAATGTTATACGGGTTCTTGGGTACCTAATTACTGTAAATATATAACGTTTTTAAGAATTTTAAGCTTTGAAAAAAAAATCAGATATTTCGGAGTTAACAGTCCTGAAAAACGACTATACTAATTACAACTCTCTCTCTCTCTCTCTCTCTCATCCCCACTCCTCTCTCTGTTTTAACTGTTTTCGGTCGGGGATCTACATACTCTCAATATTTTCCTATGCCGCTTTTAATGTTACCACGTTTCGTCTGATACATTCTTCCTCCACTTGAAGTGATATGCTGATTTTTGCCCAATTTTTAAATTTTCAGGTGTCAATTTTCCCTTGAAATTGCGTCGAAATTGTTTATACCTTCTTTTTGTGAAATTTACCGACTTGTTCTAGACTCGGCATCATTATTCATTAAATTCACATTGAATTTGAATCTGAAGAGAGTAAAAAAATACGGATGGACACGATACTTACCTGTGATTGAAGACGCGATTTCCCTCTCTGAAATAAGAAAACGAGACTCCATGTCAAGCAGAAAAGAAATCTGCATATACATGTGAAAGGTGTCACTCTGTCCGTCTGTCACGCAGTAGAAATCATCTAAAAATGGCCAAAGTCCGATCAAAATTTGGTAGGCATACTCAATAGGCATAGTTTTAAAGTAAAACATTTTGAGGATTTTTAAAAAGGTTTTTAAAGGAGGAATTCTATTTACAATGTAACTATAATGCTAAACTGTACCCTTATTTTCTGTTTAATACACATATATACATATACATATATTCTTATATTATATGTTTAAGTACGTATTTCCTTAAGGAGCTAAAAGTAAAGGGAAATCCCTTTCCCCCTTAAAAATGAAAGAGAAGTCTGAAAGCTTCAGACCCTTTTTTTTACTTCTCAAATATTTCACCAGGCGTATACGGGCACTCCAGTTGATATACTAACTTACTCAGGTCATTCTGAGGAAAGCTGTGAATGGATCGGTCAAAACGTTGTCGTAACAAAATAAGCAGTACAAAGAATCAGATCAATCATCTGGTCAACTCTTTCAATTAATCTTGACCCATAAGCCGTAGAAGGTGGTGAAAATTGATTGATGATCTCCATTGCAAGATAAAAGCCTTTGTCCAATGTAAGATAATCAATTGCAACTTATCCATTGCAAAAATCCTGACGCAAAGATAGAACTGAGTTGCCATCGATCACAATAAAACGGAGAGTTTATTGAATTGACCGTAAAAGTGCAATGACGGATATTTCCGTCATTCCCAGTTAATGGCTTAACCTTTGTTTGTTCAATTAAATGAATTCAAATGTCACTGTTCGATTTCTTTCCAGTTCTCATATTTGGTGCCGCTGGCGTCGGAGTTGGATTCATTGCGCGACGGTTGGGTGGAACAGTTCTCCAAGTAAGAAAAATGTTTGTTTTTTTTGTAAAGATTTCGCATAGATTTACATCTGGAGTGTTGTCCTCATCTTGATTAATCTTTCGAACACAATGTTTCGGCCGATGCACCCTACAGCCTTCCCCAGGAAGATGTCGTAAATGGGATAGTTTCAGGATGCCAGGATGCCGGGACAGACAGGGGCCCCCACATCGAAGCGTGGGGCGGAATGTCTTCATTCCGCTGACTGTTTTCAGGTGTAAGAAATCCTTAGGTCAAAACCAAGATCATTTTTATTGTCACAATCTAGTCAATGTCTGAAACTGGCACTACAGGAGCGTTCTTCTGAAGAGTTATTTAGACCTACGAAAAATTTTCCAAGTATCTAATCCGTCATATTGGGATTAACTCCCTTACTTATCAGTTCCTAAGGACACTGAAAAAAGGGAAGGTTTAACTGTTCGTTTTTCCCATCTCAACATGGGGTGCCTCGGCATTCTAATCCCTCTCCGTTTACAGCACCCTCCTGAAGATGGCCACAGGGTACAACAATCGAAACGTTCTGTTCGGAAGATGAACCAAGATAAGGACAACTGTCCGAAAAAAATAGAAAATCTAATGATGATCCCTCATCTAAAAAAATTAAATGGAAATTGTCAAGATTTTGTAGAACATATTGACTGACTACTCAGGTTTTGAATGTCCTGTTGTGAGAGCTCAAGTTATTTCTTTTTAGGCTTCGTTAAGTTTTACCGGTGCTTCAGGAGGACCGATGACGGGACTCTTCATTCTTGGAGCTTTATTCCCGATGGCCAATTGGAAGGTAAGTCATAATCGATAACCTTTTCAGGGATTTATTCACCTCCCCATGTCGGTGGAATGTGTCACAAGACCCAGTTTCACGTGGGGTGTCTCATGCAGTTTCAAAAATAGCACAATTCCTTTGGGGGTGGGGGTGGAAATGCTTCAGGCATCAAGTAATGAACCTGACCCAACCCCCTTTAAGTGCAATGGGTATGTGCTGTCTGGGGGTTGTGGGAATCTATTCAAGAATGTAAAACAAAAATACAGTAGACTTCCGTTATTACGAAACTTTAAGGAATTTAAGAGTTGCCGTTACAAACAAACAGAAATCGGATCATTATGATATTATGACGGAAAGGGGGGGTCACAGGGTATGGCGTATACCAATTTCCCAATTTCTACGTTTCAAAACGGCCCAGAAATTAGACGTATTTGAAAGAAAAAATACCCACGGCGCTTCCAGTGCCGGGATCCTCTGCTGCGCGAGTTCACAGTTTATCCCTGATGGACTCCTCTGTAACCCGAGGCATAAATCCTAGATACTGCCTTACCGGATGATTAGTTTACAAATCATTTCCATCACTGTATCTAATTTTTTTTTCAGTTTCCATGTTTCGTGTACATAAGTCACAACTGGTATTTAAGTTAGAATCGCTCAGAGAACGATTGAAAGAGCAATGCTAGGATTACTCTGAGAGATATAAAAAGATCAACATGGATCAGGAGGGAAGATTAGAATGGGGGATATTATACAAATGATTAAGCAACAAAAATGGTGATGGACAGGAGACTAGGCAGGAAGGGACAATAACAGATAGAACTGATGGCTAACTTATTGGTGGGACAGTAAACGCAGTAAAAAAGACTCAAGGCGGAGGGATGAGATAGAAAGGATTGCCAGTAATAAATGACAGATGTTACCACGATCGAATTCGTCATGGAAGGAAATGGGAAAGGCCTTTGTCCAGCACTGAACTTATAATGGCTGATGATTATAATTAAAAGTTTATTTCCATTAGAAAATGCAAGACTAAATCTTATTCTTCATATGATTTTGCATGCATATGTATTTCTTCATTGTTTTTAACGTTTGTATATTTTCTCTCTCCCAACAGGGCGCAGTGGCTGGTGGCACTTTGGGTTTAATCCTTCCTCTTTGGATTAGTTTTGGTTCTTATTCTTCTGGTTCTTACAGAGCAAATTTACCCCTTCCAACAGAAACATGTAATATGACCGATCTGGTTGGGATCACCAATTCTAATTCCACATTTATGCCAATGGTCGATGGGTAAGTGTACGTTAATTTTGATTATGGACTATATAGCGATTAGGCACCCCAGAATTGATCAACAATCTATCATGGAGACACATGTTCTCATTAATAAGTTTTATGTTTGGCAGGATTCAAAATATTGGTTATTATAATAAAAATGAAGGTTGACTTATCCTATTTTATTAATGACTTATTCACAAAATGAAATGAAACATTCATGAGAATGATCCGTTAAATCATAAATGTTTTATAACGCAGGGGCCGTTAAATCGAGGGAAAAATTCATGGACCGCATGTAATTGAGGGTTGAACTCTTCAATAAATAGAATTAACACAGTAGAACTCTTCAGTGAATTGGATAGAATTCTTTTGATTCACCTAATGGTGAAATGGGGATAATTTTAATCAAAAGTTATTTCCCTTCATATTGAAATTAATTCTTTGAATATGAATTTTAATTTCAATTCTTCATAAATGCCTCTATTTTTATATCGACAGTCCTGGTTTGGCCAAACTCTACAGCCTGTCTTATTTGTGGTATTCATCCGTTGGTATCCTTGGTTGTGTTTCCATTGGACTGATCGTCAGTTTTATAACAGGTAAGAAATTTACACTTCTTAGATTGGTCGCAAGTCCGGGCGCCTGGGCCCCTGGCACTTCGGGCAACCTAAAATTAGACTCCCTTTGAAATATCATAATATCTTACATACCCGAGACATCAATGAATTTTCTTATTCCGATGATTTGTATCTGTCTCATTATTTCACTTTCCCATTTTTGAACGTCTTCTTGTGATTTTTGTTCACGTGACGTTTGGTCTTATCCATTCTATGACCTTTCTCAAGTGTACTATCCAGTAGACTTTTGATACATCTTATTGATCACGCCTGATACTACAAAGATCGATGGGAAAACTTGTCTAGGATGATTAATGGGTATTTGAGGGATTTTATAGCCATCTGCGACACCATCTTTTAAATGATACTTTTCCAGTGGTCTGACTGTGGTGGACTTTTCATTTGTCATTGATCACACTTGATACTACAAAAACGTTGGAAAAATCTTTTATAAAATGTACAATGAACGACTAATGGGATTCTTATAAATTTGACCGCCATCTTTGACACCATCTTGAAAATTACACTTTGGTTGGAATGTGATAGTCTTGAGATACTGAGAAAAAATGTTAAAAAAACTTGTCTAAAATAAATGAAGGAGCAACAGGCATTTTGAAGATTTTCCAGTCGTCTTGGACGCCATCTTGGAAATTACATCTTTCCAGTGGTCAGATTGTGATGGACTTCTGATATCTTATTGATCATACTTGATGCTACAAAGAAAAAAAGCTTAAGAAAACTTGTGAAGGATGAATAATGAACGCGTAGTGAGCATTGGAAATATTTGGTGACCATATTGGACGCCATCTTGAAAATCATAGCTCTCCAGCAACCAAACAGCAGTTGACTTTTAGTATGTTATTGAACAAACCTGATACCATAAAAACCGTTCAGAAACTTTCATTTAGTAATCTTCTGGGCGGTAAGGTGTGTTTTCTTCTATACATGCACCGATTATGTGATAAAGGAAAGAAATTATGACGTCATAAGTCATGATCTGTGAATTGTTTAAAAATACGGCAAAATGTTATTCCCACTCTTATACACATACTTACCTGGCACAGGTTTCTGGCCCAATCTTCGGAATCAAAGTGTAGTATCTGCTCCACGGCTTGTCCGTTGAGTGGGCCGGAGATTGTGTGCAGGGTATCAAAGACCGAGTGCGCCGGTGCAAACGTTGGCCAATGAGGTTATACCGAGGCTGCGTTTGCTAAGCGCAACGGGAGGCCTTTGGATTCGTCCTTAGGTTCTCCCATCATTACTCGGCCCAGCTTTCGCAGGTAACTGCGTCGGCTGGAGCCATTTTTTGGCGGTAAGTTACTGTTTCTTCCCACGTTAAGCCCGACCTTGTGTCACATATTGCTGCGGTGGGACAGTGATTAAATAGAACTTATACACATCCTTTGATATTTCAGCGATATATCGCTTGCAACTTGATCTTCAGGGGCAAAGCTTTTGACACGAGGCCCTGCACTATAAATCTTTCTCTCGGCAGTCTTGGGTTGATATAGAGAAAACTCGGAGAACATTCCTCTCTTCTGAATTTATTTTTGTTTCTGTCTATTCTTTTCATTCAATCAGGTCCAAATAAACCAGAAGATGTCAGTCCTGAATACCTGATTCCATTGATGGAACGTCTTTGTTGCTGCATTCCGATCTCTATTCGCCGTAAATTGCAATGTTGTACCAACTTAAATGACTCAAAAGTGAGGGTTTTTTTTACTGTTATTTCTATAACCACATATAATCATAAATTGTGTCATATTACATTGAAACTCTTATTTGAAATGATCTCCCGTCATTATGCAGTTAATGTATCACTTTGCCTTGACAACGTAAATAGAATAAACAATTAAAGAAAATGGGACTATTGCAGGAATCGAACCTGTGAAAGATAGGGTAGCCACTTAAACGTAACGATACTCTTACCATTGAGCTAAACAACTGCCGGCACTGCAAAGACCCAAATAACTGTTTTCACTCCAAATTCTCATTTCGTTTACTCTCAGTCTATATCTGCTCTATTCGTTTCTTTCAACGTGACAGTTATGTATTGAAAAATGGATGTATATGATCCGACAGAATGATTATAGATTGTGTTATGTTATACAGAAACTCTTATCTGAAATAATATAACGCAATTTATAATCATTTAGTCGGACGATATACATCCATTTCTTGATACATATAAATATGTATGCATAAGCTTCTTTTTACTTCGTAAATTGAACAATGATGGTAGTAAAATTGAGTGAGTTGATGAAAAACACAAAAAATGGATCAGGTTAGTCACCCAACAGAAACCATCAGGGAACCAATATCTCTAGGCAGCATGCTGTGTGGGGGACGGACCATAAAAAAAATTGGAAAGTGGGGTGATATATTGATAACTTACCACTCTCGCATTTTGCTGGGCAGTGGTCACTAAAAAGTCTGAATTAAAAAACCAGAACAACAACAAAACAACAAGCGTTGTTGTTGCTAAGTACCAACTAATAGATCAATTTAGGACAAATTTACATCGCAAACTGACCCCCCCCCAAAAAAAAATTGGGGAGTAAATAATAATTGAAAAAAAAAATCCCCTACTCAAAAGAAGGTGCGTATGGGAAAAAAATCACTAGTTTCTACCATGAACGGTTAACGCCAAGTCCAGGGACAGGGATAGTTACATATAAATGGTAGAATACACGAATAACCTAAACCCAGCAACAGGGTTTAAACGGTCTGTTGTAGGTAGTGGTGAATAATATTACACTTTATCCGATACGCTAATCTCATGACTGCGGGGTTGGGTGTCCACTGAAGCTCAAAAAAGACGGACACGGCCCTTGGTGAGTTGGAGTGAGCGGTAGTTCTCCCAAATCGCTTTATAAATCATGCGTCTTATATACCGATAAATGTCATATTTTTATGATTGATTTATCTCACGTACAGAGGAGGGGAATGAACTCATTTGTTATTGTATACGCCCGATCGTATGGAATGAAGTTACCCAAATTTCTAAGATGGAGCATTTACATTATAAATTAGGTCGTTTTATTCTACGACCATTACTTAGCAGCAAAGATTGGAAATAAAGGAGCCCCCCCCCCCCTGAAATTTGAAGCTGCATTCCGTATGGTTGAGAGCCTGTCTCACTGGGACGACACCCTAAATGAGTCGGCAACACGCCGTCCGTGTCTTTTTCATTTTTTTTTTTCTGTCGCTTGCAGCTGGGTCAGTCAGAGGATTCGGGATGGGCCTTCAGCTTCCGTTATGAATCGGGATGTAGAGATCGTTCCCCGCCTAGGAAGATTAACGGAATTGACGGGGTAGCTATCTCAATGATCACGAGCTGCTTAGAGCACCTCATACCATGGGTATCCATAAGGTGGACGGGGTGGTGGATCAGGCTTTCATAACTATGGCGAGGGTGTTTAAAAATTGCAACCTTATGGTCGATAGAGAATAATAGTGCAGTACATTTGTTTTATGTAACTCCAACTCAATGTACCTACGTAAAAAGATGGTATTAATTGCTGGTAACAGGATTGCCGCTAAGATATATTCTGAATACATCCTTTTGGTACAGTGCTCGCTTCCTGTTCGGTAGGCTTCGGTTCAATCTACCACTGAGTCATATCGCAGACAAAATGATACTTGATGCTTTTCTGCAAAGCACTCGGCACAAAGGTTAGGATTGAGGAACCTCTCACCATGGCTCAGGGGTTACGGCTAAATCACGTTTGACACACTAGATCACGTAAGATTGCTTAAGTCAAGCAACGTCGAGTCTGGTCAGTGCCGAGACGGGTAGCTATTGGGAAATACCAAGTATCGTGAGCAGAACGGAGCTTCAATTGGCCTGGCAAGCCGGAAATGGGTCTTATCATAATTGCTTGTGTGGGCCTACCCTTTCGATATCCCCAATAAAGGTACAAGCGGATAACGATTATGATGATCGTTGCACCACAGTATTCTGCAACAGAAGACAGTGGGCGACGAACCAGTAATCCTAGTCACAGCGGCGAGTATATTTCCTCAGATATATGTGAAGAGAGAAAGAGAGACAGACAAAACGTAAATAACAGAGGTAAACACGGAAGTAGAGTTGGACAAAGAGGTGGTAGAGTTGCACTGCTTTTAATTAGATGAACAGAAAACAAACGAGGCGGAAAGTCGGCACTTAGAGAAAAAACGATTGTTGTGCTTGTGCCAACACCTGATTTGCTACTTAGAGTCCACGTTTGGAGAAAGCAGGAAGATTGACTCGCTTCGGGCAGCATCATTGCGGAGGTGGCTTACTTCAAAAAGACTTGGTATTGCAAGGTATGGAGGCCCAGGATTCGTCTTGCAGCCTCAGAAAAAAATTATCTGGCTCAGTCTCCAGGGATCAGTAAGCCCCTGGGAAGTATTTCCCCATTGTACTAAAAGGGAATGTTGGAATTGCCCGGACGTCTATGCGACATGACTTGCAGTAGACTAAAACGATTTTTTGAATTGCCTGCGTATGGGACCCTGCGTTAAACCGACCTTGTGTCACACCGTGCTCTCGAAGGGGAAACTTCGTAAATACGTTCTTTTGTCTTTATACTTTTCTCAACACTTTTTCTCTTGGGACAATCCGGTTGCATGTGGGTTTCTCAACATAGTATTTTCACCCCTCCCCTTTCTCCAAGCCTCAGGGGTTCAATTGCAATCTTCCAACTGTCCCTTTTCGAAAAAAATCATTTATCATGACTCTGTAGTCTAAGCCACATCCCAACGCGACTAGTTGAGATATTTTGAATCTAAATTTAGATCCATCCCCAATTTAGATATTTTATATCTAAATTTATATCTTTGATTTTAGGTAAAAAATCTATGATTTGTATTAAAAAAAAAATATTTGTAATATATTTCTCAAGGATTTGCTAATCGAAAAAGCTTCAAACTCGATACTGCTCTGTCTTATGTGCTGATTAATATATCTGATGAATGTGAACTTCGTACAACGGCCAGTTGTCGAATGATCACAGTGCATGCACACAGAAATTTCTCCAATTGTGGTTAGATTAGCCTCTTGTTAATCAAGACCGAAACTTAGGCAATAAATCTATATAAGTCACTTGTAAGTGACTAATCTAACTATAATTGAGATAATTGAATTGATTGAAATCTCTGTCTATCTATCTGCATTGTGTAGTGGTTACCAAGTTAAGTTGATTAAATTATTAGTATCTGATTCCAATTGAATACCTGACTATTTAACCAACTACTATTGAATCGTAATCTTACTATTCTGTACGAAGTGTAAAATCAGTTGTTGTAGCGATCACAGAAAAGTTAATTCTTTAAGGCTGGCTGCTGCTGATGCGAGCAGTCTGTTTAGGAAAATGACGAAAGGTTCAACTCCGTCGGTGAGGGAGAGAGGAAAAATTAGACCCTTTCTTTCCCCAATTGCTATAAGTACAAAAATATAAAGACAGCTGAACTGTTATTGATGTCGAATTGAAATAGTAAATGCAAGTTGTAAAGTATTGAGAATGAATTGAGATAAAGAACAAGATTTAATAATACAAAAAATGCTATTATGAAAATGTATATAAAATTCAGTCGTAATTTTCATTAGAAGTAAGAAGAGAATGTATTTTTAAAGTTGTTTTACTACTTGTTGGAATAATGTTATTAATAGTTCAATGTAGATATAAATACATAATATTCATAAGTAGTTAAGGAGGGTCCTTTGCCTATGCAGGACTTTAAAGAACTATGGAGTGTTTGTTTGTACGTAAGTGTGTGTATGAACACGTACGTACGTAAGTGAAATGGTTGTTGAGCAAAGTTGCTGGTACAGCCCACATTCTGCGCTTAGCAGAATGAGAACTGGACGAATAACAAGTGGTGTACGCCTCTTCTTATAGAAGAGAGTAAAGGTAGGGGCATGAGATGCAAAATTCAATGTCTTGTAGGATAGTCTGTATCAAAATCTCAACTCTAATTATCTGTGAAAGTTGCCTTTTCCCAGACTTTGTCAAGCTGGGTTTAGGAATATTTAACGAGTGTGTTTCAGCAAAATGTGTTATTTCCTAATGAAAAATTTTCTCACCTGACTGAGCTTATTAGGCATCATAACTGACGGTATATTCATTTATGTTTTGATTAGGAAGGAAAATGTGTGGTCAGGTAAATGTGTTATTGTTTTAAATGACTGGAAATATCAATAAGTTACAACTGTGCTTACCTCGTTCTGTTTCCACATATCATAAAAACATCTTTATTCAAACAAAGAATCCCCCCCCCAAAAAAACACATAATTAGCAGATACGAAAAATATCGTTTACAAATCTGGATAAGACCGTCGGACCGAAGGAGCCTATCAGAATCTATTTCGTTTGATGTCATAATATATATATATATATGTGTATGTGTGTGTGTGTGTGTGTGTGTGTGTGTGTGTATGTGTGTGTTGTATATATAAATTGGTGTATGTAATTGTTTCTATTTGATATGTATCCGCTAAACAGCTAACTTTTTTGTCCGTCACCGCCGACTAAATGCCGAAGGGGAAGGGCTTACTTACCTTTCACACGGTTGAGGAAGGGATGAGAGTAAATAAGTTCAGTCTATTTCTCCTCTCAGAGTTGACTTTGATGATGATGATGATGATGATGATGATGATGATGATGATGATGATGATGATGATGATGATGATGATGATGATGATGATGATTTTAGCAACAGCAATTGATTCCTCGTGACATTCTCACGTAATTCAGAGAAACTCAAATAGAAAGACAACATCGCGTTCTGGAAAACGATTACAAATAATCAATTGAGCGTTAAAAGGGTAACTGTTTTGAGCCCGTCGATACAAAAATGTCTGGCTCAATTTGTATCAGAAAGTTGGTTTTTGAAATGATGAAAGTCCAAAAGTTGAGTTAAGTTTTTCGTATAAATAATTTAAGAGTTCTTTGTTGTAGATAATTCGACGATCTTTCCAAGGTGTGGTGATTAAAGTCAGAAGTCAAAAGAGGATGATTGCATACCTTCCCTCAAAGAAGGGCATGATCATACATAAACCTGGCTGTTTATTTGGGTGTTTTATGAACTGGGTGAATGAATGGGGTATGTGCGTGGTGTGTAAACTCATGTGTTTTAATGCATTTGGTTCCTAATTGGATGAGACGTGTCCTCAGTCTCTGCCTGGAAACCAAAATTCCTAAAACACAAGTGTAGCTGGTTCGGATTTTTATCTATCCTCTGATCATGGATCAGCTTCCAGTCAAGCAACGGGAGACCGTTCGCTTATCTTTCTTAAGTTTGTTAGTGGGGATTATCGTTCTCTTTTTGTCCCTTATCGACTGGATTTGTGTGATTTAATCCTTAGTAGCTGGAGGGATATTTCAGTTTATCTCATATTCCATTTATTTATTTATTCATTTATCTATCTACTTTGAAGTCGTTCAGGAAAAATCAAAGCGATCTTTTATCGTTGATAAACACGTGTTTGTGACGTGTAAGTAGTAAAATTTCCTGAATTTGAACTCATCTTATCTTTTATTTACTCCTCTATGTACTTATTAGTTAATTTATTTATCTACTTATTTGTCGCCACGCAACTTTATACGGTCAAACGAAAAAAAAGATGTAGTTTAACCAACCAACCGGCCACAAATTAAGGGTCCTGTTTAGCATTATACTTATGATGTGAATTGAACGTCCCTAAAAACTTAAAAGTTAATTTTTCTCAGAAGTGAAAAACTCCCAGAGGAAATATACATCGTATCTATTTTAATCACAAGAAAATAGAAAAGTAAAATATTTTCCCATCAAAATTCTTCCCTTAGAATTGGTTAACATGGCGTAACTGACGTGTATGAAAAGTAAAACCCGGAGACATGCTAATTCGTAAAAGATCATTATAAATGAAAATAAATGTGTATATTGTTAATGTTTACAGAATATTCAACATTTAATACTTTATTTTGTTTTAATAGAAAGCACACAACTCGGAAAATGACACAACTGCGAAAAAAGACGAGATCCAGATAGCAGTAGATGGTTCACTGTCTTTAAATACCACGACTAACCAAAAAGACATCACTTCTCCTTCGAAACTTGCTTTTGCCAATGTGGCATTCGACTCTGACACTAAAGCTGTCGACACCAATTGCGCGTAAGATGATAACCTCCCCTTTCATTTTTATCGTAAAGACATTATCCCCCCTCCATTTTCATCACAACCAGACTGGTCGTCATTTAGAATCGAACTATGCCACATTCAACCAATTCATCCAATCACAAATGAAAGCGAAAATTTATTTTAAAAAAGAGATTTATCTTCGATCTGACGGGTCCAAAATACGTTAGCATAAAACTGGCTTTTAAAATGGCGAAAATTGTCTAGACAAAATTTCCAGATAAGCACTGGAGTCGATATCGAGTCTATAGCCACACTGAAAAGTCGTAATACGACGAAACTGCTGTCTGTGGATGACACTTATTGATTATATATATATATATATATATATATATATATATATATATATATATATATATATATATATATATATATATAAGTAGAGAGATAGAGAGAGAGAGAGAGATACACTCGAAGAACTCACACAAAGGCTCCAAAAGTACAATTATACAACGAATTGATCAGAAATTAACAACTAAGTAATGAAAACTATAAAGCATCCAGAGAGCCCATACATCTATCAAGGCTGCTGTCACAGGTATAAGCGTACCCATGAAAGTAATCGAGAAAGAGAACTTGAAGACATCTCTCAATCCAAAAGAAATCCCTGGATCCGCTCCGAGATTTTACTGCATCTTTTTCCCTCCGTTACCAACCTTCCACCAAATTTCATTGAAATTCATTCATAGCTATCGGAGATATCGTGTAGACAAATATGACATTTTAGAGATATCCTTTAGTTTTGATTTATGATCCTAGTGTAGAGGGGATAATGTTCATGGATCCACAAAAAAATTTAATCAGTTGTTTTGCAGTGTGTAGTCCACCTTTCAACAAAATCTGATCAAAATTCATTGGGGGTACTTAGAGATATCTTGCGAACAGAATATCAATTGGCAATATTACGTGGTTTTGATATATAACTACGACGAAGGAAAGGTAATAATGAAATGATCCACTCCAAGATTTAAACGTTTCTCCCGTAGTCTATGGCCATCCCTTTTTCATAGAAAATCATTGGGCACTTTTGGAGATATCGTGTGAACAGTCATGAAATTCTACCGAAATTATGTTCTGGACACGCAACATTTCAAAATATCTTGCTGACAGACGAATGAACAGATGATAAGACGTGACCAGACACATACCTCGTTTCAACTTCGTTGACAGAGGTAAATAACACTTAAGGTATTATTACACCTCTATAAGAACCACACCTGTTCAAAAATGAAGTACTGCAGCCACATCTGTGCAGGCTCCTCTCATTAGGCACTTTTCACACTCGATCGAATACTGAAGAGAATGTGTGGACTTGCGAGTGGTGAGCTTTTTTTTCCACACTCCAATTGTTTTATCGTCTTATTGTTGCAAAAATAGGGCACTTTTCTATCGTTACTTCTTTGGAAAGTGTTCAGACGAACTACATTCCCTAGTCACTCCTTTTCCAGGAATTTCCAGTTAAAACTTGGTCTGCACATAAGATATTTTTAGATCTATCAAAGACTCGCTGCAAGTTCCAAGCAAATAACATATGCTTTACGGAACATGCTCCCTTTTAAATGTTTTCCAGACGAGTTCTATCTCGACATTTCTAGATCCAGAGTGAAAGACTGCCTAACCTAATCTTAGTTTTTTTTAAAAATTCTATTATTGCTTTTCATTTCGTAAAGTGTTCAAATCTTTTACGTCATTTTGACTCTCTTATTACTTTTCAATCATTTTTAATCTTCATTTTAAACATGTCATGTTTTAATGTTTCCAACATTTTGATTTCAACATCCATAAGCTATTTTAACATACTTTTTTTACCATTGTCAATTCTATGGCAAAAAGAACTCCCTTATTAACCCTTTGATGTAAAAAGTGGTCAAAAACCCTTGCTTAAGGTTACTAGAAGTAAACAACAAGAAAGTCATTATTTTGTTTTTACTTTTAATTTATTGTAAACCTTGGTTGGTCTTACAGATGTAGAATATGGTACTTATTTTCAACGTATATAATTCTAGCTATTTTAAAAGCCAGTCGTAGAAAGATCTAGCCAATTGTAGCCAATTAAAATGGCTAGCGTATTTTGGACCCGTCAAACGAAAAAGAGTAAATGAGCAGGAAATTATGGACAAGGATAGCAGCGTAGCTTGAGATTGAGAGTGCTTTGAGGTGCCGGATATCTTGGCTCCTGGAGGAATCCCCTTCAACATTTCTGTAGCAATGAAATTGTCTTGTCGAATAATGATAGAATTGGCCAATTGACACTGTACGGGTGCTTATCTAATGATTTATTCTGCTGACAGAAAGAGCATTTGGAGACCGTTGGCGCATATATACATATACATATAATTTGAACGATAGGAAGTGAGATTGGAGTGAGAGTGTATTCAAACTAGGTTTATTTATTCGTAAATGTTTTCATTGATGGTCTAGACATGTTTCGGGGGGTATTCCCATCTTCAGTATTGTGTGCGTGTGTGTGTGTGTGTGTACCATTTAATGATAACAAGTTTGCTGTGAAACTGAAGTCCACCATCAGGAGCTTTGCTTTGGGAGCAAAAAATGGAATCCCATCTGCTGGGGTCATCCTGTTGTGTGGGACTTGGGTTAGGCTGTAATGAAGTCTGTGGTGTTAGCAACAGTAGCAGGTCTTGGAGATGATGTCAAGGTAGGAGGGAAGTGGTTAGGTGTTAGATTGTGTGGGTAGTTCAGGGATAGTATAGATGGAGGGGTGATGAGGTAAAGGAACTTCATATGTATTAACCTTACAGATCATTGAAAATATGTTGGTTCTGATTTGTACAAGTAGGATGCCCTATCAAGGTTTTAGTTGTTATGGGTTTGAGTGACTTTGAAGTTCCCAATATTAGATGTATCTGAAAGGGGGTAGATGTGCTTGTGAGGTTATTGTTAATGGGAGGCTTGTGATTTAGAGATCAGTGTGATCAAGGTTATTAAGTTTAATGTTAAGTCAATTAGGGGAGAGAGTTTTGAGTTTGTTGATCCACATATCTGCATGTCTTTCTAGAATTTTAGTTATGTCAGTGGGGGTATTTTTTTTCAATGATAGTGAAGCTAGCATCTGTGGCAAAATTGTGACTGGGTATGCGAAAGTGTACTTCTACGGGAAGTGGACTGGGATCGTTTTGTGATGTAATTCTGTGTCTGTAGTTGTCAAGTCTAATGTTAAATTTCCACTCGGACTTGCTTATGTATTGTAAATTGCATCTATTACATTCTAGACGGTATATAATGCTTTGATACGACAGTTGGTGCCATGGTTTATGTAGAAACTCTCTTTGGTGGTAGAGCTTGTAAAGGTATTGGTGTACTTAAAGTGGTTGCAACAAAGACTATTTCTTTTGTCGCATAGTCTACAGAATTTAGTGGTTATAGGGATATTGTTGTATGAGACTTCGTTTATTATGTTGTTGCTGCTAATCATGTCTTTAATGTTTTGGGGTCTGCAATGAGCGATGACACACGGATCTGTGAATATTTCTCTGAGATCTGTTTTAAGGGTGAGGATGTTCCGTCTAATATTGATAATGTGTGCTAAGGGTGAGAGTGTGGTATTGAAGGTGGTTATAAGTGGTATGCAGTCAGGTTTATTATTGTTAGAGGGCGTAAGGGTTTCACCTCTGGGTATTATAGTTGCAATCTTTTTTAATCATCGAGCGAGTATCCTCGTTTAGTGAAATGTTGTTATAGGTTATGGTTTATCTGTTGAGTTCACCTTCTGTAGAGCAAATTCTTATAATTTTAAGAGCTTGTGAAAATAGTAGGCTTCTTTTCAGGTGTTGGGGTTGGGTTGACTTAGAGTAGAGGTAATTATGAATGTCTGTGGGTTTAGTATAGAGAGTAGTTTAGAGATTTCTGTTACTATCTATGTATATGCAGGTGTCTATGAAGGCTATGGAGTCAGTGGATGTCACAAAATCAAACTTAATTGAATCGTGTACAGAGTTCATATGTGTAAAGAAATTTTCTAGTTTGGCTTTGTCTCCTGTATATATGAAATAAATGTCATCTATATATTTACCATAGAAGACACAATCATTGTATATCTCCGGATAAATGTGGGTTTCTTCGAATTTACCCATGTAAATGTTAGCATGGGATGAGGCCGCTACTGTGCTCATGGTGCAGCTTTTCACTTGAAGGAAGTGTATATTATCAAATTTAAAGCTATAAAATGTTGAAATGTGTTGCATAAGGGTGGTAATTGTTTCAGTACTGGGTTCTTTAGTAGTTCTATTGTTTACGGCTTCTTTAAGGGTTTGAATGTCTTTGTCGTGTTTAATGTTGGAGTATATAGGTTTAACGTCATTAGTGATTAGAAGCGCTTTGTCTGGAATTGTTGTGATGTGTTTGATTTTGTTTAAAAGGTCTGTTGTGTCTCGAATGTCAGATTTAATTTGCATTGCGTAGGGTTGGATGTAGTAATCTACATATTGAGATAGTTTGGTAGTGTGGCAGTTCGTGGAGGAGATGACTGGTCTACCTGGGTTATTTGGTTTGTGCATTTTGGGGAGTAGGTAGAACCTTGCAGGTTTTGTGGAAGTGGAGTTAAGTACATTCTGTGTTCTTTTATCTATCATGTTGTTGTTATATGACTCTGTAAGGGATTGGGTTATTGTGTTTATTTATTCGTTGAAGGGATCGTTAGGGAGTTCTTTGTAAAATTCGGCATGGCTTAGTTGTGTGTTTGCTTCTAAGAGGTATTCATCTAGACCCCAAATGACAATACTCCCCTTTTCTGCTCTGGTGATTATTAACCTGTATTGTTTTTGAGTTCGTGAAGGGATTTTCGTTCTTTAGTGGTAAGGTTGTCATGTGGCAAGGATTGGTGATTGTAGTTGTTGATGTAGGCTTCTATGTCTTCTCTAACCGTTAGTTCAAATGTTTGAATAGTAATGTCTGTTTAGGGGATGAAATATTTGTTGGTGTATTTAAGTCTATCTAGGATATCGCTATCATGGTGTGATTTACCGAAGTGGGTTTTAAGTTTGATTTTTCTAAAGAAGACATTAAGGTCTTTGTTAGGAATATTTTTGTTAAAGTAGGGGGGGAGGGACAGAAATTTAGACCCTTATTATTTATTTATATATATATATATATATATATATATATATATATGTGTGTGTGTGTGTGTGTGTGTGTGTGTGTGTGTGTGTGTGTGAAAATAGTCAGGTAAATTCTTTAATTAGGGTTGAATGAATTAAAGAAAAGTATAAAAAAAGGAAAGCCAAACTTTTCAGTCATGATTTTGATGTACAGTTGTTTTTAATAAGCCTTAGATTTGTACTAGTCTTTAGAAGGCTGATGAGATTTTGTTTCCGGTCATCTTTTCCCACTGTCCTGTAGAGGGCATTAATTCAGGTCATAGGTGTATCAATCTTGATTTGGATTCAAATTCCATGAGGGTAATAATATTTTAGTTGTTGGTAAATCGGTAAAAAGTATGTTGATGATGGAACTCCCTTTCAGGAGAGAAGTATATGGGATAAGATATCAACGTATTTGAATGTGTCTGTTTACAGTATGGTTGAATGGTATTTTGATTTAGTAAGTGATAATGTGAATATGTATGAGAGAGAGGTAAAGGGTGAAGTAATAATGTGTGTGAATATATGTGTTCACAGTACAGTAGAATTGTATTTTGGTATGATTGCAGATTTGTGTGGTATGTGATAATATGAGTATGTGTATATGAAAACCAATGTATGTGTATGTATTTGTTCACAATATAGTAGAATTGTATGTAGGTCTGATTGTGGATTCGTGTAGTGTGTTGATATGATATGAGTAGGATTTTTTCAAGTGCATCACTGCATGAAGGATTATGAAAAAAGGAGCTATGTTTTCCAAGGGAGTCAGAGCTGAGGCCAGAGCTGAGGTCTTTTAGAAAAAATTTTGTTGGAAGACACCCAACATCTGGGAAAAATATGGAGAAGAATTCAAAGCCACCAATAAACGAACCTCTTCTTTATCAAGGAAGGATTAATTTCAAAAGGATGGTAGAAAAATTTCACCCTTCCACTTCCAAAATGAGAAATTTCAATGATTTGATTACCCCAAACATTCTCCTGTTCAACAAGCAATAACTGACCACGACCCCCACTATATCAGCAGAAAATCAGTAGCCTTTTCTGGTTACAACACCACAAAAATACCATCAAGGCACCATCACAAACCCCACCACAAAAATACCATCAAAGCACCATCACAAACCCCAACAACAATCTAACAATATTATAACCCAAAGACATAAAATCACCAACAAACACCAACCACATTACCTCAAACATCAATTTTCTGACCGTACGAAGAATAAACCCGGCACCTATAAGCCCTCACCGAGATTCATGAATACGAACCACAACTATAATACCAGAACTTCATCAAAACTTTCAACACCACAACCCAATTCACCAAATCCTTCTTTAAATAGACGCAAAAATCTGAACCAAATACCATAATAGAAAAAAACAAACAGAATTAATCACAGATAAAATGGACATAAAAATTACTAACTTATCTTCCAGGGAACTTTCCTCTGATGAAATTAGCATATTAGAAAAAGGACTGAAATTCACTTCTCTACCTACCAAAAAAAAAAAAAAAATTAATGATGAAATAAAACAAGACCTAGAATTTTCCAGAAAAATTTGGCTGAATTCTTTTTCAATAAAGACAGCGAAGAAGACACATTGTTGAGGAATCAAAGCCTCTTCACAACACCTACAAGCACGAACTTAACTTTGGACTATTTTACTAAAAATATAGAATCTCTTCCGCTTGAGACCACAATAACATCATACATAAAACAAACATCAACTCAAAAAAAGGAAAGCTATTCATATTCTATCTGCAGATGACTCAATAATCATCAAAGAAGCGGATAAGGGAGGCACAGTCATTATAATGGACAAAGCCCACAACAAATCAATCTCGGAAAAATTTCTCTTCGATACCAACTACTACCAGCAATTAGACAGCGGCCCTAGCAAAAGAAATCAGACTCTGTATAACAGACATATAATAGAACACAAGAAATGTCTAAGAGATGAAGAACACAAATCCCGGAGAAAAAATTGAAGTAAAAAAAAGCCAATTTTATGGCCTTCCAAAAGTTCACATGAATAAAGAAATCACTATAGCCTGTGAAAATCATCGACAATAGCGATTAGTATACCGAATATTAAAGATCTGAAATTGTACCCGATAATAGCTGGGTCATCTTGATTAACCAGCAGACTAAGCAACCTACTTGACATTATACTAAGACCTCAGAGCAAACATGTCCCCAGCTATCTGAAAGACACGACTGATTCTTTAAGAAAATTTCCCCCAAAAACTAGAAACAGTACCCTCACAGCCTGGTTTGATGTTGAGTCCTTATACTCAAACATCAGCCACGAACTAGGACTAGAAACACTGAATTATGGATGAATAAATACCCCGATAAAATACCAGGCAGATTTAATAAAAAAATTCATACTTAAATCCATGCAATCATTAAAAAAAAGCAACACGAAATTCCATTTTCTGACTGTAAAAACCATAAAAAACGGAAGAGAAATCCTAACCAACGTACATTACAAACCCACGAACAGTAAAACTTACTTGCTATTTTCTTCTTGTCACCTTTAACACACAAAGGTCAGTGTACTTTTTTCCTTAGCCCGACGCTTAAAAACAATGATATCCGAATAGAGTACTCTAAATCTTAGACCCGAAGAACAAAATAAATACCTACTTGAACAAAACTATACCCCTCCCTAATCAAATCTGAAATTGAAAAAGCTACACAATTAGATAAACAACCATTACAAGCAGTAAACACTAGAATTAATACAACAGCCATAATTCCATTCATTAACACCCACAGCCCTTTAAACCCTGAAATGAAACAAAACAAAACGAAACATCCACATCCTAAAAACAGACCCCTATATGTACAACATCCTCACTGATTCCTTGATGATTGAAAGTAAACGCGAAAGCTACTGACAAAAGCCACATTTCTGAGAAAACAGAACCAGAGAAAAAGATATCTAAATGCAATCAACAAAATTGCAGCTTATGCATACATTTAATAGAACGAGATAAATATACTTTCAAATGTGGTACAACCTTTAAAATCAAATCCAACAGCTCTTGTGACGTTGAAAACATAATCTATGCCATTATTTGTCTAGGTTGCAACAAGGAATATATAGGGCAAATATCCCAACTCAAAAACATGACCACTGTACATCGGCAACAAATAAGAGATATCTCGATAAGGATACTCAAAATTAGTTCACATATTTTTTTTAGTGTTCTCCTTAATAAACGAAAATTTCAGTTTTCCCTCTCTTCAAAATGAATACCGACAATGTTGCAGAAAGAAGAAGGGAAACCTATTTCATTAATTCTCTAGAACCCGCTCTTGATTCAAACTAGTTGTACAATTCTTCAATTTGGAGTTGGAACCTCAGCTCTGACTCCTTTGGAAATCATAGCTCCGTTTTTACAAAATCCTTCATGCAGTGATGCACTCGAAAAAATCCTACTCATTCATATCAACACGCTACACAAATCCACAATCAGACCTACATACAATTCTACTATATTGTGAACAAATATATACACATACATTGATTCTCTCATACATACACACATATCATCAGTTACCACACGAATCTGCAATCATACCAAAATACAATTCAACTATACTTTGAAGAGATATATTAACATACACTGATACTTCATCCCTTTACCTCTCTCTCATACATATACACATTCCATCTCTCTTCTTAAAGGTAGTTCCTGCATGACCCCACTTCTTCCCGAAGAACTCACAAAAAACTGAAATTTTATTAAACAAATCGTAAGATTGATGTATAAATGGCCTGAATTTAACCCCCTCTACTGGACAGAGGAAAATGATGACCAGAAACAGAATCACATCAGCCTTCTGAAGATCTGTAGGTTTAGGCTTATTATTAAAAACTATTATACCTCAAACCCATAACTAAAAGGTTTGGCTTTCCTTTTTTACTTTTTTCTTAAATATATATATATGTATATGCCTGTGTGTATGAGTCACGGTGAGATTTTGAAAGTAAGAGTTTTTTGACATCTCTGGGGATTTTGTGAAACCCCTGAATATTTCAGTAATTCGATAAAATCCCTATCAGTGAAGAAATGATTGACAGGTTTGCAATGCTAATCTTCACCACAGTAATGAGTTTTATCTTTACTGGCTGACTCACTATTGTAGTCTTACTAACCATTGCTATAGATAAACAAATATTGGAAGGGGGCAGTTCTCCAGTTGCAAGATTAGAAATGTCTCCAATAAAGATTTTCCCTCATTTGAAACAAAATTTCCATCAAACACGTTGCTCTTCAAGATGCTTTATTTTTTGACTTGGAAAAGAAGGAGCCAAACCAACTTGACGCATATCAACTCTGATCTGTGTAGCTCAAAAGATCAGGGTCACTGCTACATTATATTTCAGTCACGAAGCACTCTGAAACGTCTCATTTGCGCACTGTTCCAAAACTTTTATCTTGTGCATATATATATATATATACACACACACACACACACATATATATATATATATATATATATATATATATATATATACATACATATATATATATATATATATACACACACGCATATATATATATATATATATATATATATACATATATATATATATATATATACATATATATATATATATACACACACACGCATATACATATATGTGTGTGTGTGTGTGTGAAGAAAACCAAAAATTATCTGTCGTTCACACTCACCTAAAAAGGTGTATATTCTTAGTTGCTAATCAATGCATTTCATTATTTTATCGAATAAATTTCATTTTTTCACCAACACTTTGTTCATTGTTAATGGTTGATATCTGTACCTTTCGGATTCATAATTTTTTTTAAACATGCGAATGTAGACAGATCAGTCAGTCACCCAACAAAATTGTCACGTAACCACATCTCTTGAAAATAACTTACCTGTCAAAGGTGAAAGTTCAGTATTACGCAGAAAAGGTGTTCTTGTTATCTTCAAGTGTCGTGCAAGATGCTTGACCTTATAGTTAGTAAGGGGTTAATGATGCATATTGGGCAATGATAATGAAATATCCATTGGTTTTTTCCAGCTGCAGGTTTGACATAGAAATATTAGTACGCACGCAGAAAATATCAATCAAGATGAAGTAGTCATATCAGTAGAAAGATAGAATAGAATATATCAGGTTGTAGACAGACACTTTCGGCTATAACGGTGTAGTTGAATATTAGCTGGAAAGAGCCTTGTTTTGGCGATTTACAAAAATTAGCTAATCAGAGAAAGGGTTACAAAATAGATTACAAAGTGAAAAAACGAGTTATGATGGATAATGAATAAATTACATTTTTTTGTCTTCATTTGTTGTGTTTTTTAGTTATTATTAGATTATGATTAAGACCAACTTTATAGTCTTAGCACCTATTGCTTTTGTAAGAATGGGTGGAGGCTCATGAAAGAAATTTCACATCAAAGAGGATCACGAATGAAAAAATGTTTGAGAAGCCCTGACATGAATAACAACAGTATTCCAATAAATGTTTTTTTTTATAATCTTTATTCAAAGTTTTACAGAATTTTCATGGCTTTGAAAGACACCAAACTGCGCCAAAACCAATCCCTCGATTATTCAATCCTTTTCCAAAACATTTTCTTTTGTTTTTCAAAGAAATCGAAGCCAATATTTCCAAAATTATATTTCGAGTTATCTCAAGAATCATCTCGAGATTTGAATCATGGCTTTTTCTTCATCGGCTGAAAATCATTTGAAGAAGAAATGTTTTCTCCCATTTTGCTTAACTTCACAAGATTCGCAGAAGCAAAGATGAAAAGTGTGTGTCATGAAATACTTGTTTTGGCATTTACCAGTCTTACAGCTCTCAATCATGCACTTACGTTCGCACTGTACGTCAGAACCTGGACAGAGTAGAAGAATTTGGGCCTCTACAAGAGAAAAAATATGATTCATTATCATTAATTTTTATCTGCGACGAACATTCCAAAGTCTATGGAAGTTAAATTCAATTTCTTCTAGACCCAACTAAAAAAGAAATGTTGAAAGCATATATTTGCAGGAAGGCATATGAGAGAAATTAACAATATTTACATTTCTGAACTATTTTTGATGAAGTCTGAATAGCATAACCAGATGTCATAAGAGAACATATTCTGGTCACACAACAATCACACAACGGCGTAAGTTTCGACCAGAGTCTATTCTTGTCTGTAACGTTGAAACGAGTCATTAACATACCGACATTTTTTGCAGCCAATTTAAACTCACTTATTTTTCATGACGTTGTGATGACATGAGAGATTTCTCATTATATCAACGAATCTATCGGAGAGTGGAACTTATAATTTTACGAGTGTAGAATCTTGGCAACTAGGTTCATATCTAAAAACTATTCAGATCGAAAAAGTGATGTCAGTTTATTTATGAACTTTAAGGGCGACCATCAATCCAAATCTGCTCCAAATTGTAATTCTTTCTTCCGCACTTTCCACAAAATTCAATTCAAATTCAGGAAGATTTCAAACAAACTGAAGAGAATACAGAGATGTGCAGAAAAGACGCAAATATGTCACTCGATCAGAAAGGAATTCCTGAATTCGCCCCCAAACTATCCACTGCCTTTCACTTGTCAAAAGTGAAGAGAGTTTTTCCCTTCTTCGAGATGTTGAAAGTGAAGGGAGAATTGTTTTCTCTCCACAAAGTTGAAGGAGACTCCCCCGTCCAAGGACTCAAAAGTGAAAAAAAAAAAAACCTTTGAGAAATTAAAATTGAAGGGGAACATTTTCCTACAAGTCTGAGAGCTTTTTCTAATTTTTTTTTAGTTTTTTTTGTTCTCCTTAATTATTTTACCTGTCGTAGACCGTTCGTTAATATTATGAAAATAGTTTTTTTCATTTGCATGAACCTGTTTGCGGTTTTCTCTCCTGGTGGATCAAAGGCGAGCGGAACATCTTTCCTCTTCTGGTGGTTAAAAGTGAGTCTAAACTTTTTTTTTCAATTTTTGGGAGAATATGAATTATGGAGTAGTTTCCCTTATTCATCTATTTGCAAAAAAGTTATTACAATGATAATAATTCGATACGAGGAAAGTGACTTGAAATCGAGCTTAATGACTGACGAAAACTTTGAGCGATTATTATCCAAAACTGATTTTTTATTTCGAGTAAGATGAGAAAGACAAGTTTTTTGCCGCTGACCGATGTTCGTTTATTTTTTACTTTTTGTTATTAATGGACTAAAAGATCTCAATTGTAAAGAAAGATAAGAGCCCTTGGGTTTAACAACTTTGCTCATGGGAATAATCAGGGGGTAAATTGAGACATTCAAAATGATTAATGGGATTCCTAATTACTATTGGGGTAGAGTGGATCAGAAAAAAATCAATCGCAGGTTGAAGCTAATTCGATAAATATATTTGGGTAAATACAGAAAGATCAACTCTATTGGCTGTGAAACGGGTTATATGAAGTTGAGAAAAAATATTCCCCCCCCAGGTAACGGCTAGCTGGCATTCTTCTTTTTCTGATTCACTGTGCCTCTGCCCTATCACTGCTGGGTACAGTGAATGAGCACAAGGGGCACACTGGATCAACATAAGATTGTATGATTCAAAGAAGTACCTGAATGAAACCAATGACACATATAATGAAAGTATCATTGAATTATAATCTAGGTTGCAAAAAGTGATAATAAAAATCTCTGAAACATTCATTGCTCATATGTTCCCAAACCTCCTTGAAAATCATTGAGAACTTATCGAGATATCGTTCGGACGGACTGAAATTTTGGCGATGTATTGTGGTGTGGGCATGTAACTACGACATAACGACGGTAATGTTGCATGGATCAATCTTAAAATTTAAACACGTCTTTCTAAGCCTATAGTGTATCATTCATCAAATTTCAAAGAAATTAATTGAGAACTTTTAGAGATATCGTGCGGATAGACATGAGCAGATACATAAATGTATGAAGAAACGGAAAGATATTCCTCAGTCAAGATAAAATTCATGGATCCAACTCAAAGTTTAAGCACCTCTTTCTTACCTCATTGCACATCCTTCAAGAGAATTTCATTTAAATCCATTTTATACTTTCGGAGATATCATGTGTACAGTATTGACCCACAGTGTTCCGATTCCCTATGCCCGACGCATACCATTGAAATAGATAACCTTACATATCACCGAAAAGCAAGCACAGTGATTGCAGTTTGGAAAATGAATAATTCTAGCACAATCTTTATTTCATCTTACTTAGCAGAATTAGAACATTCTGAATAGTTATGGCTCTATAATGAAAGTAAGAGTACTTATGGATATTACTTGGTGCTTAAAATTAAGCCCTTTAGTAGGCAGACAGTAATGCAATGCTCAAGCATGCAAGTCGTTTACAAAAAAAAAAAATGGCAGATGTGTTGACTTGAGATGATCAAGTAGAAACCGTACTGTTGTATATTAGCATCTGTGAAAAAGATTCACTGTGCCCCGTGATCCACTGCGCCCCGATATCGCCAATCAGTTTTTACTATTCCTTCTCGAACTGGAAATTTATTGACAAGACAGATTTCAAAAACTGAATCTACTGACCAAGTAGATTTTTTTCTAATAGAATGATATTTTTTTTAAATAACTAGTCTAGTCAGGTTTAAAATAGCACTAGTGTAGATAGTTTCTAAATAATTTAGATAAGTATAGAAATTATGGAAAGAGTATGAGCTCACCAAGACATTCTTGGAATTTGAACTGTAAATTGTATTAGATTGAAAATGTTTGTATTTATATACATTGAATATGTTTTTATGAATTCTGTATTTGCTTTCAAGTGGATGTATGATGTTGTGTTTGACTGGAAATACCCAAAGAGGCACAAGAAAATGATGAATAAATAAATAAATAAATCCAAGTTTACATTTCCCTGGCTTCTGAATTTCTCATAAACGACGAGCTAAAATTGACTGATTTTGCAATTAGTACAAGGCTGAGTAAAGAACACTTCAAAAGTTACTATGATATTGTTACTTCTGGCAACATAATTTGACAGAAGTTATGTATTGACTGATCCTTGTCAACTTGTCAGCCTGTCTCTTTGTTTTTCCTTGTCTACAAAATATCTCGGAAAATTCTCAGGGAATTCCAATGAAATTATATTGAAGAGCAGGTCACGGGTCAAGCAACAATTGATTAAATTTCTCTTTCGGAACATTTCTTTATAGGCCATTTCCTAAGATGGCCGCCAATTTGTTGTTTTTCAACCAGAAAACACGATTGATCGTTGGAAAGAAAATTTTGTCAGCTTTCTAGCGGTGTATCTTGCCAATTTGGGCAAAATTTGACATGCTTAAAAAACCGCCCGTCTACGCCAATTGTGTCCAAAATCATTTTCGGGACATTGTGTGTGCCATCTTTCTCGAGGATCATTCTCGAGATGTTTAGGGAAACTCTCTCGAGTGATGTTCCGATAACAAAGACGAATAAGATAGCCAACCTTCTCCATCAACATTTTAACGAACAATACACAATACAATTGAATCTGCGTATTTCAGAAGCTTTTGTTTGTTACGGGATAAACAAAAAAGACGTTGACGTGACGTCATTTTCAAACACAGCTCTTGAACAATGAAAACTAAGCGAAGGAAACCATTTGAATTACAGGGATTCAAGAACATTCTAATCCGATTCCTAATTTTGGAATTAATTAGGTAAACGATTTTGGAGCAGCTTTAATTAAATAATACTTTTAAGGATTTATATTCATTATGTGTCACAATGAACGATGTAGATAATCAGAGCAGAGATTACTTTCATGTTGACTCTCCAACTCTTAGCTAGATTCTTCCGTGGGACAGACATATATTATTTCTTACACAAAGAAGGATTTACTCAGGTTCTTTCACTATCTAAATAATTCACGATGGAATCTGTTAGTTATTGCTGGTTAGAAACACATTTGGTCTCTTACCTTTTAAACGGCAATAGAAGTGAAGCGGATATCAAAGATGCGTGCGTTTAGGCCGATGAAAGAAACTTCCCCTATCCGCCGAAAACGAGACTTCCCCTCGTCCATTCTGTTTCGGACGCAAGGCTTGTGGCCCAACTTCCGGCAAGCTACTGTCGGTAGTTATTTGCCCTTTACTTAACAGACGAAAAGGACTTATACATAAAACGTAATTGAAAAAGAATACATGAGCATAATTCAAACTATCTCTCAATGAGAACATATTAAACTTGACAAATTTAAACGCGCATCCCATACTACCATTCTAGCAACAGGTAGCATCGTGAAAATTATTATTCGTCTCAGACCAGTCCATAAGGGAAACACTTCATCCCAAAGAAGTAACAATAATAATATGGAATAAAGCTAGTGATAAAAATATCAACATCAATTATGATGAGTATATCAACCCAGATTGTTATAAAAAGTAGTAATGATAAGCTAGTAATAAAATATAAAATCATTAGTAAAGATTGAATCAATCCACTGTTTTGATGAAGATCAATAATAAGACAGTAAATATACTACTACCACTACTACTACTACTGATAATAATGAAGAGCTTACTGACCAAAAGTGTTGTGATAAAGCAACAATAATGAAATTGAGGAAACCTAGTTATGATATATCAATATTGAAGGGATATTATATAGATATAGATATCATAAGTTCGTTAAAGAATACACAAAATATCGATATTTATTTTGCATTAAAGAATATATGATGAAGATCCAGGAGTTTCCTTCTCCTGGCAGATGTCCGAAGTAGCTATTGGGGTTCTTATTTACCATAACCACCATGAGGGAAGGATTTGACTGTTGATTGATTTTATGTAAGGATACCACCTAGGTGAACGTGTGGGTGGTAGGACCATATTAAAATGTTTCTCTTAGTCCTCGCAACTATTGCCACAAAGACATCAAAGCTTGCTATTGGGGTCTGCAGCGCCTTTGCAGGATATATATATATATATATATATATATATATATATATATATATATATATATATATATATATATATATATATACAAACAATATATATATATGTAGCTTATTGATAAAATAAAGACTAAAAATGACTAAAAAAACAGTGAGAGGGTTAAAATGACTGGGTCATCAGACACACGAAAAAAATGAAAAGTAATAAGAGAATTAAAGAGAGACATTTGGTAAGGCACTTGTTCACTCAGGATTTTAAAAATCTTGAGATTGTACTTGTCGGGAAAACATTCAGACGGGAGTTAATTCCACATAGCAGATGTTTTCGAGAAGAAGCTATTTGCGTGGAACTTTCGGCGGGTCCTTGATGTATCTAAGAAGTATGGGTGTGCCCTCATTGCAGACTGAGTTCTAACTGGAAATTCCCGGACGGTAGGGACTAGGGAATGTGGTTAGTCTGAAGTAACGTTTGAAAAGTGCCAAACTTGAAACATTAAGACGTCGAGACAATCGTTTGAAATGAATGTTTTGCCGTCAGATATGGATCGGATCCAATAGTTTATTTCAGGTCGTTTTTATTCTTTAGATCTCCAAGCATTTACTTAATGCTATTAAACTCAAAACTGACATTGTTTTTTTTTTTATATCATTTTGTTTAGATTTACAATTTGTTGTTATTGGTTCAACATCCCGTCCAAAACAACAACAAAAACGACGCATAGTTATGTCTCTTATTTCAGAAATGTAACCAGTATAATCAGAAAATACAGAGAGTACAAAAAGTATAATCATCATCATCATCATCATCGTCAGTCTTTTAACGTACGCCGTTGGATATAGATTTTCCCAAGGATCCGCAAAATTTCTCTATCATGGGCGTCGCGGAGCCAATATTTTTCTGAATTTGTCTAGTTCGTCTCTCCATCTTGTATTTTGTCGGCGACGGTTTCGCATGTGATCTCTGGGGATCCATGTTGTGAGTCGTGGTGTCCATCGGTTGTCTGTCATTCTTGCAACATGACCAGCCCATTGCCATTTGAGTTTTTCAAATAGATTCTATGATGTCTCAGACTCCTGTTTTCTTCCTTATATACTGTGTTGTCTTGTGATCTCTCCATGTGAGGTTGAGCATGATTCTCTCATGCGTGCATTGCATGCTTCTCGGTTTGTAGGTCTGTCTCTTGGTTAGGTTCTATGTTTCAGCTCCATAAGTGACTACCTGGAGGATGCATTGGTTGCATACTCTTCTTTTTAGGATCATTGGGATCGTCTTTTTCTGATAATTTTTCAAAAAGTACATAATAATATGATATACCTATACACCTTCAAAATTGACAGAACTTGAACCAAAGATTTCTGTTTTTTCTCCATCATCTTCCAATGTTCCATTTTGCTTCAATATTTCTTATTTTCCTTTAAATTTTGAAGTTGTATAAGGATGTTAAAAGGAACTTTTAGGAATGTATTGGATACTTTTTTGTACCCACTGTATATGTAGTAGAAAAATGTACGAAAATATAATATAGTGATATAAGGGTAATTAAGTTGTAAGAATTTCTATCCATATAAAAGCCACGTATGCAAATTAGTATCTTTACTTGCATTTTTGTTTTTATAGTTGTCCTGTCCAATTCCTGTTATACCCAAAACTTATAATGGATTAGTCGATATGGAATCGAATAACATAGATAATAAAACAATAAGAAATACGAGATCGTCTGTTGTGACATAACAATGAAGATTACGTCATTGAAACTCCTAAGACTTTATGTCTGACAACCCTTTAAAACAGCTTGACTTGAAAAAAAATTTGGATACTTGAATTATTAAAAATAACTTACCTGATAAAATAGCTCTAGGCTACTCAGTGCCAATTCATACTTGAATACGACCTTTATTTTTTACAGGTACTAACTATGTTAGTTACAATATAAAAAGTGAGTTATTAAGCAATCAGTCTATTGGGCAAATTGAAGGATTACTAAAATTAATTTTAATGAAAGCGCTTTTCCATTCTTGAATAAACAAAAGACTTGAAAAAATCGAGATTGATATGAGCAGACATTACACACCACTTCCTTTTCATTGCCTCTACCAACGAAGCCTTTCTGTTTGTCTGTCTGTCCACATGATATCTCCAAAAGTACGCAATGAATTCCAGTGGAATTTTGTGAAAAGGTTGGCAATAGGTTACGGAAGAAGTGATTATTTGGGACGGATCCATGCACAATTTCAACTTCCCTTGACAATGGCCTTGGTAGGGATACGCGCTCTCCGAATGCTTTCTAGTCTTGCTATTTGGATGTATTTTCAAAGTATTAATACGAGTCAAACTGTTCATTTGAACTAAGATTCTATGTCTAATCTAGAGCGATAACTGAAAAACAAATTATCCTAATGTTTTCTTTTAATATTGTTTTTCTATAAAGTTTTGTTAAAGCTAAACTAGAAAGTATTTAGAGAGTACCTAACTCTGCTAATGGTGTACACTAACTGAATCGAAAAAATTCCTGGATCCGCCCTCCGATTTAGTGACTTTTTCTCAGCCTATGGCTCACCATTCCACATAATTCTATTGAAATTCATTGATAAATTTTAGAGCTGCATTGAGAGACATAAGCTTATACAGAAATGCTTGAGGAACAAACCGAAAAGTATATCTCTAAGAGATATTCCTGGATCTGCCCCCCCCCATTTTTTTCCACCCAATTACCCACTTTTACAGCTACTTCTATTGAAATTCATTTGGTAATTTTGGATATATCGCATGGAGAGACTGACAGACGGACAGACAGGCGGAAAGAAGGAAGTGATTGAATACGAATACGCCTCAAATTTTGTTGGCAAAGGTGGAAAATGAGAAAATGACTGACGACAAGCTCAACCAGGCTTTGAGTAGCCCCCAAGTTCTGCTTGCCAGGGGGTGCCAGGAAATTTAAGGTCAGCCCTGGTCGTTTTATGACTAAATTATCAGAGTTTTGATACCAATCGAATAAAATAAATACTGTAAGTAACTTACCTGCCATGAACTGACTGGTGAGAGCTACCAGTAATATGGACATTAAGAGCAACCTGGACATCGTTGTCGTCGTTGGAGTGAGACGGTCAAAAACAGCTGCGTTGTTGGACGATGATAGATTCGACAAAATGAACGAAAGTATTTCGTGAGATCTCGTTAAACAGGTGGATGTGGAAGCGATATCATCTTCCGGTGGGCAGTATCTGGAGGTGAAAAACCAACGAGAACTGTCGTAGGTGGAAATTAGCAACAGATGGACCAGTACCTCTTCTATTTTGAATACCCTGAATTGGCCTGTTTTGATTGGCCGAAGCTGTTGAAATAGTTGTCCGTTGATAGAAAAGGTTTCGAAGATCAAAATCAATTGAATTATATTTTTTTTTCATTTTATGCGGTGAAAAAATAATGATGGTAAGAAAAACCGGGGCTAACAAAAAAATTACTTGAAAAATTACATTACAGCAGTCCCCTTTGTAACGCGACTGTTCGGATCCGAGAAAGACAACCGCGTTAAAACTGAAACGTGGATGATTAAAAGTCAATTACGAGTGCCAAAACAATCTCGCTGATGAAAGAAAGTGTTGATTACATCATAAAAAGCAAGAGTCTATGTGTAAGACACCATGTAATTATATGTTAAGCCATATATGCCTCTAGGCCTATATTTAATCAACCCTGAAAAATTGCCATAGAAAATATAAATATGAAAAAGCGGATCAAATAGCACTTGGACACTCAATATGATAAGAAACGGGCTTTCGGGGTTTTTTACTAAAAAATTTGCATCGATACTTTCAATTACCTCATATTTCTAATTATACTAAAATTTAGCTTTAGGCATAGATGCGTTAATTGATTGCAAATGGGAAGAATTTAATATCTCATTCATATTAAGTAAGTCTTCTGATGAAATTCTGTTTTCATTCACGGCTTTCTTGACGAATAAGTAATTATACTGGAACAAATGTTAGGGTCTTTAAAAGACCCCTTTTATATCGTGAACCGTGTTATATCGGGTGGATTTTTTTGTTTGCTTAACACAATTTGTCACTTTCTTTCGTGAATCTCTTCAACTTTTACTCTCGCAGCTCTTGACGAGGTTTCTACGTAGCAACTGCATGCAGACAGGCCCTTCTCCCATCATCATCATCATCATCATCATCTTCATCATTATCCTCCTCCTCCTCCTCCTCCTCATCATCATCATCATCATCATCATCATTTTAAGGTCAGTTGTTGGACAAAGACCCTTAACCAGATTCATCAGTTCCTTCGCTCTCGAGGATCTCGGTGCCAATACCAATTGACCTTGTCTAAAGCATCCCCCATCTTATTTTCTGCCGGCCATAAAACCGCATGTGAACTCAGGGTATCTACGTTTTGAGTCTTGATGTTAAACGTTCACCTTTCTTGCGATAAGGCCAGCCCATTGCCATTCTAAGATATCTCTGACTCAGGTGCGCGTTGCACAGTTCCAAGATTGAGAGACAATTCTTTGGTTATATTCAATGTATCAATTTCTTATGTGACAATCGGGAAGACGCATTTGTTGTAGACCCTTCTCTCCAAAACTAATGGGTTCTTTCTGTTCTTGAAGGGTAGGCTTGCTGTACCGAAAGCTTGCTAATCTAGGGAGATTCTTCATTTGATTATTGGTCCCTGTTTATTTCTTGGCTTAGTGGAGTGACGTCAATATGGCTCACCTCCTGGATAATGGTGTTCAGTCAACATTGTCTTTGTCAACCTTTAAGACGTTTCCATCCAAGCTTCTTCGGGTCTAGTTCAAAGATGTCCTACATAGAATAACCAGGTTCCTCCCTTATTAGGAACCCAAACCATTTTAGCCATGGCCGGGTGATCAATGCTGAACCAGGGACCTGTAGTGCTTAATGAGTAGTTTGTTTTCGTTTTTTCTTTCAACTACACAATTATCAGGATTATCCGTGTAAACTTCTATAAAATTGTTTATTAAGATTGTTTGGCTCACTTTAATTAATCCACTAATCTTTCATTTCGCTTCATTTAATTGCCAAAAAAATGCACAATGAACAGCAGTCACGCTAATTATGCTCATTTCAATAATTGAGCATAACGTAGTCTTTATTATTTACAGCCTACAACATAAGAAGAAGCGCACGGTTTTCATTTACCAAAGACACAAAGCTTGATATACAAAGGGATAAGTTAATTAAAAAAGAGGATCTTTTACATCACTGTAACAACGACCTGAAACAATCTAACATTCGTGTCTTATTGTTCTACCATGTTACAAAAGATCTTTTCATGTCCTTTAGAACGACGTCTTATGAATACAAACACACACTACAGTGTATTGAATTCTGATAATTAGCGATGTGGGTTTATTTGTTTTTTGTCACGCTTTAAGAAATAAGGTAGGGTAAAATACACGACTAAACATATTGACAAAGCAGAATGATGTATAGTGACAATTGGAAAAAAGTGCCAACAACTAAAGCATCCTCCAGATAGTCAACAATGGAACTGAAACATGGAACCCCCCCCCCAAAAAAAAAACTCACAGAAGATTGGCCCCTAAACTGAGAACTTTGTAACGTGCACAGGGGATAATCATGATTAACATCACGTGAGAGAGATCATATGTGAAGCTGTAGCCGGCAAAAAATAAGATGTCGTGATGAACTAGACCAGTTCAGAATGTATTGGCTCCCTGACACCCATGATAGAGCGATCTGGCGAATCTTGGGGAAGGTCTATGTCCGATGACAGACGTTAAAAGACATGATGAAGATGATGATGTCATAGAACAATATTTAATAAGTTAGTCTAGTAGACAATTACTATTGTAGTGAGTTCAATCCACACTGGTTTCCCTTCACGAAATATAATTTTGGGTAACCATAGTGCAGTAGTTAGCAACCTCAGGTGAAATTACTACTATCCTTACTGGATAACCCATTATTTTATGGTCTTGTTCCAGACTAATTCAAGCTTACATAATCCACGAGTTCCTTAATCTGTTGAACTAGTATCACCGTTTTACTGGTATAATGCTTCCTCATCTAAGAGTACCAGTGAACTGTTGAGAGCATCTACCTCAATTTCAGTGTCCGTAAAATAACTTGAAACAAGGTATTCAGTGTAGAACAGCTCTGTTCTTATTGGATTGTGGTAACTCTTTAGAAAATGAGAAATTTTACATGGTTTTGTCTAGATTATACTGATTTATATCAGGTTTTACACTATTATGCCCCATTTTTCAGGGGGGCAATAGTCCCCTCGCCCCTATATCGTGAGCCTCTGCCCGTACCCTCAGGAATCGGGTAAATTTGATGGTTGCAACATTTGTTTACGTATTTATGCGAAAGGTTTCTGTTTCTGTAAGAAGATAGATCGAGGGGACGAGTGAGCTTCATGGTTATTGCAGAAGTGTTATCTAAAGTGCTAGAATCTGAAGACGATGAAATGGTTCACGATAAAGACTATCCCAAGGGTGATCTCGAGTCAGTGAGCACTGATAGTGGTGATGACAGCAGTGATAACGATGACGATCATGAGGATAAACCAAGGGATCAAATGAATGGAGGGTGGGGGCGTCTCGTTGGTGGAGCTGGCGACACACAAACACCTACAAACCATTTAGATCCGTTGGAGACCGGGTAGCCAAAAACATTTCGACCAAAGATTATGATTTTGCCGTGAGCATTTAGTTATGGCAGTCGTGTTGGCAGAACTGGAGTACCGAAAGGAATTACACTATCCAACAATGAAGTAGAATAGGTCTGATAAGTCACTCAATAGAAAATTTCGCGTGACAAATGTCTTTTCGCAGCATGCTGTGTTGGGGGTGACTAATCAAAAGATCTTTACGAAGGATGGTCAATGGATAAGTTTCTTCTATCGCCTTCTGTTTGGCTGCAATCACTAAAAAATGTTCGAATTTTCAAAAACATGCGTGAATACTGTGGGATACAGACCAAGGGATCAATTTAACATTAACTTATATAGTAAATTGAGCCCAGAACCAAAAACTTTTAGGGGGTGATTGAAAAAAACAAAACAACAGAAAACGTTATTTCTGGACATAATAAAGCGTAAATGGTAAAATTTAAAGCCCTCTAGCTCCATTGGTGCTGTCTGTACCCCATTCATTCTACGGCCTACTTCAGGTGTATCCTCGGAATGCAATGGTAATAAATAGAAATCGGATCAGTCAAAAACGTCATGATAACAATACAAACAACAAAAAGTAGTTCAATCGTCCGAAAAAAATTCTTTGAAGATTAGAGACCTGTCACAAAACTATAGACCAGCGACTTTCAACCAATGAGCTGCAACACATCAGTGTGCTGCAAAACATCCGTGGGTGTGCAACGGGAGTTCTGAGGAAGATCGATCCACCCTTGAACAAAAGCTGTGGGACAGTGTTTCCAGCATTGATACAAAACCAACATTTTTGTATTTGAATACAATCTATATCTGAAAATGTCATATAATTCTTCAATGAATGACATCTTTTCCAATGAAATATTGTTTCGATGTGTGGTAATGACAACTTTCAAAATCTTTTGAAAACCATGATCGACAATATACTTTTGGCAATAAAATTGATAATTTTTTAGTTTATTCAACTTATGGGCACGTTATAATAATTCATTTTTGTTTCAATGATCAAATCTATCCTTAAATACCGGTGATGTACCTCAGCCATTCTCAGATGAGAAAGTTTCGAAATCACAGCTATAAGACTGTAGTCTTTTTAAATTCTTGTACTGTTATTTTTGACATTTAGTGTTGCAGGTTCGATGAAAGAGTTGAAAATCGAAGTCATTTTTGATCTGCTGATTGCGTAAGCATTGACTAGCAGACCGTTGCTTCTGATATTTATGGATGACGACCGATATTGCTGTTCAATATGACATATCATATTACGGTACGTGTAATGTTCAAATCAATTATTATTATTATCGAACAGGTTATTCTACAGTGCAATGTTAGAATTCATACAACAAAGAAGTATCATGATTTTCGATCGTTATCCAAACTGGTAGAGCGTATATCTCAGCCAACGAAATAAATGAATGGCCTCCGTTCTGTCTCTACAGACAATGAAACATCACCTCCGGGGTGCATGCCAAAGCACGAAGATCTTTAGATGCCCAGAACCCCTTCTTGATGTAGCCTACAGGAAAGCAGAGGGTGATACATTCCGTATCAGCTTGGTTACAGGGGGTGCCAAAGATTGAGCGTCAAATCACCTTAAAGGGGGCTCCATTACCTTGGTTTGGAATCAGATTGTCCTTCTCCTAGACTAGCTGCATTCCCAAGAGAACCTGATCCGTCCAACTATTTAGCCTATAGCTGGGAGAGAGAAGAGAGAAGATCCATACCTGTCTCAAGGGCATTGATGCGAAGTGAATGTAAACAGCCCCGACCAGAATTTGAACTCTGGTGACCGATTTCATTGACCGAGCTGCTACTGACTCCGCCAAACACACCTGCATATATCCAAGCAAACACTATACACCAACTAAAATTGTATGAAAATCAGTTGATATTTAGCTACGAAGCAGAGGAGGTAACTGTATAAGTTCAGATTTTCAATATTTGGACTTATGTCTTGATATATGAAAAATATATCTCTAACGAAAATTTGAAATCATCTGTTCAAAAGATTTTCAAAGAAAACAGACGTCTTAGAAAGCATTAAAAAAAGCGTAATCATAACATTGTGAAACGCAGTCTCTGTTCCCGGGAAGTGAATCTTATTTTTATGAATGAACATTTCCACATGGTCAAATATTCTATTTTCTTAATTGTATGACTTTTGAAAATTCATCTATGCTACATGAATTCTAATGATCGAGAAATTTTAAACTAGTGACCTTTTCCCTCACAGGGGAGTATTTGTAGCTTTCTAATTTATGGTTTACTTTAATTGAAGAGAGGTAAGACTTTATGAATACATTTTTCATTATGTGTAGAAATACGAATTTTACAATAAATGTAGAATAAACGTAAATACACCTTTTCACAGAGAAGAGAGCTCTCAAAATAAACTTACACAAAAAGATTGGAGATGAAACAAACATAGATTTTAAAGTTAGATAGCCCTCTTAGCCGAGAGCTTTTTAGCATATTTTCTTTGCTCACAACTACGACCTTATGTTCACTATAAAAACAAATGCCAGAGACGTTATCTTGCTAACTTCGCATTTTTTCGCAAGAGGCTTCGAAGCAATTATCTCTACGTTTACATTTTAATCTCTCTTATCTCTAACAGCGTGCTTTAATTGCATTTGTTCATTATTCTGTTTACTATCAATCAAAAGAATATTTCTCGGAGAATTCATTTTCCAAGGTCAAACAAAAGAACAATACTATTCTTAACCCTTAGACGATTGCCTGGGACACAAATTTCAAGTTATGCCTGGAGCGAATGGAACACTTGCGCCAGCCTCGGCTCAGGTGATATGTTACAAAGGTTTTGCAGGCGAGAATCGTTACACTTATCCATTATTCCTCTGAATAACCTTTTTTTTTGTTCCTTAACTGCAGCAGGTAGAAGAGTAATAGCTGTACATCGCAAGATAAGAACCCTTGTCAATAGATAATACATTGCAAGCCATTCATTGCAAGTTATCCATTGCAGGGTAAAAGCTCTTGACTTGACAAGATAATCCATTGTAAGTTTGATGATTCTAATGATTTGTTATAGAAGGCATTGTTTTTGCAGCTGATTCCCCTAATTATTTCAAGAATTCTTTTTAGACTTTTTGATTTTGCACTAAGCAAAAGGATGGGTGTATTAAACTAAGCAAAGTGATTCTTGTTTCTGGGCAGTGAGTATTATTATCCCATTGCACATGCGTAAAAAGTGGGAAAATTGGTATAATTCCCTTGAATAAATGATTTTGTGATCAGGACAGTGATATTTAGATATTTGCATATTTCCAAATGTATATCGAAAGAATTTGTATTGTTTTTATTCACATTAAAATAAAATCTGGAAATCAACAAGACACGAATATAAATTCACAGAAATTTTTGAATTGAGTAATTCATCGAGATTTACAATTGTACGGAAAGCCTCGAACAACCGTAAGAAGGTTGTATCAAGTTGTTTTCTTCTTTGCTTTCCAGGATCTTCTTTATTTGTTGGTCAATGAAGACAATGGCTTTGACGTTTGACCCAGGCAGTTCTCCGTCGAAGTATCTGCTAAGATTTGAAAGGCTTACAAGGCATATTTCGACATTTCGTAGATCAAAACTAATTCTGGACACTTTATTTCACCTGCAATGCATCAGTGTCAAGTCATTGCAAGACGCTTCGAAGTATAATGAGTACAACCGAAAAGATTATTGGTAACTTGAAAATACTGGCATTCCTGATGGGTCTCCAACGTGGCTTTGCTTACGCTCTTAGCTATCATTACCTTTCAAGCAACAGAGACAATTAGATGCACTTCCAAAGGTCGAAGAATAGTCCTCGTGGAATAATACATAACATAACAGAAGGCGATTTTGAAGAAGGTCCAAACGCCTAAATTCTTGGTATCATAAGAGTTAAGAGTTAGGCACACTTGTATGGACCTCCATACAAGTTTCTGAAGACCCAGGTAAACGAGTAAGCAAGCAGACTTCAACAACTGGGGCTGGTGACGAATTAAAAACGTTTTGATTGAACATTAATATCTGTTCAGAACCTAACACTTTCCAATAACTTCTAAACAATTTTTTCCAATGTGGATCCTTGCAGTCTAATACTTTTGATCAATTTTGACGTTTGACTCCTTGAAGAGTGACAGTCGAAATGAGCTTTTAAGGGACTATTTCAACTTTTGCTTACACAACGTCCCGGGTAATTCATTCTTAGTTATATGCAATATCTGTGAGAAACCTTCTTCCCTGGTGGATATTACATAGTACACACGGAGAAGGCGGTAAAATGAATCGGCCAAAATGTCGTGCGAACAACATAAATCATTATTAGAAGTTCAACTGTTAAAAAAGAACATTTTGAATTGAAAAAAGGTCGTTTATTTTACATGTTCGACAACGCGACCGGTTGGCATTTTCTGATGGACAATGGTGCACAAATATTATTGATTTCTGCTATATCAACCGACAAAATAAGAGACATGGTGATCAGTAAATAAATCTATCATTCATATAAGTGGACAGTGTTGTCAGATTTCAAGCTTATGTCTGAAATTTAGACAACAAACATCTGAAACTCCTTAGAAATATCCTTCAGATATAGATGTAAAATCTTAGAAATATATTATATGTTATTGATAAATTTGACATTTGTTTTCATTAAAATATCACCTAATACATCAAAACCGGTTTTTGCTTTATTGGTTTCGTCTGATACATCCTCTAGATGCGCTAGGATAGGTCCTCAACAATGTTATTTGTCTGGGTTCATCGGAAGTTCCGGGTCTTGCAACATCAGACAACTTTGTCCAGGTGACCCAGCCGTAACTGATCAAGTTGCAGCTTGTATGCCGACAGCGGGAGGCTACAGTTGTCCTCTCTATACGCATCAAATACTTACGAATGGCAGATTCTGACTGTGCAATGAATATTCTTTGCATACCAACAGTACGACAGCCAATGGGAGAAAGCTACAGGTTTATGCCGTCTCGCCTCATACGTTTAATGTGCCGACGCGAGTCATCTAGCTTTCGCTGCTAACATACGTTCAATATGGCAGAGAGAATAAACTGCAATCTTATTCTTCGGATATTTATAGATACATCTCTAATATAAGAAATGTATTATGTTATAAATAAATCAAATGCGACTTGAACCTTCGGCTTTTATTGTATCAAAGTATCACTTAATTTATCGAGAACATCGATTGTTTCATTTGCATACACTGAATAAGAACATTACTTATTTTATTAAAATTCATCCAATAAGCAGTTTCCGACAAGTAGACGAAACTGGAAACATTTAAATGTAGATAAAAACATAAATTTAGATGGAAAACGTAAATTTTGATGAAAAAAAAATTAATTTAGATGTTTTTCTCCTAAAATTGGATGAAAAACATTGACAACTGCAGATGGGCAAAGATGCATGATACTGAACGTTCGGTTATGACAACCTTAATCATGGATATTAGTTGTAGCAGATGTCGTCTGCCATGTTGAAGGTGTCGATTTTATATAATACGTTTGGTGATCAACTGACCTTTGATGACAGCAATTGATTTATTCTGAAGCCGATATTAAATCAAAGGCTTGTTTCCAGTCAGCTCGAAAATTGCAATTTCGAGGGAAAAAATTCACAATTTTCGCAGCGTCATCGGAAGTCTCCGAAATTACAAAACCAAATTTTAACACAATCATTTTTGTTGTTTATCTTATCAGATGAAGAATTTTAAATTATTATTATCAATAATTTTTATGACTAATATTTACCTTCATCTTGATTTATAGCAACTTTTACTCAGGCCGGCTTCCTTTCGGCAGTAAGAAAACGATGTTGATCAGAAATAAAGAATAAGCTCCTGGTGAAACATTTGATCAGATGTAGATATTGTCATCCTTATCTTCGTGTGAATTAAGGATTTACCTGCTTGCAGGACTGGAATACCTAAAAAAGATTACAGCGATACCTTGAATAGTGCGATTTTGATTAGTGATGATTCTGATGTAGTACCGTTATGGTATTGCTGCAGAAATCAATGGAATTGAGTATAAGCTGAATATATATTATTGTGTCATCCACAGACAGCTGTTTCGTTGTATTACAACTCTTCAGTGTGGCTATAAACTATCCATTATCCCATCCAATATCACGAGGCAAGATCGAAACCTTGAAAACTTCAGACCCGGAGGCTGGTATCCCCCCTCTACTACACGGAACTGGACGGTCAGTGAAGTTGAATCTAAGCGATATATTTGTTTATTGTACATATTCCTCATCCACCAGAGTGCTCCATTCCATGTTGGAAGAGCATTGCATAAGCTTACAATGAACGAGTTACCTCACTTAGAGAGTGCTCATATATATATATATATATATATATATATATATATATATATATATATATATATAATAAAACCTTGAACAGTACGGAACACTCTGGAATGAATTAACCTCATTATTCAAGATAGATCTGTATATAGCCCAACATGTACGTAGAGCAACTTCATACGAGTCATTTGCTGCTCTTCATTGATGGTTTGTCTTCCTACACAGGCAGTCCTGGAACAGTGGGATCCACCCAAAATATCCAGGGGTAGGGTATCGGCAAGCAGGGCCGATCCCAGGGCTCCTGGTGCCCCAGCAAGCCGAAGTTCGGAGCCCTTTAAACAATAGTATCATTTATTTATCCATTTATTTATTACAGTGATGAAAATAAATACAAATAAGTCCGCTTTAAAGGACCAACGGTCATTTGGACCAGCCATACAATAGGGTCAATCTTGTGTGAACCGATTCAAACGAATGTTAACACTAATTTGCTTCGTTTACTACGGTCAATGTATATTTGGACCATGTATGCTACTGAATCAACTTTTTAAAAAGATAAAATCTGATACAATTACTAAAAATAGATATTTTTAGTTCTCAAAACAACTATCTTTCAAATATTTCTTAGCTCGTTATGTTGGATAACCGTGGAGACAATGGCAAGGGTCTTCTAGCCACGAACCCAAACGTCGACTGCAAGGTTTCTTAATGTGTGCATTTTATCCTTGCATCGACATCGTCAATACAATCTTCAGGAAAGCCCGTTGTGTTTAGATCCGGTCGCTGGGAAAGATGATGACCTATTCGCGTAGAAGGAAACGCTGCATCTATGAAGAGATGTAAGCAGTTCCATATTAGGAACGAAGAGCCTGATCATATTCTATGTTTTATTTTGTCATACCTCTCCCTTGATCAGGTAAACAGATGAAACGGCGTTGAGAGATTCTTGTATCTAAAATGCTACATTATCCGTATTGCATTTTACACAAACGATATGCGAAATTCGGTTAAAGTTGACGACTTTTCTGAGAGACGCAATCACACTTGCTGGCCCAAAGGGGTCAGAGGCTAACTGCTATCTACCCAAACTTGTCTATCTCTCTCTCTAAATGTGTACTTTTCCTATTTTCTCCCCCCTCTCCTTTTAAAATCATGATTGATCAGCACACAGACACACTTGCCCATACATATATCGAGGATCATTGATCTGTGTACCACTTATGACACACATATACGCATAAGTTCGCACACTTCCTCCAGTCTCTTATCGCCCCTGTCATTACTAATCTCTAAATCGCCCCTTTATTGACTAACTATCTTGGGGCAAATGTCAGCTGCTTTTGACCCCAGATTCCTTTCATCTTCTTGTGGGAAAGGGATGGTAAATGAACAAAAACAATAAAAAATCAATGCACAATCATTTTATCATAGGCTCGTGCACACACATATTTTTGACAATATCACTCTCAGATTGCTGACTTTGTGTCACATCTGCACTTATTACGTAACAGTTAATCAAATTTCCAAACCAAAGAAAAAGGATAGAGGAGACTCAAGTAGTGGTCGTTTTTATGCAAGTTGTTGCCTTGAATTCAGAAAAGACTTAATGTGTTTGGAATAAGTTGTTAGGTTGATCGGACCAGCCGCTTATTGGGTCCAAATGTGTTGGTCCTATTAACCGGTTTCCACTCTACATAGAAATAAAAATGTTTATTACAATAATCAGGTAGGATAAAGCAATCCAACGCAGCATCAGGATTTCAGATGACAATTTGAATTATTTTTGTTAGTTATTTACTCTTAGTTTCACCTCAATAGGAAGTATTCAACTGCTTGATATACCTGAGGAATCTGACTTCACATTAGGAGATCTTCTTATTTCGACTATTCTCTATTCATTTGCCCATTTTCTCGATTTGTATTCAAAAATCCCCACTGTCTCAGACAGTGATGACCCCCTCCCGAACTTGGAGCTCTAAGCAACGACATGCGTTACAACAACATTGGGCTGGCCATGTCGTCAAGTGGTCAGGTCTGAGAATTCAGCCGGTTCGCACATATCAATCATTTTTTTTTGTTAGTTTTGAAACAATAAATACACTGTCGGAAAATAAATTGCAATACTCTGAAGAATGATGCTGATTTTGCAGAGAACCTACACGACTTCTAACTAATGCTAGAGGAACTGAACGAAGAAAGCAAGAAAGTTGGCCATCACACGAACTTCAGCAAAACGAAGATCATGTACAAAAAATGCGCAAAATCGAAAACGCAAAAGTGAACAAAGTAGACGACTACATCTACATAAGACAACGAGTCTCCATTGCATTTCAAATGAAGAAGTGATCAAGTAAAGAATCACTTCAGTAGAGCAAGTTCAACATTCAAGAACAAGAAAATGTCATTAGTCTTAAAAAGAAGGGTATAAAGTCAATGCATCCTCCCGATAGTTACCTAGGGAGTTGAAACATGGAACTTAAGCAAAAGACAAACGTGCACCTGAGAGAATCATGCTCAACCTCACATGGAGAGATCACTAGTCAGCACAATATATTAGGGAAAAAAACAGGAATCTGAGTCATAATGGAAACCATTAGGAAACTCAAATGGCTATGGGCTGATTGCAAGAATGACAGGCAACCGATGGACATCACGACTAACAACATGGGTCTTCAGAGATCAAATGCGAAACAGAGGCCAGCAGAATATAAGATGGCAAGACGAACTGGATAGGTTCAGAAAATATTGGCTCTGCGACGCCCACGATAGAGAGATGTGGCAAATCCAATGGAAAATCTATGTCTAACAACGAACAATATAAGACAGATGATGAAAAGGAGAGAACATGCATGCCAGGGGCTAATGGAAGTTTTCAAAGTGTTCGGCCATCTTGTAACACTCATAAAAGTGCATTGTTTGTGTGTGGGCTTTAGAGTACACGCTTGTGTTAACGCCCAAGGAGGATTTACATTGTATTACTGTGGAGACTGAGAACTGTTGATACACCCACTTCTTTTGGAACCCGTTCACGTATTAATCCGTGTACGGAATAATTTACAGTAACCCAACTATATTACCTATACGGTAAATTGAGACGTATACTCAGGGTATCACATATTTTATTTTCCGTCAGTGTACTTGCCAAAAACCAGTCATACGAAACATTCGAGAAATCAGACACTGAACATCTGCCCCGTTTTGAAATTTGCAAAAATCACTAATATTCAAAGAACATCGATATTAAATGAATGTTTTTTATGTAACATATGTCTTCTTTCGATGCAATAGAAATTGATTCGAATGGTAAAATATGCTGCAGATACATACACGTTGCGACTGTATAAAAGTTCGTGATGCAAAGCAAATTTAACAACAGAGTCTATTCAAAACTTGCGACGTTGTTTTCCGAATTTTTGACATTTGTTCCTGAATTTTTTGAGAAAATTACAGAAATTCATCAAAATTTCAATATTACATTGAAAATACAAAAGCATTTCTAAAGTAAAATTATTTTTGATGGGTTTTGTATATAAAAAGTACTATCCTGTTTGTGACAGTAACACTGGCAATCCCTTTCTTCTTACTTTTGAATGCATTTCTACCGTAAAATAATTAGCAAAGCATTTACTTTATAATACTCTCCGTATTTTTGACGTCTAAAGGAGTGAAACATGTTTCCACTCATTTACAAACAAAAACAACTTACAAAAAAGTGTGATCAGAATAAGTTCTCTCATGACATCGCGTTATATTAGGACGTCATGAATGATAAGTCATAAATATAAATATTGTAAATCTCTCTCTTTCTCTTTTGCTCTCTTGCTCCCCCCTCTCTCTACGGATGCTTTCAACCTCTTTCAAATTTGGAGTGAAAGAAAGTGAACTTGGATTCCATAGACCTTGCAACGTTCGGCGTAAAAATGTAAAAAAAAAATCAATAAATTGATCAAATTTTATAGATTAAAAAAATTGAGTTCCCAAATCAATAAAATTCTCAAATTTTCAGCAGCAGCAGCGGCGGTAGCAGCCGTTATAGGACCACTGCTGGACAAAGGCCTTTCTCTTTCCCTGTCACGCTTCAGTGGTAATGTTTTCTTTTTCTACTCTCCATCTTTTCTAACTGCGTTTACTGTCCCAAGGGAAGCTATTGGTTAGCCTTTTACTCCATCTGTTGCACCTTCTTCTCACTACATGTCACGCCCATCTCATCTACAATATAATTAGCAACCTGTCCATCTGTCTTACACAGTTTTCTCTCCATCAGTCTGTCACACTTTTGAAATACACATTTTACGTTGAAATGATTGGGGGCAGAGAAGAGGTCATGAGAAATGAATTGTAGTACAAAGACCACTAAGAGGGCGGGACACGGCAGAAAGAATAGGGTAAGCTTGTGCAAAATGACACGGGATGACACGAGAGATTTCGCTAAAGGAGAACGACTGAACTCAGCCATTGATAAAAGAAGAAAGACGAGAGAATTGAATGAGGTTGGAGTGAACTCATTTTCGAGTGTCAATGAACAGAAGATTCAGTTAACTTCCGGTTCATGGTCGCCTCATGATTCTTTACCAGACACTGTAGTGCTTTATATTTCTTATCATAGATATATAATCAGAGAAGCAACGGATACTTGTTTAATAACCAAATCAAGAAATTTCTTAAAGTTAGTATATCTCTGAATTTTTTAGATGAGGTATTATTATTATTTTTATTATTATTCGGACTATCCTAATCTTGCTTGTTTTTCATACAACATTTCGGCCGTTGTACTCTACGGCCTTCATCAGGTATCATCTGGTAGGTGTGGGGAAGTAACGAGCCAAACCCTTTATTTAACCGACGGAGGTATATTGACTGCACTCCCTTCTTAGCATTATTATTATTATTATTATTATCTCACACTGGGATTGAACCTAGAACCATCAGATTACTTGCAGTAATTTTGTCTGATTCTGTAACCACTACGCTATGTGTCCACAAGGACAACCAAGATGAGGATGATCCGAATAATAATAGAAATTCCTTAAAGTCAACCTCAACAATTCTATTCATTTTATTAAATAAAGTATTAGTACGTACCCTTATCACAAAAAGTGGGTTGAAGTTTTACACGTCAGACAGAATCACCAAACTCTCAGAAATGATAGATCAGGTACATGAGAATAATATTTACAATGGATCCAACTAAAATTAATTATTTCATGGCCGCGGTTGTCATTTTCCAAGATGGCCGCCATTAGAATTATGTCTGTTTAAAAAGGGGAGAGTACTTAGTTCATTTAATTCTAAAATAAATGTATCTACATACTAATTCGACTCTGAGGATTCCAAAATAGCCAAATATTCATGTACTTTACGTTACGTTTCAAAACACAAAGATTGAATGAAGAATGATTCATATATAGCTACAATGCAGGACAGATAACTGTAAAAAAAACCCCCTGAATCCTACCCAAGATTAAATCACCTTTTCTTTAGCTGCTCCCTCAGTGCAAAAAATAGGTTGAAATGTTACATGATGGGCAGGATTACCAAACACTCAGAAATGATAGCTCAGGTGTATACAATTAATATTCATAATGGAACAACTAAAATTAATTACTTTATGGTTGTGGTGGCTATTTTTCAAGATGACTATTATTGGAATTATGTTAGTTTAAAAAAAGGGGGAAAATACTTATAAACTTAAAATTGATACAAAGATAAATGTATTTAGCAACTAATTGGACCCGGGTGATTTCAAAAAATGATTCCTAAAAAATGACCTTATATTCAATCCATTATGAATCATGTGACCCTTCGAGGTAATTTCAAGGTTATTACTCACACATATTACTACTTCGTATCACTGGGAAACGAATCACATCACTGAGATCTAATGTAGAATTATGCTCAAAGATGTTTATAGCAAATCGACAGAGACAAGGGGACTTGGTTGAAATTTCCACTCATGAAAATCATCCACATCCATTATCCATTTCTGATTTGGACAACTTTACACAAGAACTCAGTCAGAACTACTGAAGCTCTTTGAGCCAATTTGTCAAGTTGACAAAATATTTGATTGCTAAATTGAGGATGGTAGATTCTTATTGCACATAATTCATTCGACTTGGAACACCTTCCTAGAATATGTAAATGAGTTCGAGCAACGAATAAAACAAAAACAGAAGACTGTCAAACGGGTGGACATTTCCATGATCGCTACTTCCAGTCCAGCATCAAAAGTGGAATCCGTGACAATGGAAGATTAAGGCGTAGAATCAAAGGGCCATTATTTACAATAATTACACAAAAAACCCTCAGAAGAAGGTAGAGTTGAATAAACTTATCAGCCATGCAGTTAGCAGGATAGAATTGCAACCAAACCAAGACATCTGCATCACTCAACACGAATCCGTAGTAAACAAAAAGCCAGGTCTTTAAATGCAAGATTCATCAGATGAAGAAGCTGATGCACGCATACTTGTACACATGAATCATGAACTTCACTGCAGACACAAAACATCAACATGTATCCTGGTTCTACTCAGTGGACACTTGAAACTTCAATGACAATTTTTCTGAGATGGACTGAATGCTTGATTATAGAATTGGAAAGGATAGCAAGATGTATAATGTGAAAGAAATCTGGATGAATGTGGCAGAAACAAGTCCATAACTCTTCCTGTTTTCCACTGCTTCACTGGGATTGACATCAGGATTCAGAGGAAAAGGGAAGAGGGCAGCATAGTAAACTTGGGAGTGTTTTGGTAAAGTAAAAAGAACTTTTCTATTCACTCCAGAAAAACAACCTTCTATCCTGTTACTATTGCGGCTATTCACTCTAAAAATCTCAAGCACAAAAGTTCTGCTCTATGGCAGATGCAGACTATATCAATGATGTACGACGATCACTGCTCGCAAAGAAGTGTCGATCATTTGAACATCTACTACTAACACAGGTGAGTTACTCTTGGAGTTTCATTTTTAAACCAGAGACAATCCTTACCTTGCAAATATGTTTTGGTAATTTGCAAAAAGTGTTCCACATTTAAAATCTTATTACTTCATTTTTCAACTACCGTATGTGTAACTTGATATAATATAACATCATAACATGTATATTATTACTGTTCCCTGACTGCATTAGATGCAATACATGTAATTCTTCTTGAAGTAGATACTCATACAGTATATGAAGAGAACGGTCTATACATGAGGCGCCTGGACATCATGTATACAGTCACAATCGACCATTCCATCTCCTAGTGACTAGGGCTGGAGGAATAACGAAGGAAACTGGGGTCCTGTTTAGATAAAAATACCAGAGGTGGGAATGATTTCCATTTTTATCAAGTATCCCTGTAAAGGGGTTTGCATTTGCTGCTCATATTCCCGGGCAGAATCATACGCTTTCAGATGTGAAATGTAACTTTCTCAGACCAGAACTTCATTTGTTCGTTTTTGAAAAACATGTATTTTCTAAGGTTCTCTTAATACCCATATGTACAATGACGTTACAGTGACTTTTGGAAATAAAAATGTTTAATTAATATCCAATATGTCATTTTGGAACAGAAGAGGTTGGTTTAAAAGTATAATTGAATTATTTAGGTAATTGAATCGAAATTCGACAGTTGGTAAATATTTCATAAAATTTCTATTGCCTGTAGTTTTTTTCCGAATTGAGATAGAACAATCGTGTTGCGAAACTAAATTCTTCATCTACTAAATAAAAAAAGCTTATTTGTTTTATCTGAATAAGAAAAAAAGTTATGAGCCATTGAAGAGAAACGAGTGACTGTCGAGACTTACGGGAGTCAGTAGTAAAAGGGTCGTGACATTGAAATAACTTTTGGAGGTCATGTTAGGTTCATGTTAGGTTGAATATTAGATCAATTTTTAAATTATCAGGGACGAATTAGGGAAGAGGTATCAAATTAATCAAATATTATTTCATATTTCCATGTATTGTAGGATTCTTGTGACGGCCATTTTGGAAAATGGCAGCTACTTGGACAATATCAATAATTTGGGTTGTATCTATTGAAAATACAATATAATCCCCAAAATTAACATCCCAGGAAGTTTGGTATATTTGTCTAGCATATAATAGTCACTGAGCAAGTCTGCCATATTGTAAAACATAATTATTAACTTTTTGCTCCAATTTACCTTCATCTTAATTGTTGTTGGTTTTATCGCAGCCTAACTCAGGCTGGGTTCCCTTCAGAAATGAGTAAATCAATTAATAGCACAGTAAATAAAGAGAATGAGTTAAAGGGTTTAACTTGGATTTGCACTCCTTCGTGGTAAGAGCAGTCACGGTCAGTGTTAAGAAAGGTCGTACGTTAAGCGAGTCGCTCTCTCGGCATATAGGGCTGTAAGTTCGATTCTCACCTGGGACTTATTCTTTATTCCGATTCACCCTTTTAATTTATTCACTCACTGCTGAAGGGGGTCCAGCCTGAGTTTAGTTGCGATAAAAAGCAATAACAATTAAGATGGTGAAGAATAGCAAAAAATGAATCTTAACTACTTTTAACTTGATTTAAATATTCTTTCCTGTATAAAGTGTTCATCAATCTAACCAATTCATTGCCCGAGAAAAAAATCACGGTTATACTGATTTTCCCGCTATCTGAAAATAAAGCGTTCCTATAAATCCTTTCCTTAATCCGAAATGGCGTTAAGTGAAGAAGCAATTACAATTAATTTATAAATCAAATTATTGTGAACATTAACATCCCACGACTCCCCCCCCCCAAAAAAAAAATTATTTGGAATGGTATGTCAGGCTGAGTCATCAGAAATTGCAGTGGTGGGGGTACAGGCACCTGGGGTGTAGAAGAGACGGTAAAAATTGTGCTCTTTCTATCATGACTCGCAGCGAAGCAAACACTGAATGCTATTTTCGCCTCTTCATGAAAAAGCGAAAGAGTGGCGTAAAGTGAAATTTCTAGAAGCAAATATCCAATTTTTTAATTCTACTGAGAGATTTTTGTTCGGGGAAGAAAGTAACAATTTAATGGAAGAGTCCATTATTTCAAATAGTTGGGAGGAAATATTTTTTATCAGCAAACTTGTTACCTTTAGGTGGAAGAGTTCATGATAACGGACATAGACCCGAGAAAATCACAGTGTTCATTATATAAGTAGATTACATGATCATAGTTAGTCATGACTATATGGGTCATGTCTTGAATGATGAATTCGTTGTTGGTTAGGCAAGTCCTTCTCAGAATTATCTCCCCTTGAGAGTTGGCTGCTTTTCTGCCTAAGTGAAGCTAATTTCCTTTGAGACGTAAATACCTTTTTTCTCCCTTTTGATGAGGTTGGCTTTTAAATCTGTAAAAACAATTAGGCAGCTGTTTCGGCTTAATTTTCCTCCGGTCCGTTTCAAGATGTTAAAAAAAATGAAAAGAGAGTTTAGTTGAGTCTCGGAAACAGAGCCCGAAATGAACTCTTCATCATCATGATCATCAGCAGCAACAGCAGCTGGGATGCCACAGAGTTCGTAGCAAATATACAAAAGAAAAAGCTGAGAACCATACAACGTGCGTTGGGGAGAATCATGGTTGATATCACACGGAGGGATCACAAGATAATACATTGCTTTAGACAACAAACAGAAGTTATATACACCTTTGAAAACATTTGAAAACTAAAATAGCAATGGGCTGGTCATGTTGTGAGGATGTCAGACAACGAAGAGACATCACGACTCACGACGTGGATTCCCAGAGATCACATGCTAAACCATGGCCGACGGAATATAAGATGACGCAACGAATCCGACAAGTTAAGAAAATACTGGCTCTGCGAAGCCCACGATCGAATAGTTTTGCGAATCTTGGGGAAATTCTACATCCAACGTTGGACGTTAAAAGGCTGATACTGCTATTGCTGGTGTGCTTAAAATCTTGGGCAAGAACGTACTAAATCGTCCATAAAAGTAGCGATTAAAGAAAACAAGTTACATACTAAAACATGAGAAATCAATTAAACTTGACTCAAAAAGTAAACAATCCTAGAAGTCAGACCATAGATGCGCTGTTTTGACGTGAGTTTTCTCCCTTGCACTTTTAAAACGGTAATGAATTCATAATATACGAAAAAATACGTCATTGAAATCAGATTTTATTTTTATAAACAAACTTAAGAACTGAAATGAACCTATCAATGAAACTGGCCCAAAGCCAGTTGAAATACAAGGTTTTAAAATGAATATTCAACGACATCAGACACGGGCATTTCTCTCTTGGAAGGAATTCGAGGGAATGCTTTGTACAGTTGATGTGGAGTGTTCGCTATGTTGTTAAGCCAGATAGTCAGCGACGGCAATCGCTGCACTCTTCTAAAAACTTTCATTTCCAGCTATTTTCATTTAATTGACATTTTCGTTCCTTCTTGTTTTACAGTTTTTCAGACATAATCTACCATTGTGGTGGTTTTCCCTGTTGAACTTGGACCATCTTCTTGATATTAGTGAAGTTCAATGATGACCAACAGAAAGTGAAACGAAATTTATTTATATGAGTATTTTTATATGAGTATTTCCTGTGTTATTGTTTTTCGTCTTTTCTCCTATCATCTCTGCTGAATCTCTGTTCTTTTACTTTGTTCAGCTCAGTGAAGATAGGACTGCCAACTATCGATCCTAGAAATTAATTAAATTATTTGTTAACAGAAAAAATGAGTTTTCCTGTAAATAAACCATCACCAACTTCCATCGTTTCAATACTATCTAAACTGATAAAAATTCGAACTTGGTCCCAAAAAAGTAAGTAGTGCTCTTACGCTGTCTACGTCTTCAGCAGTCCCTGCTTGGGCATCACATATCTCATCATTACTTAATCGACTCGATTGCAATATATTGACTAGATTTAAAGGCGACAACCATCCGAAGTGGAGTCATTCACCTCATCCTGTGCTATTTTGTGCATAGCTAGGGATGAATATAGATTCATGCCTTCCCCAACGGAATTAGTGCGAAGTGAACACTAACTGCTACAGCAAGAGTTTGAACACAGCTCACCGAATCCATTTTCTGTGGCGTTCCTTGCTCGGCTTTCCACACCTCAACTTAATCAATCATCATCATCAGCAGCAGCAGCAGCAGCAGCAGCCTTTCAACATCAGTTGTTGGACATAAACCTTCCCCAGGATTCACCAGGTCTCTTTATTTTGGACGTCGCGAAGCCAACATTTTCTGAGCTTGTCTAGTTTGCCATCTTATATTTCGCTGACTACAGTTTCGCATATGGTCTCTGAGGATCCACGTAGTGAGTTGTGGTGTCCATAGGTTGTCTGACATTCTTGAAATATGATCAGCCTATCTGAGTTCTCGAATGGATTCTATGAAATCTCTGATTCCTGTTTTTTTTCCTAATATACTGCGCTGTCCCTCCATGTGATGTTGAGCCAGATTTCCTCATGTGCACGTTGCATGGTTCTCAGTCTGAGGCTCAATCTTTTGGTCAGGTTCCATATTTAAGCTCCATAAGTGACTATCGGGAGTATGCATTGGTTGTAAACCCTTCTTTTTACGACCTGTGGGATTTTCTTGTTCTTAAAGGTTGAGCTTGCTCTACCGATTTGTTGTCCTAGGTAGATGTTGTAAACTACTTTTTTGGAGAAAAAAGCTTTCTGAGATCCTCCAGGCTTCCGTCCAAAGTGTTCTTTGTGAATAGCTCATTCCAGTCAGAGGAATGGGAATGCATAGTGGCGAATCGGACAACGTTCTCTCAAAAATCGCAATTTATTTTCTCTTTTTTGAGAGAGAGAGAGAGACAGAGAGAGAGAGAGAGAGAGAGAGAGAGAGAGAGAGAGAGAGAGAGAGAGAGAGTGTGTGTGTCTCAGCGCATGCCTATATACAGACGTATTAAAATTTGTTGGTTGAAGGTGCAGATGTCTTGATTTGCCTGAAATTCTACATAGATCAAAAATACAAGTGATGGTCTGAAATGAAAAGTCTTTTTATCAATCTACGATACACAATACGAATCACACAACATGCAACTAGAAGGAAATTTCGTTTCTTACCATTAATTAGCAGCAAAAATATCTATTGCCTGACCCTCCCCGACCCCTGTTTTGCCCGAATTTGGGAGGGTAATTGCCAACCCTAGCCCACGGGTCTGTACGCCTATGAGCGTGTATAAGCGAGACTAATTTTAACTTTCTATTACAACTATTTTCCGACAGGAAATAATTAAGAATAAAACAGGTCGGTTTAGTCAATCATTAGAAACCATCACGTGACCAATGATTTTTGCTGCATGCTATGTTGGGGTGATCAATTAAGAGAATAGGAAAAAGTGGTGAATAATGAAAAAGTTACTTCTCTCTCCTTTTGTTGGGCAGTGATCTTTTAAAAAAAGTCCGAATTTTCAGCGGTGCCAGCCCAGGCTTCCCTTATCAAAAATGTCAGCTTGCGACATGTGAAATAGACTTCTAGGTGACAAGCACCCGAAGTAGTGTCACTCTTTACACCATTCTTACTTACAGCACCTGGTTTTCCCAAACTAACCAGGCTCAACGATACAAGACCTGGTGTATCTCACATGATTTGACGGTAAGCCTTGCAAAATGTCAATTACGGTAACTGGAATATGAACGAAGTCAACAAGCATTTATTCACACGAAGTGAAACTAAAAAGCATTCTGAGAGTGTGAGTCTCTGCCCACAGCATTGTCACTAAAAACTGAATAAAAATGAGTTCTCATACATCTCTGATGCTAACGGCACTGGCCAGTCACCAAGCCGGTGAATGTGATGTGAATTACCTGTTGTCAATTTAGCACCCCTCGCGCTAAATTTCTTGCTTTGGCAGTGCAAAAGAGCGCTGAATTAGTGCAGGCGCATTTCATCAATTTGGCCACTTTTGACAATTTTTAGTGTCAATTCGTGCTATTTTTTTTGCGGTTTTTAGTTACTTTTAACAGGATTTGACGCCTTTTTCCAGCAATACTGAGCATTTCTACTCGTGCCCCCAAACCATCAAATGGATGTCCCCCTCTCGTAGTACCCTGGTTGTACCCTGACAACTGAATTGTAACTGCAAAAGATTCCTAGGCCATCATCAAAATTTGATCAATTCTTCTTTAGCCTATGGACCACCCTTCCACAAAATGTCATTAAAATTCATTGAGAATTCGATTCTTGCTGGTTATTGAACATTTCTCATGGTATGCAAGGTTTGATTAGGTTTATTTAGAAAAAGTTTACAATTTATGTAAATTTGAAACAGTTTAACAGAAATTCCTAAAGTAGTTGGTTCTGCTGTTTTGTTGTTACCACAATTGATCAGCGACAATTATGTAATTGAAATCACCCACGTCCATTTTATTGAAATATCTGGAAGAAAAAAGTCTAGAACCTCTTCGATCGAACGAAGAAATAATTGCAATTTCTATGGGTTTGCACAGAATCAATTCACTTGCTTACTGAGCCAGACGCTATTTCCATTCTGTTTCGAACAATGATCAATGAGTAATCTTGTAATAAAAAAAGGCGAACATACAATGTGAGTATCGTAATTGTCCTATGCTTTTTAAATTAGTTTTCTTTTCATACACAGCAAAAAGCGTTACGTAGACCAACTTAAAATATTCAGATTTGCTACACGTAAGCTCTATAAGTTTATCTCATAGTAATATTCATTATATCTAACCATAAATTTTCTTCGAGACAAACTACGATATTTAGACTAAAAAATTAGAATATTTTTTCGAATTGGTCCAAAGAAACACTTTTTTCCAGAGTAGCAAATCGCTTAGATTAGTTTTTTTGCATAGCAGACCGATTCAATATTGATAATAATCTTGTGGACCGACCGTCAGGCGATGGAGGTATGACTACTAATCTCGACCGGAATATTGGAGATAAGACATTTATAAGTCATTTATGAGTGGATAAAACACTAAATTTTGCTTCTAAAAGGCTTTATTTATGGAATTCAATAATCGGGTCCAACTGAGCTCCTGAGCGGAAAAGCTCAAATTGATTTTTTCTAGTTTCGTTCATTGATTACTAAAATGTTTTTGTCTTATCTAATTCCTTCATGCATTTAGTTTGCCATGTAAGTGAAGTATTATTAACATAATTTCTCATTGGAGAGGGGAATTAGGCGTGACCGGAAATGAGGAAAGATGGCGGTGACTCATATCGTTCCATACCTCCAAATCATTCCCTTACATCCCAGTAGTACATGCTTTGTGGCCCAGTACCGGTCCGCGGCCCGGTGTTTGGGGACCATTGGCTTGAATCATTAATAAAAATCATTCACAAAGATGCTCCGAATTCCAATGTTTTTTTGTTGTTTTTTTTCATTAATTTTCAACAATGACTCTTTAGTTTTGTCCCCACCAACCACAAAATGTAAAAATCATAAGAGAATGAAAATCAATGAATTCGTTGTTATTTTTTTCTTTTTGTGTGGGATCATGGAAAAATCAAATGATAACTTGGACCATGGGCCGACAAAATTGTACGGAAGCCGGTCGGTTTAGAAATGTTTTCATGTCTTGTGGGTCAAAGCGAATAGAAAGAATGAAACGAACGATAGAAATAGGTTTTGTGAACTAGGTGTACGTTAAGGCTTCGTTATGGGAATAGAGTATACGGTAATGTCGCCGATAATACACATTGAATACATAAAATACTTTTTTTGAATTGAGAAGTAGGTATACGCTGTATCCCTACGTACTCCACACCACTATTTCCGCCCCTGAATAAAATATTTTTATTGTTCGCTGACAATAGACAAGGATAACAAAGAATCATTGTACGCAATGTCACTTATTCAATGGAGTCAGTGAGCCAAATGAAATGAGGGTGCAGTCGGATTTGGTCCGTGGGCCATAGTAAGCCGACCCCTGGCTCTGACAATGAAATCAGAGTATTGTTATAGATCCATTTACAATATGCTATTTTTGATGTTTTCAGTCAAATTGATAAAATTAAGTCTTACAGAATGAAATAAGTTACTTCTGTATTACGGTGGTCCCTTTTATCAATGTTGCTATGCTTCCTGAATCTTCTAGAAACTTTTTTCTTGTTTTTTGTTTACTCGTAACGAAAAAGCAACAACATATCTGGTTAGACACTCAAAAGGAACCTCATGCAACCAACGTAATTTTTAGGGGTTAGGAGTGATCAATTAAAAAATTGGAAAAAGGGCTGGTCACTGAATGAGTTACTTCTCTCACCTTTTATCGGACAATGATCTCTGAAAATCCACTGAAACACCGACTTTAGAAAAAAAAAGCATGAATGCTGCCGGACACAAAATAAGGGACTAATTTAGTAAAAACTTACATTGTGAATTGAATTCTCACAACAAAACTACTATTTTGGGGTAAAAACAGTTTTTTCTAAACATAAGTAGATGTTCAAATTTTCAGCCTTCAAGCTCTATTGGTGCAGACTGTTCGCATAAACATAAACACATAAATACATAGCCAGGTAGAATCAATTAAAACCTTCTTCTTCATCTTCTTCTTCTTCTTCTTCTTCTTCTTCTTCTTGGGGGTCTTCTGAAGGAGCCTGGGGACATGTTCCAAAAAAAATCTTGAAAATTATGTATCCAAGATTGGCTAAAGTTACGTTTCAGGGAAATTAAGTGTTGGTAGAAGTCTATCCAAAATATGCTCCATCTAAGATAAGATAGCAAGAATCTGAGCCAATTGAATGAATCCAAGTAAATCTAACACTTGAGAGTTTTCCTTCGATGCGTATAAGGATGATAATGTATCAAAGTGCGTGTGTCTCACGTAGAAGGAGAGAGTCTTGCGAGGTCAGAAACAGAAATGTCACGTCCTTTGAGATACAACCACCAATGGAGCATGACAGCTGAGCAGGACTTGCTACCTACAAGTTTTTATACTCACTCTCTGGGTAGGACATAAGTTCTTCAAAAGGTATAACTCAATTCATGAAGAATTTTCTACACTTTTCGCTCATACCGTGAATCGAACCCAAAACCTGTTGCATGTGAGGCAGCCGTGCAAACCATTACACTATCCATTGCACGCTTTGAAACAGCAGTTAGCGTAAAACTTATATGAATAAGTAATAACATAAGTCACAACTTATGAATGAATAGGAACAAATAAGTAAGTTTATGTTGTAGTATTCAGGGTCACTGATTGGTTATCCAGGGGTCACCACTTGGGGTTTTAGTACAAACGGCAAGAGTATTTTTCCGCTTGAACTGTCTTTTCATCTTGGACGTCAAATTAGACGGATTAGAGAAACAAGGAAAGCGGGGGGGGGGCAAGGAACATCTGGCAAATATCAAACAAGATTATTTAATAACAGAAAAAGATGGAGTTGATATGAATCAATTAACAAGCAAATGAAACCCAATTGTGACTTCCGGTCGCTATTTCACGTTACATTTCTGACGCAATACTTCTCAAATCCAAAGGGGGTGAATTCGTTCTTTTTTTCATTTCAGTTTTACAAATGAAATTCTATTGGTCATAAATGTTGAATTACATGATAAGTTGAAACAAACGACAGAAAATATTCATTATATCACACACACATATATATATATATTATTGTGTCATCCACAGATTTTTATTACATCTCTTCAGTGTGGCTATAGACTTTCCATTATTCCATCCAGTACCGCAAGGCAGAATTGAAAACTTCACTTCAGACCTGCAGGCCGATATCCTACTTCTGGACTACGGAACTGGACAGTCAGTTAGACTGAATTCAAGCGATATATGTATTTACACAGAAATCCCTCGTCCATCAGTGTTCTATTCATATATATATATATATATATATATATATATATATATATATATATATATATATATATATATATATATATATATATATATATATATATATATATATATATATATATATATAATTGTGTCATCCATAGACAGCTGTTTCGTGATATTACAACTCTTCAGTGTGGCGATAGACTATCCAATACACTGGTCACTCTCCTTTTCCTGGCCTTTTCGGCAGGATCAAGGTGTAGTATCTGTTCCCGGCAGAGGCCGATGCGCCGGGACAGACCTTGCCTGCCAAATGGGCCGGAGATTGGGTTGTGGGTGGTATCAAGACCGGTGCAGTACGACAGTCAATGAGGTTTTACTGAGGCTGCGCACTGTTATGCGCATTGGGAGCCTTCGGACTCGTCCTTGGGCTCTCTTATTATTACTCAGCCCAGCTGCAGTGTCATCCGTTGCCCTGGGGCAGCACTGCTCCATTGCACATAACGGAGCAGGTCGGGTCCTGGCGCTTTCATGGCGGAGGTTGCTTTGCTTGTTTAGCAAACCAAAGCTGCGTCGGCTGGAGCCATTTTTGGATGGCGGGTACCTATTTTCCCTACGTTTAGCCTAGACCTTGTGTCACATTTTGCTGCGATGGGACAGTAAAATGCGTTTTACGTACATCTTGTGAGGTTATAGAAAACAATCATATTTCTTTTAAAAAACTTTATTAGAAGCTCATGCAAGCTTTTTATCAAACTCCTACTATTGAATTTTGACTTTATTTTCGTATTTAACAACAATGACGGTGACAATGACCAGACTAAAAAACAGTGATATTATGTACAATAATTGTGACTTACACAAAAACTGATAATGAATTCACTCAAAGCCCAACTCAGGCCGACTTGTTCTACTAATGTTTGCAAATTCTATTAACAGAAACTGCTTCTCAAAGAGTTGTAATGGGACACGTAGTTTTGGAATAATCTTGTGTGGAAAAATGAATTCTGGTTTGTTAACCTTTTAGATTTGAATGAAGCAAGGTACTCTCACCCTAGCGTAGCCAAGTTTGTTATAAAACTTATCTGGTTCTAATTTTGTAGGAAAACGTATCATCCACATTTCATCTCAAACCTGTATGAGCATCGCTACCCAAAAAGCAGAGGAAAACCTTTAGGGATTTTTTTCAGTTTACCAAATTCATAAAATCACATGTTATCATTACGCATGACGACTTCATTTGATCATATTTTGAATCAGATAACAAAACTCAACATAAAATAATTCAGCATGAAATAAAGAAGTTTATCTCTTTTGACAGTTTTACTGAATAATTGGTCTAGGGTTTAGTATATAACTGTCTATTAAAAAAAATCAAACATATTATATAAACCTCGGGAGTATTTCTAACCAGTTTATTTAAATCGTAAAAAACATGGTAAGGTAACCCTCTTTTAAAAGTATCGCATAAACTTTATTGGAGAAAAAAATGTCATCAAAAATCAGCACTCTGGAAATATAAGCGGATGCAGGTGTTTGAATAGAAAAAATGTGTATTTTGAATAAAAAAAATTAATTACAACCATGAGCATCCACTTTCCCGCCACTTTGTGTTGCTCATCTTCCCAATTTCTTTCCGCTTAAAATTTTTATGTTGGTTCCTCTGTCGGTCAGAAAGCATAACTGATTTCAGCCCAGATGGACACTGGATAAGGCAGATACTTCAGCCAGATCCCATGTGATACATACGAATAAAAGAGCTGGGTTATGTCCCGTATGCACCTCTGAGTCACCTAAATTTGACTTCACATTCTGGTTCAAGAAAAATCGTAGGTGCAACTTGCTAGTTCATGGTCGCTTGTCAGCCGTCTTGATTTAAAGATGGCTGCCATTATCGGTTTCAGGGTGTAATCAAATTTCCTAAATATGGTCGTGTTGTAAATCAATGGTGAGGACATTCTGTAGTTGATAAAAGTTAAACGGAAAACTACATGTCTCAGAGCAAGTCATTTCGAACTATTTACAATCAAATATCAAAAATTTTGCAGACAGGACGTAAGGAGAAAATGACAACCGTATATTCACTCAGAAAATGAGAGTGAATGATCTGGAATTCTCTTTCGGAGAGTTGAAGTCTCGAATATTTGACCTACGAGGGATTAATATAAAAATATATAGGATTTCCAAGGAGAAAAAGAGTCAATAATGAAATCTCACGTTCCTGCCTTGTATCAGCCCTAGTATCGAACATGGTCAACTGAGACAGTTTGTATTCACTCCTCACTAATGCCCTTGGGAAAGGTATGTATCCATCTCTTCTTCCCCTACCCAAGGTATGGATGAACAGGGGGGCGGATTGGCCTCTTTAGCCATGGTTGGGAACCAGTCTAGGAGTCAATGATTCCCTCAACAAGCTGATTTGATTCCAAACCAGCCTGTAAAGGGATGGGTGCCATCAGATTATCTCAACTTTGACACACCCAGGATGAAATCATCTGCAGTGCCCCAACGTCTCTACACAAGGTTATCGGATACCTGAGGTAGAGTTAACCAAGAGAATCAAGTGAAAAATAATTCAACCCAAATTGAAAACAGCAGCGACCATGCCAGTTATAGACAGTCAGAAGATATGGCCAGTGATGGAAATGGGTTTTGAGAACAAGGTATCCGGTAGGGCTGTATCTAGGATTTATGCTCAGGGATCACAGAGAGGTCCATCAGAGATGGGCGAAGTGAACCTATGCAGCTGGGGTTCTGTAATCTTCCGTAGGTAATTTGAAAAACGATGCCTTCACTCAAAGTGAGGATAAAATGCCCCCTTGGCTTACACAATGAATGTAAACAGTATTTTTTTCTGACTATTACTTAGTTGAATTTTAGTACTTGGTATGTACTCGCAAAGATCGTTTTTATATCTTTTTATGGTCTATCGTTTAGCGAAAGTATATATAGAAAATCTCTTATTTATTGTCCCCGCTATACACCAAAAATGAGGTAATCCTTGTTTGTTTTTACGAATATGAATTAACGCTGTTGGTATGCTGTGTTTAGCTATCAAGCTAATGATTTGTTTTAAGAAAGCCTCCATAATTACCCAACAACTAAAAACCAGCACACCTGCAACGGAACAGGTCGGACTGGGGCGTTTTTTTAATTGAAATATTCCTTCAAAACACGTGTTATCGAATGGTGGGAACTGCATGCTTCTATCTTCGATAGTTTCCGAGATATAGTGCAGTTCTGTAATCAATACATTTTGATTCATCATTCGTTAAATGCCTCTATTAGTAGACATTTAACAATTCAAAAACTTGAAAATAGAGAAGTAGGTATACGTCGCTCACCCACGTGCCTACGCCCCTTATAACCACAACGGTTAGAAGCTGACTATCTCAAATGGCGAGAATTACCAAACAGACCAAAACTACATGAGCAATTCGCTAACTTGTAGACAGAATTGAAGAGAATCCACCATCACAGTCAATAACCGAACAACTGTAGCGTCAAAATTTGAAGTCATATGAAAAAATTACATCAAAGGCCAAAAAAGATTTTTTTTCCCTAAAAATCAAAAATCATTTTCAGAAGGTATCTAGCAGAGTGCAGATGCTGATTTTCAAGTCGGTAGCCAAAACGATATGGACAGGAGCGCTGGAACACAAACAAACGCACATATAAAAAAAAAAAGGTTGAACCCTTCACCACCTTTAGTGACTACGGTTGTTTAATTACAGAGGGGAAGATTTTTGCTGCAGTAATCGTTGCGATCCTTGTAAGCAGCCTATTCAGTTTTTCCTCAGACCAAAAATATGAGAGTAAGCCTGACTTAATTATGAGTTTTGCTCAGCTCTGTTTTATCAATTAATTAATTAATTATGGTTAATTAATGTCGTCTGCTTCCGCTCCCAATACTTTCTCCTTTTCTTTTAATTTCCTTCAAGTGATCATTTGTTTTTTTTTCTCATCAATGAACGACAGATTTATTGTTCATTTGAAGAGATTGTTTTTTGTGCAGTAAAACAATCTCAATAGAAATATTGGCGCATACATGCCCCCGCGAAAACTCTCACGCATGCGTACACACATACGCACGTATGCGCATGCTCAGAAGTAAAAAGGATCGTAATCATTCTTTCTTTCAAACTAGTAAGCACTAGGAGAGCGCATTCCTTTGTCGACACCATTGCCGGGGAAAGTAATAATGTATGGATTCTCCCCAAAATTGAATCACCTCTTCCATAGCTTACTGTTCATCTTCCCACAAAATGTTATTCGAATTCATGGAGAGCTTTGGGAGATGTGTGCACAGTCATGAGTGCATACATAAATGCATAAAAAAACCCTGAAAATATCTCCAAAGACATTCCTATATCCGCCCAAATCTAACCAATAATTCCTTATTCCATTGCTCACAATTACACAAGATTTCATTGACATTCACTGGAGATATCGTGTGGATGGACAGACAGAAGGGATGACAGACAAACGGACATGACCGTATCTTATATACCTCTTTAACCTCATTGGCGAAGGTAAAAATGAAATTTAAAAGAAAGGATCGTAATAATACGTGGAAGTCGAACGGATTTGGTTTCAAAATTCCATTGAACGATACCCGAGTCGTCGCTAAATACAGAAGCGCTTATACTTGGATTAAAAAAAAAGGTTGTTTCTTTTTCATGAAGAAATCCTTCACTAATCGCTTTAAGCTCAAAACGTTGGGAATATTAAATCATCTACCCTTACCAGCGGAGTTAGACGAATATGTATTATCTCGTGTCTTTCCGCCCGACAGCCTGTCTGTCTGTCTGTCTGTCTACACGATATAAAAAACAAAATTGAAAGGGTGGGTAATAGGTTCAGGAAAAAATGACCATGTATTTTACATCTTGTCTTCGTGGGGAGGCAAGTAAATAGGACAATAGGGTACAGAAGAAGTGAGCACAACTTTTTTTTTTTTTTGGTGGGGGTGGTCAATGCACAATTACCTCTCCTACGTAGTTATATATCCACACCAGATGAATTGTCGGGGACGAACTCGCCAGACCCCCAAAAAATGATCGTTTGAAGGTGAAACATCTGGAGAATACGCCGTACTTGGAAGAATTTCCAATCCCAGGTCCATGATCGTTTGCTTGCAGACCTCGCAGGGTGAGATCTGGGGCTTAGTGAACAAAGTGGGGAGGGGGATTCATTTGACCCATCAACTGTGAATGAGAGGAATTGAAGTTCTATTTCTTATTCAATGAACTTTTATTGAGATTGATGGTATCCCAGTCCCACCAATGAGTTAGGACTTTTATCTTGGAAGGTGTACCTTGCAAATAGTCACGGGATTTGATCTTGAAATGGATAACCATTACTTTTCATCCCTCGTTGCAGTCAACGGATTTACTTAAATAACAAACAGTGTATCTACAGAAAATGGCGTCGATAGCAAACACTAAAATTACTCCCCTGACCGAACATCTGACACCACGACATCCAGTTTTTAGATAACTTTACCATAAAATCAACTTGAAAATACATGGCAAGCTAATAAATCTTTTAATCAACAAATTATGGCAGTGGATGGATATTACAAGAGCGCTTTCCTTGCTTCAACGGATGCAAATCAGTTTTCGATGCGCTCAAAGTGACTTCCTTTCCAATTTCTTCTCTTTCTGCACACAGAGCCTGCTTTGATCTATAGAGATTTTCAAATATAGAAGTACAGTGGAATCCGATCAATAGGGCCACGAAGAGACCAACGATTGCGGACTTACTAACCGTCTGGTCCGATTATCCGAAGAAACAATATTTGTTTCACACAAAAACAGATATTTTTCGAATTCAAGGGCAACAACTTGCCCAGGAAACACAACATCTCAAGTTCCCTTTCTTTTTGATTTTTTCTTTTTTAAATTTGGTATTTGATTTGGGTCTCGAATCATACATTTTTTAAATAGTCGTTTTGAGAGCTAAAAAAATATATTTTTCGTAATTCTATCAGATTTTATTTCAGAGAATGTTAATTCGGTAGCACTGATGCTTGGTCCAAATATACGACGCATTGGTTATGATAAACAAAGCAAATTATTGATGATTACATAAGTTTGAATTTGTTCTGACAAGATTGGTCCAATTGTACGGCTGGTCCTAATAACCGTTGGCCCTATAAAGCGGAACCCACAGTATTGGTTGTAGCTTGCAGAACGCTTCTTTCTCTCGCTCTATCTCCCTGCCCTCTACCTCTTATTCTCTCTCTCTCTCTCTATTTCACACATTTTCCTTCTTTGTGAAGAAACGTTTCATGATTTTCTCATAGATTTTTAAATAAGAAAATGACGCTTTCAATAAGAACATGCCTGAAACTGCTTTGTAGAGCCCCCTTCAAGTGGCATCCAGGGCACGTGTCATACCATAGGTGCGCCACTGCATGCAAGACCAAAGTACAGATAAAGGAAAGTGGTAGAATATTCAGCAGTGTAGTCCTGAGGGAAAGCGTGGGAGCGCCGTTCCCTAACAATCTATATACTACTAAAGTTTTAAATTTGAACCATACTCTGATCAGAAAAATTAGTATAAGTACAAAAACTCATCCCATATGGCCTCATGATATTTCTGAAATTGGTTTAATTTCAGAAGAAATTATTGAGAAGGCTTGGAATCACCCTCACCTCTCGTAAGCAGACAAACCTGCATTCCCTCACTTTTTTTAGTACTACAACCAGGTCGACTGTTGGTGAGAGATCGTAAGGATGCGTTCCAAATTAGAAAAAAAATTGTCGTCAAAATATAAGAGGGGTGCAAAGTTCAAGTCTCGCCAAGGGCATATGAAAACGCTTGCACCAACCCTGACTTTATTCCATGCCGATTATGACTGTACCAACCTCTACCATATCTTACCTTTCTATCTTATTTTTCCATCTTATATCTGGTCTTCTCCCCGTCTATTATCCTACTTCCTTACCAAGTGTCCTGTCTATCTCCATTTTTGCTGCTTAATCACTTCCATGATATCTTTTACCTTGATCTGCTCTAAGATGCATGTTGATATTTTCCATCTATTATACTAATTCCTAACATTGTTCTTTCCGTTGGTCGTTGTGTGACCCTGGGTTGGTTTTGAAGTGCTTTGGAAACTAGCATAAACACCCAGAAACATTCCCAGACATAACAGGCATCAAAAGTCTTTGTTTTACTTCTCACTACCTTGCGAAAGGTACCTCAATACAGTCGTATGTCGACTTACGCCCAATCACAGATACGTCCCCAAAACTTAGAACCCATTACCCATATTCTATGGCTAAACGACGAACGATGAAAATTTCTTTCATTTTATGGTTAGCTTTTATACAAGAACGTTTGTTTCATCTTCTCTACATCGGGATGTAGAGAAGGAGAAGGTAAAAGGGCAGGCACCTTGCTGGGTTAAGTTAATGATTTAGTGAAATAGATATAATGGATGACATTGTTCCTTTTTCTCTGGAAAGCCACGAAAGACGTATGTACAATGTAGACGTTTAGGTTTCAGTAAATATGCATGTCCTAGTATCTTATGTAGTATTGTGTGTATATTTCTCTTCACCTTCCAATGGTTGATTTACCCAGAGATCAAGTTGCGTCCATACTACCAGAACATAAACCCGGACGCAAGTGGATGCATGACTGTACTGTATTGCAGCTGCTCTTCAAAACAACATTTGATTCAGTCGTTTTCCCTTTGTATACTGACGTTTCCTGCTTAGTCAACCCCTGGGCCCTATTTATAACTCTCTAAACACTGTCTACTTCCGCTCAGACACACTCCAAGCATTACTATCAGAAAAGTTCTGTCGACAACATTACCACGGCCCAACCCCCAACGGGCAAAGCAATCATGTTTGGGGGAGGGGGGTTAACTTTAAAGAAAGAATAGTGACAATAACATGACGAATACGCAGCTGTTAAGAACACTTACGGGTAAACATTTAAAGATTTGAGGTCACATTATTTTCTACGCAAGTATATATATATTTTTTACTTCTGTCAACGAAGTTACAGAGGTATACGTAAGATGATATTTTATCGAGATCGTTTTTTTAGATATTTTCCTGGATAGATAACAAGAAAATATAGATAATTCTAGATATAATTTGTTATTAGCAAAAGACACCACATCTGTTCTATGGTCAGAAGTGTCCAAGAGACACCAAAATGTACAGAAAGATAGCTCTAGAGTTAATCTTGAGATTGGTCACGGTACAATTGACGATCCCATAATACTTACAGAATCCATCAAAAGGGCCAATGTTTCAAACATAAGCTGAAAATCAATAGAAAAACATTTTTCTCCCAACCACAAAAAACTTCGCTTTTTGGTTCTTTTCAGATGGCACCATGTCTGTCCGTCTGCCCGCATATCTCCAAAAGTATCCAAAGAATTTCAAAGAAATTTAGTAGAAGGATTGGCAACTGGCTATGGGAGAAGCGATTAAATTAGTTGCGTGCAAACTTTCACCACGAATCTCAATGATATTTTGGCGAAGGGTAGACTTGAGCAAAGGAAGAATTGATTGAAATTCGGGGCAGAAAAAAATACCAATTACCTCCCTTACATCGTAACCATTGGCGAACAGATTTTCATTCAATTTTTGTGACAGTGGAATCGGCAGAATTATGCACTCCCAGAGTGCTCTCGGGTTTTAATAGAAATTTCTGTGATATGTAAACTTAACATATAAAAATTCTAAATAGCGATTATCATTCATTTGATCAAATTGAAAAATTACCATCTAAAAAAACAACAACAACAAAAAAAAGAACTAGATGCTATAGTTATGGTATATAGTGTTGGGGTGAGCAATTAAAAGATTGGGAAAGGGCTTATCAATGAATAAGTTACTTCGCTCGCCTTTTGTTATGTAATGAGTACAAAAGAAGTTGAAATTTTCAAGAAAAACGAACAAACAAACAAACGTGAATGCTTCCGGACACAATGCTTATGGAATAAGGCATGAACATAGATTCCCACAAAAAATTAATTAGGTAGTGAATTTTCAAAAAAGTGAAAAAAATGCTTCCTCTAGACACAATAGGGAGTAAATATTTAAATTTTAAGCCTCCTAGCTCCATTGATGTGGCCTGTATTAGTGACAGTTTTGGTTCATGGTTTCCCCAAAGAGATTGAAAGAAAACACGAAAATGAGTAATTTTACGAAGAACACTGACCCCCATTCTGTGGAATAAAGACGTGAAGTTTGTGAGAGAAAAATAAAGACTCTTTTTATTTCATGTTTTCAGATATTTATGCATCATCGATTATAAAACACAACTCATCAGAAAATTCTATTTAAAATTCGTGTCTGGCAGCATTTTCGCTTATTTTATGAGAATTCAGATTTTTGAGAAAAGTAACTTATCTATTGATCACCCGTTTCACGTTTTTTAATTGATCATCCCCAACATGCCATGTTGCCAAAAGACATGGGTCACATGACGGATTCTGTTGAGTGACAAACGAGACCTATTTTAAAAAGTCTTTGGGATGACTCAGCGGTGGATTGAACGTGGAGGTGAGCACTACAATTGGGCCACGGTGATCGATTACTGTCGTTGGCCCGACAATTTTTTAAAAAGATTCTCATTCTTATTTGATCTATTTTTATCCTCATATGCACTGTGAACTATTGTATTTCTCTCTGACTACTATCTACCTTAATCTTGATTTTTTCTTGTGGACCTCTGATAGCCAGTTGGAAATTAATTATAACTACTACAATATCACTTGTCATATGATAGCATTTTAATACAGGGAGTATGTATTTATATATGGGATTATGGGATGATAACAAGTTTCCACTTTTTTAGTCATCCATATTTAGCTGTTCTGTGAGAGCTCGTAAATTGAAGCAGGCGTTCATTATTTAAAGGTTTATCTTGAGGAAAATTGACTCAACACTCACTTTACAATTAAAACCGCTTTAAAGGTAACGGGTACACGCAATAAGAAAATGTATTTTTCATTATATTTCTTGTGAAAAGAACATTACATTCTTTCTAGAATATCAAAACATATCAAATATTGGCATACATTTCCTTTAAAATTTATTGTAGGAGCTAGAAATCAAATTAATGCAAATCACTTGACGCCACCGTTTTCATTTGAAAAAACCGTTGGTCTATAATGAAGTATTCGATTAAAATGAGCCGGAGTGGTGAATAGATCTGGCTAAAGATATTTGGGCGGGGTTAATGTTAAGAATGCAAAAATATTTCTTGATTCAATACCATTTTATTCTGACATAATTTAGCAGTTATTCAAGCAATACATACGAGTATATTAATCATGGAAGATGTCATTGAATAGAAAAGCAACCACCTCTCCATGTCCAGATTACGGTAACATGTATTATTCACGAGGGGCAGTTTATTACTTCATAACGATAGAAAACCGAAGACCCACTTTATGTACAAGGATGTCTAAATTCTGCTTTGAAAACGCGAATCCTCTTTTTGATACCATTGTATTCTGACATATGTTGGTGCTATGTGTACAAAAAATGAAAGTTGTAATTGATATTTACACTTAGATATACACATAAATACAGCGTGACTGAGTTACCGTTATAAAGACACAAAAAACGGTATTTATAGGTATAGATTGTCAAATTAGACAAAGTAGGACAGTGCTCGTTCCAAAGGTGCATGGAACGGCGGGGATTTATGGTATGCAAGAAGTCTACCATAATTGTCATGGATAACTATTTTCGTCCGTCATACGGAACTACAGTTTCGAAGTATTTAGGTTACTCCTATCCAATGTTGCCAATTTAGATATTTTATATCTAAATTTAGATAATTCAATGAGTTTTTTCTATCTTTATTAGATTTCTCGAAAACGCTGATCTGAAAAAAATTTCTAAGTTGCCTTGTGTGCTAATATATTTGGCGAATATCAACCTCGTATAAGAGCAAGTTGTTGAGTAATCGCGAAGCGCGCACACATACACACTTCTTCAATTGTAATTACACGGAGTAAAAATAAAAACTAAAAAACATGGATCTCCCAGCTTGAAATCCTGGATCACCTCTGTTAGATTTTCCGAATATTTGTCCCAACTCAAAAACTGGAGAGCATCAGATGTTTATCATATTTACACAAAGTAGATATTTTTTCTTCATTTTCCGATCAAAAGACCAATATGGATTGAACGTGGTTCTTTTTCTTCAATGTCTGATATCAGCAGACGACAAAAAATAGGAATTGGTTATTTTAATGCCGTCGATGGTGCATGTCTTTTAGATTCGGCCATCATAGTCACAAAAGACCGACTGCAAAAACACAACGCACATTTTATGGAAAAAACAACGAAATGTTTTTATGCACTATTTGCCAACTTAATTAAACAAAAATAGGATCGTTCTGATGGAACGCACCAGAACGATTTTTCCTCTTTCATGTCCACTTTCAACTGATTGCGAATGAAAGCGAAATAAAACCATAATGTTAAGATAGAGTTTTTTCATTTTGTTTTAAAATCATCATCATCATCATTGTTATCATTGTTCTTGATATCATATCATCCTTCTTTTCATTATTGTTATTGTCATTGATTTTATTGTTATTATTTGAATTAATAATAATTATCATTCTCACTATTATCATTATTATCTTTCTTCTTACTATTATTATTATATTATTATTGTCATTGTTTTTGTTATTGTTATTATAATTGCCATTGTTAGTGTTTTTATTATTGTTGTTATTGTCATTTTTGTTGTTGTTAATATTATGATGATGATATCAGTCCTTCACCATCTACCGCCGAGTCGTTACCAAAAACTTAGGGCAAAAGAAGGTTTAAATGATGTACAATACCACCCTTTCCCCCTGTCTTATTTTGCGTGGGTGTTGCAGTCTTTTGATGATGATGATGATGATGATGATGATGATGATATTAATAATAATGTTCATTTTTAAACAGAGGACAAAATTGAATGCGAAAACGGACTCTGCAAGTCAAACTCGGACGTGTGCATGAAAATCATTTTAAACTTGCCATCAGAGTCAATAACTGAACAACCGTAGCGTCAAAATTTGAAGCCATGTAAAAGAAATTCCACCAAAGAATAAATATGGTCAGAATGAATTTCATTTATGACACCACTGGCGTTTTTCCACAGAGAAACATATAGAATGGAGTGAAAAAAAACCATCTAGAAATATCTAAATTCTTGGGAATCCAAATGTTTTTAATAAAGTCAACAAAATAAGGCCCCAAAAGGTCACAAAAGCTTTTTTTCCCCAAAAATGAAAAAAAAAAAAAATTTTTTTTGAAGGGGTCTACTAGAATACTGATGCCAATTTTCAATTCTGTAGACAACACGGTGTGGCCAGAAGCACTGGAACACGAAAAGAAACATAACCACGCGCACAAATGAAAGGATAGAACCTTTCTTTGATGGCTACGATCGTTCAATAGAGTTTCGTCACATTTAAATTCCAAGTTGTAAAAACACTCAAAAATTAATTGAAATCTATAAACACAAGTTTTCATTAAACTTTATGTCCTCGACTACATAGTTTTGGCTGTCTGCTACCTCTTTCCCAGGCAGGGGGTGGCGGCTGGTGAACTCGTAATATATGTTAGTGACAATCCTCTTACTCGTGAATTACACTCTTTTTTTTCTATAGGGACATTAGGTTAGGCGTACATGAAACAATTGTACTGCAAGATTATTCTTTATTAGCAATGAGGTTTCAACTTTCAAACTTCCTTGTCCTAGGTATGAAGGTTTGTCCTAGGTTTGCCTCCCTCAGCGGAGATTGGCTTTTCTTCCAGAAATTCTTCAGTAATGGAGAGAAACTAAGAAAGACCAGAACTGATAAAATCAATTGATTCCATGAAAGTCTTTCGTTCGAGATTCCATTTATGTCAAGGGTGTATTGACTTGAATAATAAGGAATAATCGTCTTCTTTCGCCAACACAACTTTCGAGTAAAATGCTCGCCTTTCAGTCATTTGAGATCAGCGTTCTTTTCACGCTGGATCCCATATTATTTGAAGAAGGAAATAAAAAAAAAAACAGTTTCACTTTGGTCTTTTGTCAATATTCATAATGATGATTATATTCTTGACAAATAAAATTAACTTTTTCTACATCTGAGAAAGTTTTTATTCTCTCTCCAAAAATGTGACATTTCTTCAATTTGATCATTTATCGGTGAAAAGAACCCAGGTCATGGTGACTCGATCTCTCGGGGTTTTGTGAAGCTCATTACTTTCATTGGACCCACATTCGGCCTATTCCAAAAGGTCACTTGTTCTTTTTACACCGAATCTCGTCAGCCATACAGTATTTATAACTAAACAATTCTCTCTACTGATATAAACAATTTAATCTATTCGAAGGTATAAAGATACAAGTTATGTATCATATTCTCTTTCCTTTTCATGAATTTTTTCACGCACTCGCACATTTGTTGTTAAAAACGGTAAACGAAAGTCGTGCATCGTTTTTAAAGTGAGCAAATGTGTGTGAATTTAAAATTTACTATCAGAACCACCTTCCCTAGATAGAAATAGTTTCCTTAAGAAAAAATAATAAGTAAATAAGTAGTTTTAATTCAATAAGAACAATTGGCGTCACCCGGTGTAACAGAAAAAAAGTGACCTATCAGAACGAGCCAAATTTGCGTCCAATAAAAGTACCAAACGCCGATTTTACAATTAAAAAAAGTATTCCAGAAATCTGAATGAACGAGAATGAGTTAAATTCAGTGAATAGGGATCCTGAAGTCGACCCTCCCAACCGAACGATTTGACCTTTCATCATTTCCCTCCCATTCATGTCTCAGTTTTTATTGTTTCCCATTCAATCGTGTGGTCTCCATTCATGACACTTTTTTGGCTTCGCGCAAATGTGTACAGCAACGATTTCCAACCTATGTGCCGCAAAGCATATGTAGGTGTGCCGCGAGAGTTTTAAGGATGGTCGAGCCGTCGGATTGTGTTCCCAGAATGGATTCAAAATTAACACTCGGTTACGCTTTGGCATTCTGGTACTTAAATGGGGCGCATTATACGACCTTTTTTTTAATGATGCAATAAATAAATGTGTTGTTCATTAAAATCCCAAATGAAAGTTTTCAATTCACTGCTGAATCACGCAGTGCAGATCTCATATCATTTTTAATGAATGACATCTTTCTCAATGACATCTTGTTTCAATGTGTAGTAAAAAATATGCACAAAACTTCCAGAATCTTTTGAAAACCATGGTCAACAATCTACTTTTGACAATAAAATCAATGAATTATTAGTTTGTATAACCCATGAACACATTAATTTCATTAATTTTATTTTGAATGATTAAATACACCCTTGAATACTGGTATACAATAAGCAGTAAAATCGTACACACCTCGTTCTTTTGAATCAAAAAATGGCATTTTTAGGAAAGCTTTCAATTCATAGAACAATAACCAAAAGGATCAAAAACCAAGGTTTACTTTGAATAAAATCTCCTGAATAACTTTGAGCCAAAATGTAAACGGATTTAGATTAAATACCCGCTCGATTAGGCAGATAGAATTGCTCCAAAAAAAATTATCAGATGAGTAGATGAATAGAAATCATATAGTGTTTGATTTGTTTTTTGAAAAATGATATTTGTGACTTTTAGAATTTCTTTACGGTCTCGGAATATACCTTCAACAGGAAAACAACAGTCATTCTTCCAATTACTCTCAGCCTCTCTCTATGAACGATACCAAAATACCCACTATACTCCTTCTTATTCTCCCCTCTTCTCTGTGAACAATACGAAGTCTCCCACGCGCTAGGCGAATAAGCAATTTTCAGCTGCAGTCAATGGATTCGACAGAAAGAAAGGGGGCACAAAACAGAGTCCATTTTAACATGAATTTATATAAAAAATCAAACCCCACTTATGTTTTGGATGGTGATTTCCCAAAACTAATTTGCCTAAAAAAACTCTTCATGTGGTCACATTGGTACACAGAAAATTTCATGAGGTTATTATGTTGGGTACTTTTGCAGTACGCTGTCACATACAGACGAATGGGTGGACAGATAGACAGACTTTTGATGAATTAGAATAAAATTGTTGAACAATAAAAGTGGTTAAGAAACAAGAGATCAACACAAGAATTTATGCTCCTTCTGTATTCACATTGGGGGGGGGGGGTAATTAGAATAGTGTTACATGGATTTGATTCAAAGACGTATTGGAGTATATAATCAAATTCTTGCAAATATTGTAAGGTTATTACGTATTAGAGCGGTGTAAACTAGGCCACTATGCATAGCTATTAAATTGACGTGACAAAAACTATTTTGACTTTTTAAAACTGTATTTTTTAAAAGTTGAAACTCATACGTTTCAATATACTTATCTTTTAGGATATAATTCAATTACAGGACACATGAAAGCAAAAAACTGATTATTTAAAAGTGTATTTTATTAAATTTAACTACAAAGGATATAAGTTAGGTTTAAGGTTAGTGTAATGACCAGTAGAAATAATTATAATATATTATCATACTTATTACAATTATGATAATCAATTACTATATCATTTTAGATGACCTTTTGTGCGCACATTATTTTCCTTTATGCGCTGGATGCAAAACGTGTGTGCAAGCACACATGTACAGCTCAGTCAGTGTGTACTTGAATCTATGCAATCTTTTCAAATGACAAAAGTGTGTGTACTCTTTTACATTCGACACAAGGAATCGACATTTAAAAAAATTCAGTATGCTATCTACAGAATTTGAAATCTTTAGTGCGCACATTAATTTCCTTCGTGCACTGGTTGCAAATAAAACTTGTACAGCTTAGAGGGAAGAAGACAATAAAACTAATCATCGATCTGTCCTCCAATGACAAACGTCATCTTCTGGTTCACCGGCGTGTAGTTACAACCCTCTCAATTTTTTTTTCTATATCGCTAATTTCATAGCCTATGGTTCAGGCCACGGGTGTCCACAGGGGCGACGGGCAGGAGGGCACAACAGAGCATTTGCCCCACCCTACCACCACCCGAGAAAAGTGGCAGCGGACGCCCATGTCGACATGCAGTTTCACCCCCCTCTATTTTCTATGTCGCTAATTTCACAGTCTATGGTTCAGGAAGCTTTCCACCTTTGCCAAGACCCTCCCGCTTTTTGTAATGTATCCTCTGATCTTTGGGCATGTATCCATCTCTTCCCCCACTCCAATAGCCCACAGGCCAACCTGGCAGGGTAAGGCCCATCACCCCCATGTCCAACAACGGACCTTAAATGTCTGATAAAAAAAATTCTTCAGAATTGACGCTCTCTTTCGCAATATGACATGGCATATTTCTCTCCCGCTGACACATTTCTAAAGCCTCTCTTTCCAGATGTAGTCATCAGGAATTCGAAATAAAGTTAGGTAATCCTTCATTCAATTCGCTCGGATAGTGTAATGGTTAGCACGTCTGGTTCTATACGCAGAAGGTAATAGGTTCGATTCCCGGTATGAACATAGAGTTTGGAAAACTCTTCATTAAGACAAATTTCCTTGTGCTCTCAGCAGCTAATAGTGAATACTCTAAGGTATGTGATTAGGGTGGAGGTATCCCTTCGATGAACTTGTATCCTATCAAAAGGTTGTCATGAAAACTTGTAGTTATATAGTCCTGGTCTCGACCAAACTTGCAAGGATCAGTAGACTGTCATGCTTCATTGGATGTTATCTCTTATCAGACGTGACGCAGCGTCATTCGCAGTTAATGGATTAATTGAACTCAGCAGGAATAAAGGTAGGGAACCTCCATTCATACTGAGGTCATTAACTGCGAATGACGAAAATTTACGTCCTTGTAGTTTTATGACAATCTAATCTAACTATTTGAAGGAATCTCTGCATGCATACACGGGATAATATTCGCCATTACGTATTAGTCAGCACACCAGTCAATGTAGCGTCGAGTTTCAAGTTGTTTGAATCAGTGGTTCTCGAGACATCTAATGCAACACAATCACACAACAACCTTTGGGCACTAATTTCAGCAGTGAGTGTGTAAATTATCCAACATAATTTATGTATTGAATTCCATTTTTCTTTCTTGAATTTTCCACACACTCGCTCACTCGATTTTAAAAACGGCGTACATAAGCTGCGCGCCTTTCATAACGAGTTTTATAATCGAGTGAGTAAAATTTTGCAATTTACAATCGGGATTGCCACTGTACAGCCATTTACTGTAGGGGTGGCTATTTTATAGCCATTTACAGTCGGGGTAGCTATTTTATAGCCATTTACGGTCGGAGTAGCTATTTCATAGCCATTTACAGTAGGGGTAGCTATTTTATAGCCATTTACAGTCGGGGTAGCTATTTTATAGCCATTTACAGTAGGGGTAGCTATTTCATAGCCATTTACTGTAGGGGTGGCTATTTTATAGCCATTTACAGTAGGGGTAGCTATTTTATAGCCATTTACAGTAGGGGTAGCTATTTTATAGCCATTTACAGTAGGGGTAGCTGTTTTATAGCCATTTACAGTAGGGGTAGCTGTTTTATAGCCATTTACAGTAGGGGTAGCTATTTTATAGCCATTTACAGTAGGGGTAGCTATTTTATAGCCATTTACAGTAGGGGTAGCTGTTTTATAGCCATTTACAGTAGGGGTAGCTGTTTTATAACCATTTACGGTCGGAGTAGCTATTTTATAGCCATTTACAGAAAGGTGGCTATTTTATAGCCATTCACAGTCGGGGTAACTATTTTATTGCAAACCGGAATAAGGCCATCTATAAATAAGGATTACCAATAAAGCTGCCAAATGGCATATTCCTCTCCCGTTTATACATTTGCAAAACCTGTGTTTATAGATAAAATCATTAGGAATTCAATACTAAATTAGATGATTCATCATTCATTTTAAGGTCCATGAACATCCGCTGTCACTTTTTCAAGGGTGGGGGAAAAAAGGATATATTCCGGGTCACGATGGCAAAAAGGATTAAATGTAGAATCCGAACCCCCAAATTGATTGAAGTCAAAGCGCAAATTTTCATGTTACACCGTAATCAAAATCTAATTCAACTCTATCAAAACAAAGATGAAATGTAGAATTCAGGTTCTTTTGACGAAACGAAAAATATTGTGGGAGTATGACATTTTACACTACATCCTTGTTTTGATTGAATTAAATTTCGATTACGGTGTTATTTGAAAATTAGCTCTTTTGGCTTCAATTTAGGGGTCCCAATTCTACATTTGATCTGCAAAAAGATATATCCAGATCCTAATATCTTAATTGAGAGATATTTTCCCCGTTTTTTTTTTCATTCATTTATGGGAATATGCTCATGTCTGCCCACACGATATCTCCAGAAGTTCCCAATGAATTTCAACGGAATTTTTGTGGGAGTGTGGACTAAAGGCTACGGAAGAGGCGATTAAATTTTGGGGCGGATCTATGCAAAAGGCGTAACAATGGCAGAGTTATGAGCACCGAGTGCTCTCTTGACTTTCAATATAGAATGAGACATTAACTCTGCACTGATCTAAATACACTTCAAGAAAAAAAAGTAACGAGACGTCAATATATGGCAAGAATTGTTTTACGACATAGCCTGGCATAGATAGAGGCAGCTAGAGTTTTTTGGGTCCGGTAGATTTGGCCCCTTGATGAGTCCCCTCAAACAATTAGAGAGATTGGATGTAAAAGGAAAAACTGTGATAAATAGACATGCTGTATGACTCAATTGATAACTAAGAGCGCTGCAATGTGCACAGGAGAGAATCGGGCTCAGCATCACAGGCAGAGATCATAAGAAAACAAACGGGTATCAGAGATATCATAGCAACCATTAGAAAACTCAAATGGTGATAGGTTAGTCATGTTGCAAGAATGTCAGTTCCCTGAGTACAGCGAAAGCTAAAGCTAAACGTTTTGCATTTAACGCGAAAAGGTAACAATCGTTCTTTTTACTTACTTTTCAAATTGAAGTAACTGAGACATTTTTTTTGTTTAATTGAATTTGTCGAAATAGTATTTCTAACGCAGAGTCAATGTCTAAAACTGAATGCGTATAAACAAACCAAATTTAATATTGGGGGCCCAGGATGCATAACATTTCTTGGGGGGAACCTTCTATTAGAAACCGTCAACTAAAACTATCAACATAAGTTTCTTCAGTTGTCACGCTGGTCTGGGTTATAATGTATGCATGTAAGTATGTTCATATCGCTCATACACGCCACACCAAAATAGCTAGAGGGCTGAAATTTTAAATGTTTACTCATTATGTATAAGAAAAACGTTTTTTTTTTAAATCTGCAACCTCCCACCAAAAATATCGGGCTCAATTAGCAATGTAAATTTATGCTATACCGATGCCTTAGTTCGTGTCCGGCAGTATTTTGTTGTAAAATTCAGTCTTTTTCAGTGATCACTGCCTAACAAAAGGCGAAAGAAGTAACTTATTCATTGATCGCCCCTTCAATTTTTTCATTGATCACTCCCCACATGACATGCAGCCAAAAGACATTGGTCACATAACGGTTCCTATTCTGTCTTTGTATTTACCTGTTATTTTCAAATAAATCAAAACAACGAAATATACTCGCCATCACAGCCAATAATTGAACAACCATAGCGTCAAAATTTGAAGTCTTGTAAAAAGATTCCATCGAAGAATAAATGTGGTCAGAATAAATTCTATTTATGACACCACTGCTGTTTTTCCAATGGAAAACATCGAAAATAGAGTAGAAAAAAACATCTAGATTCAGGAGAATCTGGATATGATTAACAAACCCGTCAGAACAAGACACCCAATAGGTGAAAAAAAAAATGTTTGCTAAAATTGAGAAAATCTTTTTTTTTAGAAAGGGTCTAATGGTGTTATGCCAATTTTCAAGTTTGTAGACTAAATAGCATGGCCTCTGCCATCTTTGATGGCTACGGTTGTACAACTGTCTACAGTTTTGAGAAGGGTCATTAACATTCAAAGAGTCTTCCGGACGATTGAACTCATTCTTGTTGATTATGTTGTTTTACATGACGTTTCGGCTGATCCACTCTACGGCCTTCATGAAATTATGATGTTTAATTTAACGTAAAACCTTTTATGGATAAATAATCTATCTCTATGTAGCATAATCCTCAAACAAGTTTAATCGATTCATTTTGGTTTTTTTTACTTGCAAAAAATAAAATTGAATAATTTGGGGGACAGTTTATGGAGACCCCTCAGAATCTTAGAGCCCCTTTTCACTGGAACTATTTGCACCGGGTAGAGTGCAGCCCTGTATACAATACTTCGGCATAATGTAGGGAAGGTGGTCCCGATTGTAAAGTTTCACATCCTCGCACAATCGATGTTTAAAAAGCGTACAAATTAAAATAAATAAGCGAATCCATAAAAGAAAACTGCTGTATATACATGAATTATATTCTTGTCTGAATTATGTTAGACAGGATGTACCAATCATTATGCAAAATATGGCCAGACTTTTTTCCTCGTGTATATATTCATTCATTCAAAACATTTCGGCCGTGTACGCTTCGGCCTTCGTGGAATCATTACTCGGAACGCCTGCTCGATTGGACTATGTGAGCAAATGAACCCATAGTCGAGAAAAATAGTCCGACCATATCATAAATAATGATGAATTATAAGTCTACAGGCATATACCTATAAAAAATGACGGGATTATTTATGTATGGATTGGTACTAAGGAACATAACTCTATTTTATTAGGTGATTCATTTTTTGATTATTCATGTATCATGACTTTATTTTTTCAAGTCTCATCTCAACTCAAGGCATGAAATCTCTTCATTACAATCCTTTTATTGTATTTTCTAGCTGTGTTATTCTATTTCACATAGACCAATGCAGCATAACTTTTAGATAATACCAGGAATCGGACAGGATATACAACCAAATATACAATGAAAACATACTAATTTGCTTATACGGCAATTATATGGATAGATTGCTTTGACTAAATTAAATCATAAAATTGTTTTGTGCCGTTTCAAAGATTTTTGACAGATCGCATGTTTACGTCTCGTCAGCTGAATTCCGATCGGGACCACCTTCCCAACATTGTAGCAAAAATACTTCCAGTAAACAACTTCAAACTAGACGAACCAATGCTTTAAACCAAAGAGTGTACAATACTAAGTTAAAAATACTAATTGTTATTCGTTTGTCTTCTTCGAAACATAAGACAATAATTAACGGGAATCCCGTCTAGATGGGCAATCCCCGGGTCTGTGACGTCATAAATACAAGCAGCATAAATATCTGAGCCCAGGCCTAACTAAGCGAATAGATTGAGTAGACACAGTGTTGCCAATTGGGATATTTTAAAAAAATCTAAATCTAGATGTTTGAGGTTGCGTTTAGATATCGGAAATTGCTATTCAGGTGATTTTCCTTTAAATAAGTGAATTTCCAATTCAACTCATAGTACTAGAATGAATTATATTTTGATAAAATAAATGTTAAAGATAAAAGTCACCATTAATTCATTGATTATTTATATTTCCTCGGTTTTATCTGGAGTATGTAGATGTTTTTTTTACTTAATTTCAGATATAAATATAAATATAAAGTTGGCAACACTGCCTCTTCTTTCTACTGGCTTAAACAATCCTTCTATCTTTTATATTTAATTCAAAATGTTCTTAACATAAATCTCGATGAATGAATAACTGTAGATGTACAAATTGATTTACAGAAAGGAATAGTTTTGAGTATCTTTATCGACAGTGATTGAGTAATTTACTCTGGAGCCAGTGACGCCAAGTATGGCTTGTTATTCATGGCTAAATAACTGAAGTCGGCTATTTTTCTTTTATTTATAGCTAAAAATGTCCTCGGATTTAATGGCGATAAGAGAACGGCCATTTTGAATGGCTAGATTTGTCTATGATTGGCTAGATTTAATTTTCAGAAAATTGTATTGCCAAGACGTTATACTCATAAAACCTATACAAAGGCTCCAAAGAGTATGATTAATTATACAATGATGAAAATAAGACATTAATTTTTTTCTAACTTAATTTATTATACTTCATTGTACTTGTAAAATATCATATCAGGTTATTACATAGAGCTACTGCAACATGAAAGTTCTATTTTAATTTCATTACTTTATTAATGTCTAATCAATACTTTGTATTATTTTTTGGAGTCTTTGTTGGAGTTTTTCGAGCGTATACGTATGACATATCTAGCAATACTTAGCCATTTAAAATGGCCATTCTCCATTACCGACGTCAAATCAAAGATTGCCCAAATGTTGTACACTAAAGACTTCCCAACAAATTATTAATGAAAACATACATCTACTCATTCAACTCACATATCATTATTTTATGTTTAGACTTTCGGCTATCGTAGATTTTTTATCGGCTAAATTTAGCAGAGAAATGGCTAATTTGGCAAGCCTTTCTGTAGTATTGGGTAAAAAGTCGGAAACCCAAATATATATTTATATCGACGAGTCACTCCTGTTCGAAGTAAACATTGTAGAAATAAGAGGAGGGGATGAGAAGGAAAAACTGAAAAAAAAGTCAAGACAAAGCAGAGAAGTAGGAGGAGAAAAGTGGAAAGCACGGGGTGGGGGGGGGGTAAAAAGAGAGAAGGGACAAGTGAGAAATAGAAAGTACCGCATTTCCCAATGTATAACCCGCACTTTTTTCCCACAAAATTCTGAGCAGAAGATTTCAGGTGCGTCTTATCTACGGCTATTGATGGCAGTAATTCACGATGGAAATTCTCTTTTAATCACATCTTTTTTCCAGGCAATCAAAAAAAAAATTACGCCAAAATTTCCGCTTTTAAATATTTTTTCACGAAATCTCTCTCTCTCTCTCTCACACACACACACACACACACACACACACACACACACACACACAGACACAGACACACTTCTAAGCTAAAATTGCCGGCACTGAATCTTTACTCACACCTTCACAATTACACACATATTCTCGTGCAAAAAGTGGATGCCTGTTATACACACGAAATGCATTTTCCCTTCCAAATTGAAACTTGGAGGGTGTAGATTATCAACGAAGGCAGGTTGTACATGGGTAATGAAACAGGTGGAAGGGGATAATCCTTTTCCTTAAGGAAAACACTCGTTCTCAAACTTTCTAGTATGACGGCACACTAAAGAATGTAATTGACTTAGGTGGCGAAATGAAATGTATTAGTTAGAAAGAATTCATTAGTATCGCCAATTTAGATGTTTATTTGTTGTTTTTAGAACGACTTCCAAATTAGAAATATTGAAGAAAAACAAAACGAAAACCCATTTAAAATAGCAACAATAAAGTGAGTAGTGCCCTCACGCTGGCTACAACTTCAGCCGTCCCTTATATTCACATATGTGAATTAAATAGACTTGAAAAGCTACGAGTACCCGCAGTAGCGTCACTCACTCCAACGCTCAGGAAGGGACGGATCCATGCCCTTTCCAATGGCATTAGTGTGCGAAGTGAAGTGAAAGCCAACTGTCCCGGTCAAAGTTAGCACTCGGAGTCCATTCTCTGATTTGCTCGGCCACCCAACACGACAACACTCTCTCTCTCTCTCAGTCTCTCACATGTGTGTGTGTGTGTGTGTGTGTGTGTGTGTGTGTGTGTGTGTGTGTGTGAAGTCAAGTCAATGAACGAAACTTTCGTACTTACTTACTCATCACTCTGTTTTTCTCTTCATGCGGCTCGAAAGGTGATAAAACCACTGGATTGATAACTCCCGTGGCGGAAGCGGGACAGTCGTAATATCTGCATCGAACCCAGGCTCGAAAAACATGGTTGCATATTTGGAAAAAAATTACGGAGCACATGGTGGGCGTCAGTTGCCACTTTTCCAGTGTATGTGTGTGTGTTGGGGGGGGGGGTAAGGATATTTATTCGAAATACATATGAGCGGTAACCCTATTACCAATGAAGAACCATCATCCTTTATTGATAATACGATTTCAATTTTCAAACCCACTCACCTAAGGTAAAAAGGGCCTGATCCGGTGTTTGGAGCATGAAATGCCTTGCTTGCCGAAACGCCCTGGGTGTCTGCAGGGGATGGGGGTGCAAATGGGGCGAAGGGGGGTTCAATGTTGGGGCCTTGTAAAGGCTATGCTGAGGCAGATCACCGGGTCACTATGAACAGTGACAGCTTAGTACGAGTCATAGCTTGAGCACTCCCTAGCCCTTTACCTGAAAACCAACATCCGAATACATCTCTTTGCCCCACCCATCTCAGCACAAATCCTTTTCCCCCTCCCTGGGAAAATAGCAGCGGACGCCCATCACTCCATATATCTTCTGTAGGTAAAAAAAACCCGGTAAAAATCAGGTACATTGGATTAAAAAAGCAAGTTAGCTCAAAGAAGAAAAAGTTAAGAGATCTTTTCTTCTCTTCATCAATAAAACAGCAACTGACAATACAATAGTGCTTCTTCTCGGTGTTGCCGAATCTATTTTCACATTTACATCTAAAATGTAGTCAAAAAATATCTAGAAACATCTAGATTCTCCAGATTCGAGTCGATGAAATTGCCCGATTAGCGACCCCCCCCCCGCATGAAGATATGTAATCTTAATTTGATCAAAAATTCATTCAATTAAAACAAGGATATGAGAAAAAAGAATTATTCTTATACATTCAGAAGTTCGTGAAATCAAACATTTTTCTACAATAAAAGTAAATGCGTACTTTTAACATTTTCTTCTTTAACAAAAAATGAGTAAATAGTAGTTTCATTTGCTCAATAGTTTATCTGATTGAAATAAGGACATGAAACAACTATTTTATAGAATGAAAAGTTTATGAAATCAAACTTTTTCTTACAAAGAAAAGGGGTAAACTTCGCCACTTGGATGATTTCATCGATTTGACGAAACATGAAATCTAGAAAGTAAATTACATAATGATAAATTAAATGTGACTTTAATTGTCGACATTTATTTTACCAAATTATTATTTTACTTTAAATATTATTTATTCTATAACAATAAATCAAATAAAAAAGACTTGTTTTATCAAAACACAGCTAAATAGCAATTTCTGATATTTCGTGGCAGCTGAAAACATCTAGTTTTAGATGAAAAACATCTAAATTGGCAACGCCGCTTCTTCGTCTGTCTTGGAGTAAACATTCCGACTTCCTTTTTCGTGGAACTGGTAAGAACCCCTGTTTCTATCTCTGTGACCCTCTATGTCTCTCTCTGTCTCTCTCTCTCCTTGTTATTGTTGATGTGTCATAATCGGCCACGGCCTGGTGTTGTTTTAGACCCGGGGATTTCAACATTTGAATTGATACATCAGGGGATTTATTTATTGGAAGTTTGTTGGATTTTCCTTTCTTTTTTTTGAAATATAGATTTATCTCAGCTGAGACTAGAAGGAGAGAAAACAGAAACAAACAGTAAAAAAACAAACAAGAAACCCCACGTGAAACAACATTTATGAAACAAAACAACGACTTCTTGTTTATGATGGGTTGACTCAAGGAGGAAAAAAAAAAAAAAAAAAAAGAGAGATTGGACGGAAACAGTTTTTCCTACTGAAAATATACAGAACCAAATTTAACATCGATGGGATCCAGTGTTTAACATTTCTATTTTATTTCGGTGTCTACTGTTAATTATTTCTAAACAAATCAAAACAAAAACGAACTATTCAGAAAAAAAATTAAACTAACGTAAAGTACTTTCTTTTTTTTTCTTAATTAATATAAATTGAATTTCCTCAAACAAATTGAAATACTTGACTCTTCCCCCCACAAAAACAAAAAAAACTATGAAAATATTTTTTTCCCTCAAGACATAGGGAATCCCTCAAAAAAAAAAAAAGGAATCTAGAAGCCCAGGGCCGGTGCTACAAATAGGCCAATTAAGCAGCCGCCTAGGGCTCATACATCAAGGGGTGCAATACTGACCTCTTCGGAGTAAAAGATTAGAAGAAGATCAAGCAACCGGGGGCGGAAATTTCTAGCCGTACCAAGGGCGCAGGAAATCGTCGTACCGATCCTGTTCGGGGGCCCTATGTAGGTGCACTGCTTTAATTGCAACCCCTAAGAATGAAAATATTCAACCGACTGAGTTGAAGCTATATAATAACAAAAACAAATCCAGCCATAACAAACACGTGGATTTAAAATGATAACATTAATAGTCCTTGTACTACTACTACTACCACCGTCGCCGTAATTATTAGTAGTACTACTAAGACTGGAGTACTACTATGACCACCACTACTACTACCACCATTGGTTTCTTCCCACATTAGGGACTCCAGAAGAATCAATATTACGGATAAGGACTGGAGAAGTAAATATATCTCGGGAAAAACTATTGTCAATTGGAAAATATGGAAATGCCTGGGAAGAGGATTATTACCCCCAAAACTCCTTCTGTTCGGACAGTTACAAGCAGCGACGATAGTGATTCAAGTAATACAAGCGAAGAAGAAAGACTTCGCCGGCTTTTTAATAGTTGTGATGGGGATGGAGACGGCTATATAGACGGGTAAGTTGAATAAAAATACCTACCCTGAAAAGGGAGTTGTTTGTTACCTAGCCTATTCAGTGAAAGATTTTCTAGGACACAATAAACATCCTTTTTTTTAAAATAATCACCCCTGGAAAAACCTCAGATATTGAAAGGGACGATTCTTAATTTGAATCTGATTACACAAACCGCAAGAAGCAAGGTGCTTGTTGTAAAAAAAAAATGTTACTCAAAAATGACTTTAGTCTTTTTAGTAAAATCTTTTCTAGAACACAACAAACTCCCTTAAAAAAAGCACTTCTGGAAAATGTCAGATGTTGGAACTTTGAGGGAAGGAAACGTAATTTGAATTAAATTACACACTGCAAGATGCTTGTTAATGTTCTTGAAAACGTAAACACTTAATTGTCAATTACAATTAGACTGAATGATATTTAATTAATTGAATAAACAGAGGGAAATTTGTTGACTTCAGATATTTTGGTGAATTATCCTGATAATTCTGTATATGTTTGCCACTTTGATAAAAAAGTTAAGTAGAACTTGAGGTACGGCTTTTTTTTTCTTAGTTGTGGTGGGGCTTGGGATGGAGACAGCTTCGAGTAAGTTTCAAGTAAGAAAAGAAATACCTACTCAGAAGAGATGGACTTACCTAATCTTTCAAGTAAAGTCTTTTCTAGAACACCACTAACATCCTCGAAAAAGTACTCAACCAGGAAAAAATATCAGACGGGTTCCCAATAGTTTCAATTCAATTCAAGGTGCTTATCTTCGGGAAATACTAAAACACAGAAAAGTGACTTTTACCTACCTCGTCCTTTAGTAAAATATTTTTTTAGACCACAACAAACTTGCTCAAGAAAAAACCTTTCTCCTGGCCTGGAAATATCAGATATTTTAGGAGAAAAAGATTATTCTTAATTTGAATCTTACTCATCGCAAGTTGTTTGTTCTTATAAAGAAAATGTAAACACTTAAGTGTCAATTAAACTAATTGATAGTTAATTAGTTCGAATGTTTTTAATAGTAATAAACAGAGGAAATCCGTTGAGTTCTATAATTGTGGTGAATAATTCTGTTTGCAGAATAAAAGTAATTGAAGAAATAGATCTAAGCAAATTGTACGTACATGTTCATCAATTAATATTTAATTAATTAATTGAATTCAGAAAGTAGGAAGAAAGAGATATGAATCGAAGTTTTTTCATTTTTACTGCAAAAGGTGCTAAAACAAAATTAATAACTAAAATAATTGAATTGAATTTTCTTGCCTTTCAGAAGAAAGATCAGTTTATATCTTTTTCCTAATTTTTATTATCAATGACAACTAATTCATTTACCTTCGTCTTAATTTCTCTGATTTTTTTTTTTGCAATTATTATTTCACAAATGATTACTGCATAATATTTCACATTTTTTCCTTCTTTTTACTGCTTGTATTCATTGAATTAATTATGTCTACACACCTACACGAAGTTCTATATTACTTTTACTTAAACTTTCTAACTTTACCTATGAGCAAAGAATATTGATTAACTAAAATACTGTTGGCATACATTTTTATTATCTTACTTGTATTCTTTTATTATTATTATTAAAACTTTCAACTGAAAATAAATGACCTTTCTTGGACAGACTAAATTAAACAAAAAAAAAAAAAAAGATGCTGTTGCTTCTCTGATGTTATTTTTTTAACGATTAAAAAAGGTATAGAACTCATGAAATATTCATTCCACTCCTGAAAACTGTAACACTACTGCACTTCACTTTCAACTCATCTCCAAAGAAGTAAACCAAACAACTTTTAATTGTGATTATTTTCTAGAAATCTCAACTTTTCTTTGGATAATCGACAGACTTTCATTTTGGTATTAGAGGGAAAACATCTATATCCCTTTCATATTGGAACTCCCTCTCAGATAAGACAGTAAACGCTACTCTGTTCAGATTGTTTAAAAAAAACAAGAAGAGACTTAGCTTACCACATAAGTATTAACAAATCCTAAAATAAATACTCTCACCTTAAATGCCAACCTCTTTTTTTAAGATGGGATGTATCTTCAGTTGGTCATTTTGTTTTTTAGATGTGTTTTATTCCACCTTTACCGTGTTGAAATATATATTTTTTGTAAAGTCGTGTCTCGGCTCAACTGATGACACATAGGTATGTGTGTATTTATTTATGATAGCAAGAAAGTATTCTTAGGAGTAGGAATGATAAATCTATTGGGGGAATATATTTTTCTGATTGTCAATTGAATCTTATCAACTTTTATCGGAGGAGGGGTCCCAAACTTGGAAAAAAACAATTTTTCAATTCCATCAAGCTGGCGGGGGGGGGGGCTGTGTCTGTTTTATGTACTTTTAAAAGTAACTCCCATGGATTGGTGTTAATTGTGGAGAAAAAAAAAAGACTCAGAATATGAGTGTGTGTTTTTTGTTTCTCTTTTTTTCTCTCTCGGGCATAAAACAAAAAACTTGTTAGTTCCTTGAAGCGATCCGCCCACTCGTATATCGTTGGGGAAGAAAAATCGAGTGGAAGTTACCTTTCCCAAGGTTCGAGTCGAATAATAACATTGATGGGCCCCAAGTGCATAACATTTCACGAGGGACCCTTCTATTTTTGTATTTGTCCAGCTATTATTTTCAATCTGATGAAAAAAAATGTTTATTCAATTTCGTGTCAAGTTCTTCCTTAATTTCTGATAAGAAATCAGAATGGACTACATGTTGAAAATGAAAATCCTACCTTTACTTGTGAATCAATGTTCTCTCTCTACTCTGTTACATTATAAATTCTTAAAGAAGTTCAGTCAAGACGGTTTACTTTTTTCACTATAAAATACATTGAAATTAGCGACGATGGTCCCGATTGACTATTGCTCACTATCGAATCCAGTCCAAAAGGCATCGGTCAAAAAGACAACTCTGTTCTGGGAATATTCTAACTGAATCTTTTCATTCAAATTTACGAAGAATGCTAAATCAAATTACATAATGATTACAAATTCAGTTACTCCTTCTACGGTGTTGACATTCTGGACTGATGTCTTCTGACCTAACGCGATTGTAACTTGCGATTGTCTTTTTGATCGCTGCCTTTTGACTTGATGCCTTTTCACTGGTCTTGTGGATCTACTTTACAGCTGCATATAACTGGAAATGAATTAACAAAATGTTATTGTTTTGAATAATCAAATTGTTGAACGTTTTTAGCTTTGCCTCGCTTCTTAGCAGTTCGTCTTCTGTATAAAAAATCCGAAATAAAATAACAGAGACAGATCGCATTTAAATTGTCTCAATACTAAAATATTGTTAAAAACATATTTTTGGAGGCGTAAGTCTAAAGTCTTGGGGCTCTGTACAGGTGCAGTGCTTGCACTGCCTCAAGTGCAGCCCTGAATCCACTCGTATCCCGTGAAGGAGAGGAAAAAAAACTACAGGACCCTGCTCAAGTTACCTTACCTTCACTTCCTAAAGGAAGGTAATTCACTTTTAGAAACCGAAGAGTTGGATGTTATGTTACAGTAAGATGGTGAAACCAGTGATTTCGTGGAATCTCTAGGGATTACGTTAAATCCATGAACATTGTCAGATATTTCACAAAAGCAACATGGTAATGCTTAACAAGCTTGTGATGCTGACTACCGTTACTACTGTAATGAGCTCAATCCTCATTGGGAGTCCAACTACTGTGACCCTGTGCCAAACTTTAGTTGACATATACTAAATAGTGCTGAAGCAAATATCTGATACACGAGGCCACGATAGTTAAAGTTATGGTCGTCAGTTTCACAAGCTTGTTGACCATCACTATTCCGATTGTGAAACTAGGGATTTAATGATATTACTGTACGTTGCACAAAATTCCAAGGTATTTTACAATCTTACTGTAACATACACATCGCAACTGACACACATTTCAAAGTTGAATCAAAGAGAAATGTTTAGTTCGATTTTCAGAAAAAAACACTACTTTTTCTTAACTGTGGGGTGTATTTAAAATCGTTTAGTAATTCAGCATTAATTTTACTGTGTTTGAGTCGACTTATTCAAAATATAAGATTTTTTTAAAAAAATAACACTAAATTTTGTAACTTTTTTTTTAGTTAACTCTGTAGTAAGCAGTTCAAGTTAGTGGTAAAATGAAATTAAAAAAAAATGATCAGGCACTTCAACTTGACTTTCAATGTATTTTTTCATTCATCAAAACAGTTACACTTTCCCCATTGAATCCACGTTTAATAATTTTTGTGTTACCATGTCTTTTTTTTTTAGGAAGACTTCACCTGAGAATGAATTGTTTTTTCAGTATTTACTTAACATTTTATTTAAGATACTAATTATTTCGAAAATAATTAAGGAGAATTTGTAGTAATTCAAACTTTAAAATATAAAATGATGTACATTCGTTTGGATTTTGTCAGTCATCACGTTGAAATTCCTTGAACTGGGAAAAAATACATGTTGTAAGAAGGAGCTTCATGGAACATTCGAAAATGAAGTTCCGTATGTATTCAGTGGAGGTGTAGCGAGGGTTCCCAGCGCCTGAGGGACAGGGCAGCGCCCGGGGGACGTTGCGCTATATCCAATGGTGTTGGACGGGGGGGGGGGCGTAATCATCAATTAAAAAGCACTATAGGTCAGAGGAAATTTTCCACCCCTTTACACCTGCACCCAGGGTGACTGTCCCCTCGCGCTACGTCCCCGACCATATTTGATGGCGTATAAGCCCCGACCCCAATTCAGCACGAATTCCCTGAATTCTTCTCTATTATCACCCAGTTTTTTTTTCTCAGCTCTTCCCCAAGTTCTGGCAAATATGAACAACGAAAATATTACGTTTACCTTTTTTGAGACAAGAAGGTGGGTCTTCTTTTATGCCCTCGGGTACGGTAAGTTAAGTTGGTTTCTCTATCAAGAGAATTAACACGAATCGATTTAAAAATTTCTGTCCGGGCGAAATAGAAGCTTCCTTGTGGAAAAAAAAAAACAAACGCTTCTCGAGGACAGAGAAATCAACATCTACAACACAACAAGTCATTTTTTAAATCTTAACAAATGATTTCAACGTTTTTGTCTGTGGCGATCATTCGAAAACATATCGAATAGTTTTCAATATGTTTTAAAAAAAATATGGCACGAAAATTTATTGTGCAAATAAAAATTAAATAACTGGAGAGAATTTCTCTGGCCTCTTAAACAATAGAAGACTGTTACTGTTATTTGTGAAAACTTTTTTCAAATAGAAAAAGGTGCGTATTTGTGTCACGCCCATTGTATTGAGTGAAGAAAAAAAAGAAGCCAGTAGTACTTGTGTTGAAATCAGAAATGCGTAAAATATTTGAACTTCAAACAGCTCGTCTGTAAAATCAGATTTTTCAGACATACGACTCTATGTATTAAAGATGTCATCTTGTGTTCCCTGCCCCTTGTCCTTTCACCACCCCTTGGCTATCAATGCCCCCCCCCTCAGCCTTCGAGCGACTACTTTGAGAATCACTGATCTGGTGGATGAGGAGATATGAATTAATTGATCAATGTAAACCCGAAGATGAATATCTGTATCTTGCATAAATAGCCATAGCTCGTGTGTGCCAGGAATAATTATCCAAAACATACTAATGTAAGAGTTGGTCCAAAATGACCGTAGAGACCCCAAAAAGCACTTCTGAAAAAAACAGAAAAATTGTCTTTAGATGGTTCCTAACTTTCAAGGTTGTTGTCTCAAAAAGGTGTCACACATTGCAAGCTGAGACACGAGAAAATTGCATTATGGGAAGCCTGGCTGGGGACTGCTGATGCTCTAGTCAGCAAAAGGGCACTAGCTAGCTTGTATAGTGTATTAGGAAGACACCCATGTTAAAAAAAAAATATGTCCTCAACTGTTCCTCTTGTACCCAATAGCACAAGAACTCAAGAACATACAAGTATTATTTTTAATATAGTTATTTGATATACGTGTGTTTTTTTTCTATTTTGTGCTGCTCTGATGACAGAAAATAGCATAATGCTTATTGACAACATGGTAATGTTTGAACATATCTATTAGGAAGTCATAACTTTAGCTCCACCTTGTTTTGGTAGTATTGCAGCTTGTGTGATCAGTAAGCAAGCCATAACCTTCAGCGAATGGGGACTGAGTGAGTAGTTATATGATATTTAGAGCCTATTGGGCAAAGCTGAAGCTGTAGCCAGCACAAGGGTGCTTTTTATTAATTGATGTATACAAAAGTTGTGCATTGGTCCAAAGGTCTCCAGTACCGCATTTCAGCTCAATCTGATGATCTATAATGCAACTGCATTGGAAGAAACTTCAAATGGTGCAGACCCCCTTGCAAAATGGGTTCCATAAGTAGATCTTTGCATCGCTCTTATAATAAATATAACTCTAGTATTGTTAATTACATCTAACTTGAAAATTATTTTCTATGTTTCGTATCAGAAATTGAACATTATGTAACGAGTGGCCATGGAATATCGCCGAGAAATTGTTCGACTCACCAAAGTTGAAAATGGAAGATATTTGCTGGATGTTTTATTCCATAATTAGTCCAATGTAATTTCCAAGGTCCAAAATAAATATTTCTTAAGGCAAAACTCCTTTAACTTTTTTATTAAAAAAGTTATTAAAGTTTTGAAATAGAAATTGACTTTTGAAGCACACTGTACAAGCATTTTAGTGAAGACCTTACGCTGAGCAGGACCGGAGATAAAGATGTGGTGACTCTTCATCCTTCCTGACTGAATTTGAAATTGTGCGGGTGATTGTGAATGCAGACAATGAAGTGGGTGGAAGAAAAGGCGATTATGAAAACAAGGAAGAGGGTAGAGTCGAAAAAGTCTCAATTCATTGTAGTCCTGGCGCTGTAATAGAGCCCCATTACAAATTTTGAGTTAACTAACAAGACCAATTGTATATGCCAGAAGGACTTGATAGTCAAGAGAATAAAAATATCATGGGTAGACTTTCCTGATCAGTTCCAAAAATCTTTAACACCATTTTCCATGATGGTGTTTTTGTTTTTTTTTTCTCTTATTGATGTGGTGCCCTAGTCAGAAGAATAAAAATTTTCTTAAATATTGGTGTATTGTACATCATTAGAATGGAAATTTCATGCTGAATCAAGTTTACAGAAGAGCCAATTGCCTCTGAGCAAGTTGTTTTATGCTATTCTTGATCAAATGCCATAACCTTTGTTTGTAAAATGAAACACCAGTGTGGACTGAGAGTTTCGACATAGGGGAGATAATTATTGATGGATCCACTCCTAAATTGAATCATTTAATATGGAATTCTTTTTGCGACTGATCTGGATTGTCTCCTCAAAATATTTTCACTCATTGACAGTCCCTCTAGTATCATGTCCAATTGGGTTTCATTATTCAAGTCAAAAATTCCTGTGGACCTTCATTAAAGTGTTAATACTATTGGTTAATTCAGTTGGAAGGTGAGTGGCTAAAAATGGTTGGGAACAACAGTTTTATAACTGATCAAAAAATGACGAATGTTCCAAAGTTATTTAGATGATTGATCTTATTCTGTTAGTTGCTCACCACTCGTTTTGGCTGATCCATTCTATGGCCTTCGACTGGTTATAATCCATATGGAAATAAAAGGTAGGGGGTCAGTGATTTTTTTTTTTTTAAATTTTTATTTTTTTAAAATTTGAATTAAAAATAAATATTCTGTACCTCTACCAGCAAAGTTAGATAGGTGTGTGCATTCACTCATGTCTATCGTGTCTGTCTGTCCACCTGATATCTTTAAAAGTTCTCAATGATTTAAAATGAAATTTTGTGGAACCTGCACAAGTGGTTAAATTTTGAGGCAGATCTAGTATTTTTTTTTAATAGAGAAATATTTTCATTTGCTTGAAAAGGGGTAAAAAAAATGAACAGTCTACTAAATTTAAATTTCTAGAGAAGTAACTCAATATGTCTACATATTGTGTTCTTTTCCCTGTTTTTTAAAACCTTTATTTTCATTCAGCTTTTAGTTAGTATAAGGCTTTGACAGAGGAATGCACTAAATGAGTGCTTTCTGTGTTTTGTTTTTTTTCACTGTAAACCAGAAAATGGTTGCAAAAAGGTTTTAGAAGCCGTCAACTAAAACTGTCAACAAAGGTTTCGTCAGTTTTCAAGTTGGGCTGGCTGGCTGTGTATTTGGGTACCATGCATGCGGGCTTTACCAATGGAAATGGAGGGCTAAAAATTTGAACATTAACTGAAAGTGGGTCTTATTAACAATTGCCTGTGAGTACTTAAACCCCATGACACCCTCTACGAGGGTACAAACGGAGAACAATGATTTCTCTATACATAGATATTTTCATTTTTCATTTAATGCTTTTTTTTTTCCTTGTGTTGTCCATCTTAAATGAGTTACATTTTCACTAGCAACATGAAACGTTCTTTTAGATTCAAAGTGTTTACCTTAGCTAAATTAATGATTTTCCCAGACTACAGGCATGAGCTGCAAAACTCATTAGAAACTGTCAACCCAAACTGTCACCATAGTTTTTTTCTTTTTTCAAATCAGTCCATCTGGCTAGCTATTTATCAATCTATATATGTATGTATGTATTGTATATACTGCCTTCACCAACGGAGCTAGAGGGCTGAAAATTTCAACATTTACTCATCATGTCTAAAAAAGAGTTTTTCTTTGGTTTTTCTTTTTTTTTTTTTGTCTTTTAAAAATTTCCTCCAAAAATAGGCTATCAGTGGGGTGGTGGTGGTGTTCAATTTAGTATGTGAGTTTATGCTAAATTGTGTCTGGCAACCTTCACTCTTAGTTGAAAGTTTGGACTTTTTTTTTTATTGATCACTGCCCAACAAGAGGCCAGAGAAGTAACTTATTCATTGATTGCCCCTTTTTCCAATTTTTTAATTGACCATCCCCAACATAAATTGCTATCTAAAGATACATGACAGTTTCTATTGAGTGACTAAGCAGACCTATATCCAATTTTCTACTGATTTGAGTGCAACAGAATTGGCAGTGATTGACCTGAAGTGGTGCACTAGAACAATGAGGTTTGAAGAGGTTTAACTCTTGACACATATCCGTCTGTTCACAGGATATCTCCAAATATTTCACTCACCCTTTGTGGGCTCCCCTTCATCATAGCTATATGTCCACACAATATCTCTGAAAGTTCTTGATGAATTCCTGTAAAATTTTCTTGAAGAGTAGGCCATATAGTAAGGGAGAATAAAGTTAATTTTGGGGCAGTTAAAAGTAAACTTGAACACAGGAAGTGAGTGATTTAAAAAAAAATATCTATATAGATTCAATTCAACTGTAATTAGGCATAAATCTAAAACTCGATAATTATGTTGTTAAAAAATGACATCTTTTTACAACACAACTACTGATAAGACAACATTAAGTATCGGGTAAAAATCTGATAACACTTCCTGTGTATATGTTAGTGCGTCAGTTGTTAGAACGTCCGACAATTGTCAGGCAGACCATATGTTTGAATTTGGTGGCTGCCTATCTCTTTGCTTCTCTTTTGATCATTTGTGCTCACAGACTACCAAATATGTATAAGTATATTAAGAGTAACAAAGTTATCCAATTGAGAAAATGACATGACAATGACAACGGACACCCACAGTGATTGCTAGACCCTGACTTCTTTCCGCCGTGCACAAAAAAAAAAAGTGTTCGTCTTGCATCAAGGATTTTGTAAATGGTGATAATGACTGGAGCATGACCATGTTCAGATAGAGTGCTGTCTTTTCCTTTACCTCATCCAATGAAGTTAGGAGAGGTATATGTATTACCATGTGTCAATTTATTTGTCATCTCAATAATTCCAAAAGTTCTCAATGAATTTCAATGAGATTTTGTGGAATGTTCGGTCACAAGCAAAGGAAGAAATTTTAGCGCAAACTCATGAATTTGTTTTTGATTGAGAAATATTTCAGTTATTATTCTGCAGAAATAGAGTTCGAAAAGCGAACAGTTGTTAAAAAGGCTAGATTTAAATTTCAAAGGAAAGTGACTCAATATTTGTGTATTTGAAGTTCTCTCCTTCGTTTTTTGATATTTTACTTTCATTGAGTTTTCAGTTAGCATACAAAATTGGCAGATGTATTCGTTCTATAAGTTCATGTTTTGTCAGTAAAAAATATGCTTGCTGTGCCCTAGATGACTGTTGGAGGTGCTGATATGAATAATAATGATAAGAAAATAATCCATTAGTTTCGAAGTGTATCTCTCCCTCTAAATTTACATTTTTTTTTCTCCATTGTTAGTTGGACAAGTTTAAATATTAGTTTAATTCCTTTGTTTGGCAGCCTTGTATTTTCTTCTCCCCCCCCCCAGTAATTCTTAGGGTGACCTTGGCTGTAAAGTTAGATGCGTCCCTTTTATATTGACCTTGTTTGCACCTCTTTCACCCACAGCTGCTTCAAGCAATCCCTCCCCTCTATTTCCTCTCTCTTTCATCATCACTTCCTGTCATTACCCCTATCTAATTCTCACTCTCCGTTCATTTCTCTCCTTTTTTCCTTTCCCTCTCTCTGTTTTCTCCTTCCTATCCCCTCTCTCTGTTTTCTCCTTCCTGTCCCCTCTCTCTGTTTTCTCCTTCCTGTCCCCTCTCTCTGTTTTCTCCTTCCTGTCCCCTCTCTCTGTTTTCTCCTTCCTGTCCCCTCTCTCTGTTTTCTCCTTCCTGATCTGGAACATTCTACCAATATTCGTTCTCACCACTCACACTATCCTCATCTATTTGTTTTTATTTTTCTTCTTCATTTTCTTTCCCTTATTCCAATGACAAACGAACGGACAGACAGATGAAAATGAACAGATGAAGTGATGGACAGACAGACAAAAATGAACAGACAGACACAGATGTGGAATAGGTTGAGAACATTAGGATCTAGGAAGGGTCAGTGATATACAAAGACATTCAAAAGGGAAGGGGTTCAGAAAGGCGAATTTTAAAAAATCGAATTCCCAATGCCATATTGGCTACGTATAATTTGAACTGAATTGATGAAATTACTCAATCGGCAAAATACTTTTTTTTTTTACAAAAAATGAGAAAGTTTGATTTCACTTTGTTTATTTTTTTTTAAGAAAAAAGTTAGAACTAAATATTCAAGTTGGATTTCACTAACTTTTAATTGTAACAAAATAGTTGTTTGATATCCTTGTTCTGATTTGAATGAACTTTTGATCAAATTAGAACTACATAGTTTTTAAAAAAAAAATTAAAATTTTGCCAATTAGGCAATTTCATAATTTCTGCATAACATATATACGGAAAGAAAAATATTGAATCATAGGTGGAAAATATTCTTAAATCCCATTGATTCCAATGGATTATTATAGTTGTGTCTTTCATTGAAGTATGTTTTTGAATTTTGACTAAAAGGGCACTTTTGATTTGAAGAAGAAATTGGATGAGGGCTCACCCCCCCCCAACTGCGCATGTGTATGGAATGGGTAATCTTTGGTTTGATGTACATGAACCTATGATGGTGTTCTTCCATTATACAAAGGCTCCAAAAGTCATAATCTTTTTTTCATTAAAAAGTATAATCAAACAATGCATTCATCTGAAATCCATGCAAAAAAGGGGGAAAAACACTGCTTTTTGTTCTTCATCAGATTTTGCACCATCAATTTGTCTAGATACAATGGAAAGTAGTGCACCCAATGTGCTAAACTGACATTAGAAAGAACAGGCTTTTGATTAGCATGAACACCCTCCCCTAGTCCCCCCCACTCACTCCTGACCTTAAAAAAACCTTAATGAAAGCACAAAAAAGTTACTTGAAATGACTTTTTTTTTAACATAAGCAGGGCGTTAACAAAATGAACAAAGGGGAGTATCCACATACTGGCCTTGACTTCTGCATTGCTCTGCCCTTGGGTGAGTGGTCAAAAGATGAAAAAAAAAAAGATAAGCTTGGGGATTGGGGATCAGATTCTTACACAGCTCCTCTCCTCTGTCCAAAGAGGAGTAGGGTTAGGGACAGACGTTGATCTCTGTATCAAAGACTGAAAGATTCTACAATCTAACTATAGTAATATGCCCTGTTTATTTATTTTATTATTCATTTGTCTGTTTTTATGATGAGGGACATTTCATTTATCGTCATCAAATAAGTTATCTCATGATGATGAAGTAAAATAGAATTTCATGTTCTAATGACCTAAAAATCATGAATTTGAATAATAATAGATATAAAAAGTAATAAAAACCCATTTGTGATCAACAGAACAATGTTCTCCAAGCTCACTGCAATGCAAATATCTATTATCCACTTGTATAAAATGCAGTGTGTTTCTATATATTCCAGATAATCTAGCTCATATAAGGACAGTTTCTGTCTAAATTTCTGAGATGAGGAATTATTGTTATTACGCACTGATTTAATGGAACTGTTGTATTTCAGACTTGCCCTCGGTCCTGCATGATGGAGTTTTAAGATGATGTAGCAAAAGTAACCTATACTACAGGCCCTGCTATTTCAAAGGCCCCACACACTGAGCTGGATTAAGAATTCATAGGTCTCTGAGCTACTTATACTTTGAGGCCCTTAGTGATGTTTTCAAAAGAAAAAAAAGTTCTAGAAAATGAAATTTATTTTCATAAGGCTAACAACAATTGAAATTCAAATATTTGCTCCATGTAATTTCTTGGAAACAAATTTCTCCAAAACATCAGTAAATTGTGGAGTTCTTGGGAACAATGTTTTTTTTGTTTTCTGTTTTAAAAAAAAAATTATTACCATGAGAGCAAGTCGGTTCCTGTGTCATTGTCAATCTGTGTTTATTCTTCAGATGTTTCATCTCGGAGAAATTCCTCTCTCCAGTAACATTGTGTTATCATAGAAGGCAAGAATATCCGTTGTGCTATTTTTCAACATTGAGGAATGAAGAAGTTAATCCATTATTTGCTACAAGGTTGTAAAAATCAGAAGCTTGTTTTGCTTCATGCTTGTGTCTGGATTACAATGTTTTCTACAAACTTATATGCAGTATATTAATTGAACCTTTTTAAATTGATAATTCAGAGCATTTATACACTGATTAAGCATTTACAAATGAAATAACTTTCAACTTAATCTTTAGAGGCCTTCAGCTGGTGTAGGCCTTTGGGCTGCAGCCCCCAAAGCTCATGCCTTAATCTGGTACTGCCCATATTAAATGCTTACGAGCTATCGATTCAAATTCAATGATTCTGCAATTGATCTATCACGTCAGTATTATATTACCTTCGGCTTTTATGAACGACTGGATGTTTAAAATTTCCACCTATTATCATCTTTGATTGGGGTTATTATTCCTATATTGTAATTAACAGGAGTATGGTATCTATGTGATGCATATGCAACTTGTAAATTGGAAGGTATTTGAAACTGAAGTCATAGCCACTGCACAAATGAAAACGAGAACAAAATAATGCTATTACTGAAATATTGGATGTATTTGTTGTATTATCTGGTTGTATAGAACTGAAGGAAATTCAATTACCTTGGAAGGAAGAAATGTGTATTTTGATATTTAAGTGTACTTCTTTGAATTTAGGGCCCCTTTATAACATATGCTGCAGGCCTAACACTAGCTTAATCCTTGAGCTTACTGAATTCCAGTTTTCCCTGTTTTTCTGAAGATAACTCTCCTGGAATATCTGGCTTCTGTCAGAACACATTCCGAACATGTCCCACTGGTGTCTTTAGATTTAACTTGATGGAATTTTTTTTTCTCTTCCAGATGTTCTCCTTCCTGCCTCGCTACTTCTATTCATATACATTCAGTTTACGTCTACAGACTCCGTTAAGTTGTTCGGCTTACCTTTCCTCTTATAGCTCCATTTACTAGCCATTACTAAAGCAGAAAAAAAATTCTAATTTCATACTTTAATTAGAAAGCACTCTGAAAGTGCATATACCAGCCATTGTCAGTGGGGGTTATTGCGCATGGATCCGCCCCAAAATTTGATCACTTTTTCCATAGACTGTTGCTCACCCGTCCACAAAATTTTATTGAAAATCACTTGTAACTTTTGTACGAACAAACGTGAACTTTTGATGAAATTATGCGGTGTTGACCTATGAATACATCGCAGGGGAAGTAATTGTGCATGGATCCAACCCAAAATTTAATCATTCCTTCCCACCCAACCTATTTCTCATCTTTCCGATAAATTCACTGAAAACTTTTTGCGATATTGTATGGACAGTCATGAATGAATACATAGGTGTATGAAAAAAAACCCTGAAAAAGAATCTCTCTCAATCAAAAGAATATTCCCAGATCCACCCCCAATTTTTTTACCCCTATTTCCTTTCCCCTGTTACCCACCCTTCTAGAAAATGTCATTGGAATTCATTTCATAGTTTTGGAGATATCGTGTGGAAAGACGGACACAACCAAATACGTATACCTCTCAAACTTTGTTGGCTCAGATAATTAGTTATATTGACATTCTAGCCCTTATCTATTTTTCTTTGATGATTTTGAATAGAATTTAATTCTGAAAAGTAACATCACTCAAAGAACCTGATTCCATACCAAAATTGACATCCTTATCAGTAGGTCATTCATTTTTAATCTCTTAGTCTGGCCAACCATGGAGGCGCCACAATTGACTAGGCTACCATCTTTCTACACCCCTCTCTGTTCTGCAGCTCTCTAAGGATGTTACTCAACTTCATACCTGTCCTTTCTAGGATAGAAGTGCTTATCATCCTTATGAGGGGTGTGTAGGGCAGATGAAGCCTGACAAAGCCCATACTTCTTCAGGCTTTAAGTTTTTTGTTTTTTTTTTATATATATATAAATTTGAAAAAAGTTGTCTTATTTTCTCATATCCCAGACTTGAAGAAAAAAAGTAGGTATCATCTGTATATAGTCAAAAGATGAAAATAAAATAAAACTAAAAATTAGGAGTTTCATAGAGAATCAATCCAAATTCTTGGCCCCAAATTCTGGGGTCTGTGTGCTGAACCTTTTTGGCATGGAAGAGAAATTTTATTTTATTTATTTTCTTCTGTTATATTTTGATCAATGTGGAAGTATTCACCGAACAAAATTCTGAGACAGGAAATACTCGGACGCCAACTTGCCGTCATCTTAATGGCTCTGAGGAAAAAGATTTGAAAAAATAGCTGTGCAAATGCAACTTCTTAGAGGAGAGTTCTGTTCTGTGAACTTGAGGAAAGTTATGTTTCTTGCTCTTATATGGACTTCATATTGGAAATAAGTTTATAAACTAGCTGAGGTACCCGTCTCTGCCAGGTTAGATATTCAAGGAGTTACAAGAAAAAAGGTTAAAGATTTCAGACTGGTTGAAAAAATAAGTTTCCTTTCACTTTTGACCACTTAGAGGAGGAAAAGTCACCCTTCACTTATTTAAGGATTCCAACCGTTCATCTAGATTATGGAATTAATTGTTTCCCGTCCCTTTTGATCTCTTTGAAGGTGAAAAAAAGTTCTTCAACTTTTGACTCCTTGGAAATGGGGGAATATGTCTTGCTTCACTCTTGAGACCAAAAAAAATTTCCCTTCACTTTTGACCCCTTGAAGGGATGAGAAAAGTTTCTCTTTATTTTTACCACTTGAAGGAGGAGCAAAATGTTTCCCTTTCCTTTTTGGCCCCTTGTGGGGAAAAAATATTCCATTTTATTTTGACCCTTAAAAGGGAAAGTTTCTGTCCACGTTTGACCCCTGAAAGACTTGTATATGAAATAAGAGGATATGTATATTGAGAGGAAATTGAGGGTCAGTTTAGCATTATAATCATATTGTAAATAGAGCCTCTTCCTCCAAAACCTTTCACAGTTTTTTTCTCAAAACCTTCCCCTGAGTCTATTGAGTATGTATGCCAGATTTGGTTGGGCTGTGCCCATGTTTAGGTGGTTTCTATAGCATGATAGACCAACAGACAATGTGACACATCTCGCATATATATACCCTCAAGATGAACGTATTGCTGGAGAGTTTCTTTGTGGATATTGCAAGCATCAGTGATTCAATTAAGAAAACAGCTTTATTTAGTCTTGGTTTTTCTATTTGCTTCAACTCTTATAGAATTTCAATTTCAAGGGAAATGATTTCTGATTGAAATTGCCCCCTTTGACCATTTTGTGATTTTATTTTTTATTTGAAATTTTTTTTGTCCAAGTGTTCCATTATTTTTTTATTTTTTTTTATTCATTGAAGACTTCCAGATTTCAATTACCAACAGTTTATGAATTTAAGAACAGATATATTCACTAGAATAGTCCCTGTACAAAATGGCTGGATTATTTATATATTAATTGGCATTCCTTTCTGGGAACACACTGTGTTGTATGTGTGCACTCATTGAAAAGTGTTACACTCTCAATATAAATATGAAAGGCTCCTGGAAAATTCCTACATTAGGCCAAATAGAATTTGAAATTTTCAGAAAATGAATATTCTGAAATATGCTCAGCAGTCTCATTAACAATCTCAGAAACTTCCATAGCCATAATTTTAGCCGTCCTTGAGTTATGCAATAAGAGGCAGAAAAAAGACATTTGGTGAATTATAGTAATCTTGAACTGGCACTCAACCAGCTTTGAAACATGCTTGCCACTCAAAAACATGTGTTCGACGTGAAGAATGTGGGCCCAAAAGGAATCTGTAGAAGATTTGCTGAGCTTCATGTAAAATTTGATACCGATCTGAGATGTTCTTGCACAATGTCACAAAACTTTGCATAATACAAGCTATTGGTAGACTGACTCAGTAGGTTGGGTAACAATGAGTGTCAGCTGCAAGTGCTCTTCTGTTGGACTGTATAGTCGCTGTACAAACAGTCTGAACTTTCTGATACCACTTTGTGTGTGTTATATATATATATATATATATATATATATATATATATATATAAGAAATGGATATAGAATTTGACAGAATGGTTATGAATGCCTTCTTTCTGATTATATATCCATATCTTGATAATATAATTGTCTGTGTTGAGAAACAATAGTGCAGTCAAAGACAGTGAATAAACAAGATAGAAAAGTGTCGATAAGGCACTTATTAGAATCTCTGTTTTTGCACTGGGTTGTTTAGCTGAATGGGAAGAGTGATGCTGTGTTATAGCCGCTACTTTATTGGCTGCAGGTTCAATTCCTGTAGCAGCTCCATTTTCTATAATTACTTATCCTATTCCTTGCTGTCTAAACCAAGTGATACATTCTATGTGAAATAATGGGTGGTCATTTCAAGTAAAGTTTCAAATGATACAAAGCATCCGAAACTCTGTGTGTGTGTATATATATATATATAAATATATATATAAATATATACATATATGTATATATATATATATATACATTCTGGCGTGGCCCCCTACTTTTGCCCCCAAATCTGTGATTGCATCTTGAATTGCATGTGAAAGTCAATCTGGTGCATCAAGAATAGACCAGGATTGCTGCTGACGGCACTGAGGCTCATCTCGTGCAAAGATATGTTTTCACGAGTAACAGATCTTCAATATCTGAGTTAAGGTATCATGTTATCCTGTAAGTGAATAATCCCCAAAAAGAAGAAAATGTGTCTGGTTAGTCACTCAATAGAAACCGTCATGCAATTAATGTCTTTTTACAGCAAGATTTGTTTGGGGTGATCAATTGGAAAAATTGAGAAAGTGGGGTGATCAATGAATAAACAAATCCTCTCGCTTTTTGTTAAGCAGTGATCACTAAAAAAAAATTTGGATTTTCAGAAGAACCAGCGTGAATCCCGCCAGGTACATACTAAAGGTATAATTTAGCATAAACTCGCATTGTAAATTGCCCCTGTCCAAAAAAAACACAACTTGTTTGGAGGGGGATTTTGGAAAAAAAAATGAGATGTTTTATTTTTTTTTTTTCTATAATAAGGAGTAAATGACTGAACTTCCAGCCCTGTAGCTCAATCAGTGCAACCTGCACACTCAATACATACATATATACATAGCTGGCCAGCCAGACCCACTTAAAAATTGAAGAAACCTATGTTGACAGTTTTGGTTGACTGTTTCTAACATGACTCCTGATACAAGGCAAACATCCACTAAGTATGCCAATAATTATCATATCTGGCAGTGATACATGAGGTATGTAGATAAATATTAAGTACGTATTCATGTAAAGATAAGAGTATTAAAAAAAGCGAGTGTGGCATTTATTGGAGCAAAGTAAAGTAATGTATTTCGACAAGTTGGGGCCTTGCACTAATGCTCTAATAATCTTGGTTCATGCATAAATTACAAATTCTGAAAAGGAACATCCATTCAATTGTTGAGCTGTTGAGTATGAAGCTAAAAATATATTTAAAAAGAATCATTACATGTTTGAGTTTGGTATCTTCCCAATGAAAAAGTTCCAAGTTTTAATTTCAAAGTCCAGGATGAGTATCCCTTACCTAAAATGCCTGGGACCAGGTGTGTTTCAGATTTCAAATTTTTTAAATTTCGGGATATATATATATATATATATATATATGAGATATTGCACTTACTTCTCTATCTAGTTTCCCCAATAGCTTGACTTTCAGTGCTGTAGATAAACATAAATGCTTTTTCTTTTTCTTATCACTGTTACTCGTTGGGGTACCTGCAGCTTCTTTTTTTTTCGACAACATCTTTGTACAGATTAATGCATGATAATGACTGTGATTTGTCTTGATTGAGACTTGTTTACTCATTCACCATCTGTGATATGAATGTAGTTTTACGTTTCTAAAAAGTTTTAAAAAAGATAACCAAACTTTTACCGTAGTCAGAATGTGTTAAATGCCTTGGAAATTGGCCTTATCTCTCGTCTCTTAATCATATTACGATGAGATCAGGTGTGGAATTTTCCATCTGTGACATGTTGGTTTCCAAAGTTTGGGATTTTGGAACATTTCAGTTTTTAGAATTTTGGATAAAGTGTACTAAACCTGTAGAATGGTAAAAACTTTATAATTATGACCATTAAGTTGAAGTACAAAAAGTGTATTTAGTACTATAGTAAAATATGGCATTATTATTTACCAAGCTTAGCTTGTCTGTTTTTAATGGCACCAATGACCAGATTCTGAACAAGAATTAGTACAAAACTTTATTGTTATGAAAGGAACCATTCTTATTCATGTGTGTCAATGTTTACCCAAATGTTTATTTTATTTATATCTTTTTTACATCTGTCTCTAAAATAAGGAAAGATATATGTATTCACTGGTGTCTGTCTGTTCTAACAATATCTCAAATGTCTCGATGAATTTCAATGAAATTTTCTAGAAGGATAAACCATGTGGTAGGAAAGAATTGATTTGTTAAGAGTGGATCCAGGAATTTTTCAATTTTATCAAGAAGCATTTTTAAATATTTTTTTACCCTGTACATGTCTGTATTAACTCTTGTTTGTTTATACAATATCTCCAAGAGTTCTCAAGGGAAATCAATGACATTTTATTGAAGGGTAGACCATGGGTTAAGGGAGACTTTATTAAATTTTTGGATGGGTCCAAGTATTGTTTTTTACAGTGACCTCCCTGCACCGTAGCTGTATATGAATTTATTTTCATTGAGTTATTACGGACAATTGTGTTTGCAGATATATGCGTTCTCTAAGTACTTGTTAGTTTTATGTGTGTCTCCCCAATGTAAGGGTTCTCAAAGTGGTTGATATCACCTCCCCTGTGAACTATTTGAAAGGGATGAAAATCACAAGGGAGTCAGTTGGTCTTTCCTGATCAAAAGCAAGAGTTGCATAAACAGGTCTGGTTAGTCACTCAAAGGAAATCGCCATGTGACCAATGTCTTTTGGCAGCATATTGTTTTGGGGTCATCAATTAAAAACTGGAGAAAGGGGTTGTCTATGAATAAGCTGAGGGACAGTTATCACTAAAGAGTCTGAATTGAAAAAAAAAAATGTCTGGCAGCATTCATGCTAATCTGAGGGACAAATTTAGCATAAAATTACATTGCAAATTGAACCCACTACTGAAACCTATTTAAGCCCCCCCCCTTTTTTTCTACCCATAATTAGGAGTAAATGTTTAAATTTTGGCAGCTTTGGAGCAACCTGTATGTGTCTTACATGCATATACACATTTCAAGCTTGTCCAATTTGAAAACGGACGAAATCTATCTTCTATTCGTATGTTTTTTTTTTTCTCTGTTTCTTTTGTTCAATCCGGTGAACTGTTTATCTCAAATCCAAGAAACAAACTGAACCTTATAGAATGTTGTGATAGATAAATAAAACTCCCTGATTTGTAACCAGGTTTTCTCAATGCTTGCTTCTCTCACAGATCATCACCAACATTCTTACCTATCCGAGATGTCAATCAAACGAACAGACGAGGCGTATTCAGTATGGAATGGGGGGGCGGAAATATTACCCGGAGGCTTAATTGATGGGGGGGGGGGCTATTTAAGAACATCACCCCCCCCCCCTGTCCCCAATTGAAGGGTCAGCAAAAAGCTTCAGAAATAGTAGTTCACCTACTGCATTTCTACTGACAAATCTCTCTCGGTAAATGTTGGAGGGAGCCTGGGTCCACCAAGCCCCCCCCCCCCCTTCTCTCGCTATGCCTCTGAGAAACATTCTAATTAGTTATTTTGAAGCCAACTTTATAATTAGACACACTGCTCTCACTATTTCAATTATTTTATCTATTGACTCCTTTTGTCAGGCCTCAACATTTTATCGAACAAAGCTTCATCAAAGACACAAAATATACACTTTCGCGCACCTACACACCACTCATCCACACATGCATACAGATACACACACATGCCACGTACATACTCATGCTCATACCACATACATGTACATGTGTGTTTGCGGTGTACATGTGTGTATTTCGCATTTTTGATTAAAAGTTGTGCCACGTGTTGTACCTGTCTTGATTCTGAATGATTAGCACGCCCACCACCACCCCACCCAACCCCACTTTTCTTCTCGTCTCTCTCTTTTCAATTCAGTTTTCTTTTATCAGTTGTTCCTTATTTCACAATTCATCCGTTTCTTTCCTCGACACGTGACTCTTTGATTCACCCCCCCCCCATCATCTGACAAGTCCCGAACCCGCAAGTAATGATTGCAGCCTAAGCAACATCAGAATCTGCAATTTAAGCATTCTTTTGCACCCGGGTGCACTCTTTAATGCAATGTTACCCTGACCTTAAGTGTGATGCTATTTCGGCTTTTGAGATCTTTGGTTTGAAATAAAAGGGGAAGTATTTTCAGTGAGTGAATCGGTAAATGCTTGAACAAGAATGGCTCAACATATGAAGCCAGTGGCATAGTTTGAGATTTAGGGGCCCAGGGGTGTGGCTCTTTGAGAAGCCCCCTCCAGCATTTCAAAGAGATTTGATGAAAAAGGAAAATTCACAATAAGTAGAAACACAATTGAAATCATTCAATTGGTGAAAGGCAACCTCAAAGGCTGAATTATTATTTTATTTCATAAATGTATAAATATATCCTTGTTTTTGTATAACGTCAGTAGAAAGACAGTAAGTGAATTACTATTTATAAAGCTTTTGAGGGCCCTGCTTTATTGGGGGCCCTACTTTATTGGGGGCCCAGGGGCATTTTTAAAACAGCACTGAAACTATCTGATCTTCAAGACGAGCAAGGTTTTTTTCCAATATGAGAGTGTGTCAGTGTCAGCTAGCAGATCTGTGCAAAATCATTATTATACTCAAATGTTCGCTGTGCAATCAACATATTTTAAGCAAATATGATAGTTTCTCAAAAGCTTGCTGTCAAAGTAAAGAATCAAAAGCTGCAATGTTTTTGATATAAGCTAAAGCTATACTTTTTTTAATAAGCATTTAAAAATAGTATATGAATCATTATTAGGGAAGATATTCGATGGAGATTTTTCAAGTCTATGAGATAAATGTAACTTTTAGACATTGAAGAAGCTTTATATAATTTCTCTATTGTAAAATAATGCCAAAATATGGCCAAGAACATCAATGAATGATATATATATATACTTCAAACATAATTGAAGATGACCTGTTGTTAGTGTACTGGTGCCGGTACTTGTACTGCACTTTTAGTAGCCTTTATTCTCCAGCAAATCTCTAAACCAGGCATCAAAGTTGAGATTTCAAAGAAAGAACCAGGAGGAAAGATTATAGTGTGGAACAGATATACCTGACACTTTTTGAAGTGCTGTTTCTTTCATTACAGGTTGAATTCACTGGTGCCTTTTTGATGATCTAACAGTATCCTGCTTGGAGTTTGGTTAACATGGATCTTTCGTTGGTACAGCAACTTTTTGTTCAGTAGAAACGTTAATGAAAACAAACTGCGTAACAGTTACCCAGTGAACGTTTAGGGAAGATCGCTGTTCAGTTGAATGTTTCTACTACAGAACACACTGCTGTATTGCCCTACAATCCATGCTGACTAAACTTCTTTGTAGACATCTTATGAACATTATTTTTAAACATTAATCACATATGAACTTTTTTAATATATTTGTTATTCTTCTTGTCAATAAAAGTATTGTTTAACTAATATGGTGCATTAATATAAAATTTAAAAACCTTCAGCTGTTTCTGCTCCATTGTGTAGTTTTCATCGTTTGAGATATTTTTAAAGATAGCTTGACAATTCTGGTTTACAATGCTTTTAGATATAAAATAGGATGCTGGAAAAAAGTGAGATTGAAACATTGAATCAGGAAAACAATGTGGTTTGCAAATATCACTTTTTCAAAGAACAATATGTAAATATCATAATCCTAATCGGTTGAGTTTACAAATGAATATAATGAAGATCATTTTATAAGACAGTTCTGGGCATTCAACCAGAAAAAACATGGGATAAATACGGAAGGAGGTCTTACTTCAGTTTTTGTATGTGTGTGTGTGTGTGTGTGCGCATATATATGTATATACATATGTCTGTGTGTGCATATGTGCTTACATTTATATATGTGTGTGTGTGTGTATGTATCTGTGTATTTGTATTTATGTGTATGGATGTGTATTTGTATATGTATTGTGTGTACAAGCGTATCCATCTTGTTTTTACCCAATATTTCTAAAGATATTCTACACAGAATATAATCTGAACTGTTTGAGAGGAATCCATTTTTTTCAACTTCCTTTTTCTGTCTTTATTTTATTAGAAACAGTCAACAAAAACTATAAACATTAACAGAAGTTTCTTCAGTTTTTAAGCCTGGCTGGCTGGCTGGCTGGCTATGTATGTATGGTTGATGTATGAAGGCTACACCAATGGAGCTAGAGGGCTGAAAATTAAAACGTTTACTCCTTTTTATGCCTACAAAAATGGTTATATTCCCCCCACCAGCAAAATAGGTTTTTAGTGAAGGCGTGGGGTCAATCTACAATGTGAGTTTGTATTAAATTGGTCCCTCAATTTGTGTCTGGCTGTATACACACTTGTTTTTTTTTTGTTTTTTTTTTAAAATTTTCTGTGATCCAACAAAAGGTAGAAGAAGTAACTTATCCATTGATCATCCCAAACACCTTGAGCTGCCAAAAACATTGGTCACATGACAATTTCTCTTGAATGACTAACCATACTTGTTGTGATTCAATTTTCATTTTCTGGATATGATTTAATATCTTTTTTTCCAATATCTTCAGTTTTTTTTTTCTTTTTCTTTTTCTTATCTCTCTTTATACCATTATATTCTTTCCTACAGATTTCTACCTTTCAGACCCAAATTAAAATGGTTGATAGCAACCATAGAGGAGAGAGAGAGAGATTTACAATATTCATATATATATATCTGACCTATTTTTCATGATGTTGTGATTTAGTGTTGTGATGTCATGAGAGAACAAAAATTGTGTAAACGTCACAGATTTTAGACAGACTGTTCTTGTTATTATTCAAGAAAAAGACGTTTCATTCATTCACCCATCCTCTCTCTTTTACTTTGTCTCTCTCTCTCTGTCTCTCTCCCTCTCGCTTTGTCTCTCTGTCTCTGTGTGTGTGTCTCTCTCTCTCTCTCTATCTCTCCTCTTTTAGTGTGGGACTTTGAGTACTTCTCAAAACATCATGCATCTCTTTGTTTCCTCCTTTTGAGGGATGGCATGCTTTTTAACTCTCTTTCTCTTTCGGTGCTTAGGAGGAAGGAAGGGAGGGATGCTTTCCAAAAAAACGTCTTTTCTTTCCTTTATCTTTTCTTTTGCTATCACTCAATTTCTTTTGGATACTTTTTTTTCTCCTTTGGCTTATGGTTACAGCATTTCAGCAAAACTTGGAGTTCGGTAATTGTCTGGAGTTGAACAAGATAAAGTCGAAGCCGTCTGATACTTGAGACTCACCAGTTCCAAACGCACGTAAAATCTGGACATTACGTTCTCTCCTACAATGTTCGTTTATTCTAATCTTACCCCTTCAGTCACGTTCATACACTTTAAGCCGTCTGTTTGTTTCAAAAAACCAAATTCCAGTAGAAACTTAAAAACTTGTATAAAACTAGCATTCCAAGGGAAGTTATGAATCACCACCACCCTTACATGCTGCGTTGAGGATGATCAATTAGAAAGATGGAAAAAGGGGTGATTGATGAATTAATTACTTCTTTCACCCTTTGGTAGGCTGTGATCACTGATAAGGTTTGAATTTTCAGAAAAACAAGTGGGTACAAACTAGTGACCAATTTAGCTTAAACTTACATTGTATAGTGAACCCTCCATTGAAAACTTATCTTGGAGGGGAATTTTCAAAAAACAAAATATTTTCCTTTGTCATTGAGAGGAGTATGTGTGCGCAAAATTTCATGCTACTACTACTGTCTGAACAGTAAAAACTAGGCAAAGTCTGAATAGATAGCTGGTGCTAGACACAAACTAAGAATCCACTTTAGCATAAACTTACATAAGGAAGGAATTTTCAAAAGATACAAAACCCGTCATCGCAGTCAATAATTGAACATCTGTAGCATCACAATTTTGAAGTCATGAAAAAAAAAATTCTATTAAAGAATAAATATGGTCAGAATAAATTCTATTTATGACATCACTGGTGTTTTCCACAGGAAAATATCTAAAATAGCCTAGACAAATATCTATCAAACCTATCAAAATAAAGGTCAAAAAAGTCTCGTGAAGTACTGATAACAATTTTCAAGTCTGTAGACTGAATGGTCTTGTCAGGAATGCTTGAACACACACACGCATAAAAAATGATATACCCCTTTGTCATCTTTGATGGCTACAGTTGTTCAAGTCTTGATCTATTTCTTTAATAGATCCTACCTGTGATATCATGGTTTACATAAACAGGTAGTTTTTGCATGATGTTAGAAGTTTCACATCTGGATCAAAAGACAAGGTTGGCTTGGTATATTATACGTGAGAATATTATTTTAACAATTTTGTTTATATGTATGAAGCAAGTCTGAGGCCTAGGTTGTCCTTGGGTGAACACCTTTAAGCCGCTATGCCTTGGCACTTAGTAAGAAAGGAAATATTGTGCCCCCCCCCCCGCTCTGTACCATGTTGAAGACTTCCAAAGGGAAAAAGTGCTCAATTGATTTCCAAATCAGTATTACCGTAAGGGATGCCTTCTCAACTGGTTACAGCATCTAGTATCCCTCTATGGTCACCCATCCAAGAACAGACCAGGCTTAACTTCTGTGAACTTATCAGAATCGGTGTATCCAACATGATTTGTCTGTAACATCAGTCAGGTAATCCCTATAAGTATAGTAGTCCCACTTTTATATTACCCTCTTGTAAAAACCAACCCATATATTTTTTGGCTTGTCTGGAATGACTCATAATCTTGATATACTTCTTCCCCTGAGTGGCCACTCAATATATGTGTAACCCAGGAATACTTTTTGGTGTCAGAAACCCTCATTTTTACTCCTCATAAATGGCTCAAAATATCCATGTCAAGGGCTTCTGGGCTTCTAAAATGTCTCATAAAAGAGAAACTATAACAGAATAGGTCTAGTTAGTCACTCAGAAGAAACATTCACATGACCAATGTTGTTTGCCATGTTGGGGTGATCAATTAAAAAAAATTGGAAAATAAGTATGATTAATGAATAAATTGTTTCTTTTGCCTCTCGTTGGGTCATGATTGCAAAAATGTTTGAATTTTTGAAAAACAAAAGTGTGGGGCACTAACCTAGTGACCAATTTAGCATAAACTTACATTGTGAGGGGATGTTCAAGAAACAGAAAAAAAAAACGATTTTTCTTGACATAATAAGAAGTAGCTACATTGGTGCAGTCTGTATGCATGATACTTACAAACATATGTAGCCAGCCTGCTGGACAGTTTCTAACAAAATTGTTAAAATAAGAAAAGTGATAAACAAATTGTTTTGATAGATTTGCCAGGATCCTGTTTTAACAAAAGAAAGATTCTGCTGTAAAAAAGAAGGGAGTCATTTTACCTCCAGTAACAAGAGATTACATTACACATGAATAAATACAATACTTTCACTGGAGTGGATTAGTCTACATTCAATACTTAGAGACAGAAATTTATAAGGAAAATACCTCAAAGATATGTGCATAATTAGTTGGTCATCATTATCATACTAATAATATGCTTGTCACATTAATGGTTAATTAGTAGAAACACATTGACCAATTACAAGAGAATTTTGAAGCCTAAAACTTTTAATAAAGCAGATGACAGACTGTTTGTTCATTAGGTTACGAAATCATAAGTTTGTAAAGAATCTTGGTTGAGATTCCATTTACTATACCAGAAGAATTCTTTATGGAAATGTATTGTTGTTAGTTTTTTTTTGTTTTTTTTCTTTCAGTCTTAAACTAAATAGATAAAAATAATACTTGTTTTATCAAGAATAATTATGCAAATCAAAATATTATTTTATTGAGAAAGAAAGGAGGGAGAGAAGGAAATCAAGTATTCCACCAAAAGGGTTGGTCAGAGAGAAAGGGAAGTTAGTTTTAATAAGAGGGTCAGAATAGAGGGGAAGAAAGGAATTCAGGTAGTTTATTGGGGTAGTAGGGAATGCAAGAGACACAGAAGAAGAGAAAGTTAGGTAGTTTAAAAATAGGGTAGGAAGGGTGAGGACAGAAAAGAAAATTAGGTCGTTTAGAGGAAGAACATTTTTGCTTATGAAACTTATCCACATTTGTATAACATTTAGCTAAAATCATGAACCAGCAACAAAGATTAGAAGGGATAAGAGAGAGGAGAACATGTAGGCATAGGGTGAGAGCAGAACTTAGACATGAGATAATGAACAATCTCAATTGTCAATACCCATAGAATTTCCATGTGTAAGCTAGTGTGTTATGTGACAGTTGTTGGTGTGACAAAATGGTTGAACTGGTATGGTTCTGGATCTGAGGGTGCACAAAGAATGGTTTCTGGAACAATATCTGCTTGGTATCCACATTGTACATTACAACTAACATGGTTCCGTACTAAGGTTTCACATACTACAATAATACCTACATGACCATAATACACAACATAGGTACTTGCTTGGCTGCCTGCTTTGACTCAACTTACAACATAACTACCTGAGCTGGCTCCCTGTTTGGGCTCTACAAACTACATTACTTTGCTCCCTGTTTGGGCTCCATATACTAAATAACTTGGCTCCCTGCTTGGGCTGCACGTACCGCTTATTCAGCACCCTTGGTACCAGAACCATACTGGTTTATCCAATTTGCCTGTAAGTGTAGTATGTGGAGCCAAGGCTAGGTGCAGATTAAGTAGTAATGTAATACCTAGAGCTTATGCAGGCATGCTGTATGTGTGCATGCGTGTAATAAGTCCAACTTTTCAAAAATCAAGATTGAATGCTGCTTGACACAAACTAGGAGATTGATTCAGCATAAAAGTACATTGTAAACTGCCCCCTACCCTTACTAAAAATCTATTTGGGAAGAGTTAAAAAAAGAAAAAAGTTCTAGACATAATGAGTGAATGTCCAAATCATCAGCCTCTTGCTCCATCAGTACTATGTACATAAATAGCCAGCCAGAATCCCCTCAAAACTGAACAAATTTATGTTGACAGTATGGGTGACGGTTTCTAAAAAAAGAAAAAAAAAAAGGTCTAAGTTGTGGGGAGAAAAGGAAACCCAAGAGAAAGCCATGAGCGTGTGAATTTATTAGCTCTGATGCACGTGCAGGCAGAAGATACACATGCCAACCAGAGGGAAATAACATCCTGTGGTGGGAAATAGCTCCCTAATTATGTCATCATTGAACAAATCTTTTACTCCGGCATTTCCCAAAAGCAGGGTCCCCAGGCCCGGGGCGGGAGGTCCACAAAAGTATTACCCAGGGTCCATGAGCCAAAGCTAAAAATTAGAATAAGCTGCAATGTAAGATGTATAATTACTTATAAGACTGATGAAGATATACTTTCTGTAAGGTGCCTATGCTCTGTATGGACGATGGGAAATTGATACTTGATGAAGAAAAATGATTAACTGAATAGAAAATTAATTTTATTTTCAGAATCTTTCTGCTATTAGTACAAAGAAAGATTGGACAAAAATGTGATTTAAAAATCATTTGTGTATGCCTTATAGAACTAGAAATATACTTGAAAATAAATAGTATAAAAAGTTACAATTCCTAATTTTCCATCATTTTTACTTATATCACCTAACAAACTTAGAAACTCTTTTGGTGTCTACATCATTGGCATATGGTGCTTTGTGTCTTGGTTGTGCTCTCAGCTACAGATCCACAAAAACATAACAATATTTTAGTGTCTATAAAAAGCAGTTAAAGCCATTTTGGCACAATGCAGGGAAGATGGTCCCAACATTAGAGAATCCATGAAAACAGAATTTGGATGAGATAATATCATCACAGGATAAGTTGTGTTACCCTTAATGTCATCCTGGGTTTGAAATTTCCTCTTTTAATCGCAAAAAACAAAGGTCACGGGGATCATAATTTGGATTGGGAGGGGGCTGAAAGACCTGGATGATGTGATTTTTTTTTTCCCCGAAAAACATAGTTTCAAACATAAAGAAAAGGTAGGTACGGTGAATACAATGGTCACACAGTGAACAAGCTCTCTCAGTAGTGTCTTACCACCTACTGAATTATCCTACTTGTGCAATAAGGTCCCATCTGATTGGTTGCCAAGATATATCAAGGTCAGGTGACTGGTTTCAAGATATTCGAAATGGCTGCATACTCTCTGGACAGACATTGTACTTGAAGATGAAGCATTGAAATCGAAATTGCCTAGTTTGTTCTTGGAGTAATTTTTTTTTCAATTTTAGTTGTTTTCAAACTATTGAACTTTCGAACTACCCAGAAATTAAAAAAAAGAGGGTGGGGATCTATTTTGTACTTGAGTCAATACATCATAAGATATTACCTCTCAGCCAATTGAGTCACTGAAGCAAACTGTTATACAGTATTCAAATCAAAACCTCCAACTCATTTTCTATACCAATCCACTGAAAAACTTGTAATAAAATAATCTTTGGTGTATTTATACTGACACTACCAGTTCCTTAACAAACATTGAGATGAATGATTGGTATAGAGTAGAAGTTTCAAAACTGGAATCCGTAGACCTTAGGGGGTTCGTCATTTCAAGCTGAGGGTCTGCAACAATTTTTTCTCTGAACCTGATGTTGTGAATTTCAAGGCAAAGAAACCTCATTCATCAATAGCCGTCAAAAACATTATTGTACACAGATTTATACCATGTATTAGAATTTGAATAATTCTAACTCATTTTAAACAAATATGGTATTTTAAAGCTCAAAAAGTTATTTTTCATTGTAGTTTATTTAAGTCTAAAAGCTGAATGCTAAAAATAGAGATCTGCCGAATATTTCCTTTATTGAAAGAGTCCTTGAGTTTTTAAAGTTTTGGAACCACTGGTATAGAGAATGAGTTCAAGATGGAGGTAAATAATAGTCTAAAATCAATAATAATGATTTAAGATACTTCATCTAATGAAAAATAATTGCTGAATTTATATATATTTTTATTCCATGAAAGGTTTTTCCAAAACCACAAAAAGATATGGAATCCATGAGGCATAATTGTTATCTCATAAATATCTCCAAGTGAGGATAGCTTTCTAGATTCTTTATGTTGCAAAGAATGGTAACTGTCTTTGAGTTAAGTGCCAAATGTAGAGTGAGGATGCCAGGAATTATTCTAAGATAAATTACAAGGTGAAGAAAAACTAGCTTTTATGGTTCCTGAACAAACAAATCCACACTATTATAATCAATGGGGGGAAAAGACCCCTCCTGATAAGTCTGCTACAGAATTAAGTTCTGAGAGAGAATGAAAGCACCTTGACTAGCAGAGAGGCAGGTGAGGAATTGGGGTCTATGAACAGATAAAAAACGAGCTATCTCCTTCTAATGAGGAAGATGTATGTATGTGTAACTGTTCCTCTCCTAAACCAGTGAACCAAATGATCCCATTTACAAATCTATTTCTTGATTTGTGACTTCACCTACCGCAGCCAACTAAATCTCTCAACATGAGTTTCTTCAGTTTTTGAGTGGTTCTACTTGGTTGGCTGGCTATCTCTTCATCATGACTACAGACTACACCAATGGAGGTAGAGGGTTAAAAATTTCATCATTTATTCCTTTTGTCTAATGAAAATGTTTTTTTTTCTGACCCCCTTCCACTCTTATAAAATTTATTTCTGCTGGTGGTTGTAGGGCTTACAATGTAAGTTTATCTTAAATTGGTCCCTAGTTTGTTTCTGGCTGCATTCACATTTGTATTTTGACAATTTGGACTTTTTGGTAATAGAACAAAATGTGAGAAATGTAATTTATTCATTGATCATCCCTTCTTTCAATGTTTCAATTGATCACCCCCAACATGGCATGCCTCGAAGAGAAGTTAGTAACATAACAGTTTCTATTGAGTGATTAACCAGAGTTGTTTTCTACAACAAACCATTTTCAATTATTTCCTAGAAGTAGAGAATGCCAGGGTGTAATCCTGACCTCCCTGGAGGGATGAGAGTTCAAGTTTCACCTGAGGCTCATTCTTTATTTCCAATCAATGGTGTTCATTCATTGTTCAAAAGCTGAACACTTTGATGGTGGCCCTGTCATAGCATTCTGTGAAATATCTGTTTATGACATCCGTATGGAGAAGTCATATGGAGCAGTGGCCGAAACCTTGTATCCAAGAATTGAATCAAGAAGAGTGAGATAGTCTGAATGACTTATACATGAGGTTACTTTTATTGGGCATCCGGTGAAGAACTGTCAATAGTTTCCCTACCCCCATTGATTATAATAGTGTGGATTTGTTTGTTCAGGAACCATAAAAGCTGGATCTCTTCACCCTGTGATTTATCTTAGAATAATTCCTGGCTTCCCTACTCTCAACTTGGCACTTAACTCAAAGACAGTTACCATTCTTTGCTACATAAAGAATCTCAAACTATTCTAACTGGAAAATATTCAAAAGATAATAATTATGCCTCAGAGAGTCTTTATCTTTTTGTGGTTTTTGAAAAAGCAAAATATGTGTGAATTCAGCAATTATTTTTCTATCATTTGTTGAATATGTCCACACATCTCTATAAGCTGCTTCTCAGTTGGTCTGACGGTCACAGTTATGTCAAACAACAGAAAGAGGAAGGAAGATGTTTTGTGTTTCATTTTCCTGCTTCTGTTATGATGTAAGAAGTGCGGTGTCATCAGTAGATGACGTATCAAGTGTTCGTTACAATTTTGCCAAGTATTGTTTGTTATTGATAGCTAAAACTGGCCATAAAAATGGCTAAAATCTGCTTAACTCATCAGTTTCCAGTGAACTTTATAACTAAAAACCTTATATATACTCATTTGAAGCCCATTTATCGAATGAAATAACTGTATACAGAAACTTCGGAATAAATTATTGCTGAAATTTGTTTATTTACTTCAATTCAAAAGTACTTTTTTTTTAATCATTTTTTTTTAATAGCCAGATTTAGGGATGACCCATTCTCATCCTCCTCTTCCTCCTACTACCACTGTTACTTATCCTTCTACCTTTTTGTTTAAAATCCTTTTGAAATCGAAAATCACTGATATGAAGTTACGGTTCTTGCTTTTTATTAGAAGCAGTATTATAAATCATTATTATTAATCATAGACTACCAATTTAACTAATATTACTCTATAGATAGTTGAAAAAATACGTTCTGTGCAAAAAATATCCAATATATTTCAAAAAGATTATTTCGGCATCCTCGCACACCTTCAAATTTGACAGAATTCAGACTAAAGATTAAGAAATACAGAAGTTCTAAAAAAATTCGAAACCAAATTAATTCATTTTACTATCAAGATGGCCTACTGAATGTGTGTATTATGGAAGGCAGATGTTTTCATTATCATCAGTATTAACCACTATATCACGTACAGTAATGATTATTTTTCTTCCCAATTCATAATTTCCTCTGTAATTTTATTTGCCATCGAATTATATCTTTTTGTCTATTATAGATACAGTGATTACAAAAAGTTTCCTATATATTGAAAATAATCTTTTTTTTCAACAGCCTTATACAACTTCAATAGTTATACAAGACTGGCTGCTTCAGAGTCAAACTCCACTCTGACTGAAGCTTGAATATGAGGTCAGGTAAAAAATAAATTGCTAAAAAAGTGTTGTCAGAGCAAAAATATGTAGCAAAAAAAAAGAATGTGTGATGAGAATGAACAAATTCTCTAAGGATGTCATGAAAATTCCAATTTCCCTTTCTTCCTCTTCCCAGGCGCTGGTTTGACACCACATGACATGGCATTACTCTTTCTTTTTCCCCTCTCTCAATGTATCGTCTGACTTGTTGCGATATTAAAGTCAACCCTCTTGGAGTTTGACAAGAAAATCTTGACCAACGATGAAAAAAATACCCAAATCAAAAGAAACATTGAAATGAGTTTAAACATAGAAAAGTTCATATAGAAAGAAAATCTGAAATCTTTGGTCCGAATTTGGTCCAAAAGGATGTCTGTATGTTATGATGTATGATGGAATAAATTTTTTGAAATGTGTCATATACTTTTTGCATCCACTGTATTCTTTCACCTAATCTCTAAGGAATATTAGCTTTAGATAATATCTTGGGTTTGCTAATTTTTTATTACTGGTATCAAGATTGCTACTTACATGATTTTTTACTTATTTTATTATCAAAACTGCTTCCTTACCTGCTTAAGGTGTATATTATGGCTGACAGATGTTTTCAGTATCATCATCATCATCATTATCAATAATCATCACAATATCACTTGCAGTAACAAAACCAATTTTCCTCCCAACTTACATTTTCCATTCTATTCTATCTTTTAATCTATGAAAGATACAGTGTGTGCAAAAAAATACAGATACTTTTCAAAGCTTACAATACAAAGAATAAGCTTTGAAATAGAATTGAACACGGGGAAAGTTCACGTAAAAAAACAACAAAAAACCCCTAAATCTTCGGCCCAGATTCTGTCAATCTCGAAGGTGTATGAAGATACTCAAATGAACTTTTTGAAATACATCCGATACTTTTGGCACTCATTGTATTTTTTCACCTATCCGTAGAGTAATATTAGCTTTAGATGATATCTCCAGTTTGCAAATTTGTTTTATTTTATCATATTACTATGAAGATTACCTCCTTACCTGCTTAATGTATATATTATGGATAACAGATGTTTTCAGTATCACCACCATCATCACTGATAACCAGAATATCACATACAGTAAGAACTATTTTTTCCTCCCAACTGATACAGCTATAACCTTGAATAGTGAGTTTTTGATAGAGTAGAGTTGAGGTATTACTATACGAATTAATGTAACTAAGTATAAACTGGAAAGAAAAACACATTGAATTATAATGCGACCTTGAACAGAGTGGATAAATTTTGGAACAAATCAACTGTACTATTTAAGGTGTTGCTGTATTTTTTTTTTCACCCAACTGAAGAGTAATATTAGCATCAGATTTTATCTTAAGTTTGCTAATTTGTTTTGTTTTATTATCATAACTGCCTCCTTACCTGCTTAAAGTGTATATCAAGGAAGACAGATGTTTTCATCATCATCATCATTAATAAGTACAATATCACATACAGTAACAACTATTTTTCTCCCGAACTGATACAAGAAAGAATATCTTGAATAGTGGGGTTTTGATGGTATATGATTAAGGTATTGCCGAACAATTCAATATAACTAAATATAAGCTGATAATGAAAAATAACATGGAATTATAAAGAGACCTTGACCAGTGTGGTTTTTTATGTAGTAAGGTCAAGGTATTACTCTACAAATTCTTATAATTAAGTATGAGCTCAAAAAAATCAAATAATAATACTTTAAATTATAACAAGACTTTGAACGATGTGGCTCTGAGTAATGCGGACAAATTTAGGAACAAATTAAGTGTGCTGTTCAAGGTTTAGCTATGTTTCTTTTTCACTAGAAAGTCAAGTAATATTAGCTTTAGATATTATCTTCTCTTTGCTAATTTGTTATATTTTATTATTATCAAATCTGTCTCTTTACCTGCTTAATATATATATATATTATGGAAGACAGATGTCTTCAATATCAACATCATCACTAATAACTACAATATCACGTAAAGTAACAACTATTTTTCTTCCCAAAGTTTCCTCCCCAACTTTTTATTTTTCATTCTACTCTACCTTGAACATTAGTTTCTCCTCTCTCAGCAGTTACCTTCCAGTTTTCTTCATTCAGTTAGTCACTTAGTATCCTTGTTGGGTAGGGGACTGAAATGTTGGCAAATAGTCATCACCAGTCTGAACCATTTCCAGATGGGGACCAGTTCTAAATATTCCTCCTGAGTATTTATAAGCAGCTGTTCATTTTATTTCATTTCTTTTTATTTCTTTTTTTTTTTTCTGACATATTCGCATCTTATTCTTTTTTTCTTTCAAAGTTTTCTGTCTAACGTTTCTTCTCATCGGCCGATTTCTGTTCCCTGCGTTACAGAATCACAAATTTTGCCGATTTATTTTCTTCATCTCCAGATCTACATCATCGTTTCTTGCTTCACTCCTAAAAACAAGTGACCAAATGGAAATTCGTTTAATAATAATGACAGGTCTGTTTTTTCATTCTATTGAAGCCATCATACGACCAATGTTTTTTAGCAGCATACCATATTAGGGGTGATCAATTAAGAAATTGGTAAAATGATCAATGAATAATGTTACTTCTCTTGCCTTTTGTTGAATCATTAAAAGGCCAAAAAAAAAAAAAAAGAAAAAGCGTAAACTCAGCCAGACAAAAACTAGGAATTAATTTAGCATAAACATACATTGTGAATTAACCCCCTCTTAAAAACTTATTTTCGGCGTGAATGTGAAAAAGAAACCCCAAAAAGGTTTTTTTTCTAGACTTAATAAGGTACAAATGCAAAAGTTTTTAGCCTTCTAGCTCCATTTGCGTGGCCTGTATGCATGATACATACATGATTAGTGAGCCAGCCAGCCAGCCAAGCAGACCAACTTGAAAACTGAGGAAACATTAACAATTTTGGTTGAAATTTTCTAATGAAGTATTAGGACTCGGCATCAAAGTCAATAACTGAACATTTGAAGTCATATAAAAATATTTCATCAAAGAATAAATATGGTCTGAGTAAATTCCACTTATGATATCACCAACATTTTCCACTGGAAAACATCTAGAATAAACTGAAAAAACATCTAGGAATATCTAGATTTACCAGAATCTAGATGTTATTAATAAACCCACCAAAATGGCACTTTTTTTACTGAAACTAAAAAAATTTTTAGAAAGGTTATAATGGCATACTGATGCCAATTTTCAAGTCTGTAGACAAAACAGTATGGCCAGGAGCACTGGAAACACATCCGCGTATAAAAAAGGATTGAATCCTTCACTGTTTGATGGCTACTGTCATTCAATTAGGTAATGCAAAAATCAGCTCTAATATTGGGGAAAGTTCTGGAGTATTTTTGAGACTTGCTGTCACCATAGAGCAATCAGCAACAATATAAGGTCAAAACATTTCCGTTGTACCACATCTGGCAACCACCATTATTGAAGCACGGAATGTCTAAATGAACCAATATATTGTGCTGATGACACTCTACTGCGTATTTACGTTGTACGTATTATTTTTTCATCATATTTATAGAAGATCATATGTTTCACAGCTCAGTACTTATGTGTGAATAAGTGGAAGAAAATCATTACTTACCAGTTGCTTATGAATTCAGATTGTCTACATGGGCAGCCGGGGTAGTGACTCCTTAGTTTTCTAATGGTTAACAGTACACTTACTGTGTTTCATGCACAAAATTGTTGAAAATATCTGTGCCTTGCATAAATGAAGCCCGCACATGTACCAGATCTATGATTACCTGAAAAAAAAAAAAAGAAGAAAAGAGATAGTTATTTGAAAAATTATCAGCACAAGATTTTGGCATTGATGGTTCCAGAGAACCATAGAGACCCTAAAAAAGCCTTTTTTGGAAAAAAACAAAACAAAAAAACGTTTTTAGATGTTGCCTTGTGGTATACTCATGCAGATTTTCAAGGTTGTTGCCCCGAAAATATGACCAGGGGCACCCAGAGACAGACACACACAGACGAGCAAATAGAGGAGTATTTGTAGCCTACATGACTTGTTGATCAGGCAAGCCATTTGTGGGGCTACAATGATTCAATATTGAATGAATTAATTACATTCAGGCTACATGTTCAAGGTATATATGAAATGTGTACGTTTTTTGTGTTTTGACTTGGGACCCCATCTGCTAGATATCTCGTTAGGTACATGCAAATATTTCAAAATCCGAAACCTTTCTGGTCAGAGGCCTTTCGGATGAAGGGGTGCTCGACTTTAAGATCCGAGGCATTTTGGTTAAGGAATAATCAACCTGTAGTTGATTTTATTGCATCTTGGAGAAGTAGAAAAGGATAATTGAAGAAGTATGAAAAATGGAAAAACAGTCCATAAAAAGTCCATACAAGTTGTTCCGCTTTCATCCATGTTCTGTGGTCTGGCAAATCTCATGTTCTGGCAAATCTCATGTTCTGGCACATTTTGAATCTACCATCATTAGTTTGTAAATCTGCCACTAGAGTTCTTTGGTTCCGTTTCAAACTATGATCTGAATCTTAATCTTGTGGTTTATTAACCAACTTGTTAAACAAAATCATATCAAACTTTATGCTAAAATGAGCTTTTTTAATAATTTTTTTTCTGAATCTTATAAATTATCTGGGCTGTTGTTACGTATCCTATTTCAAAATGGCCACTTCTCCAGCAGTAGGATTAGTGTATTTCGAGAGTTAGTGTTGTCTGCTTCTTTGACTTCAAATTTACCATCAGTGTCTGCAACTCTACAGCTTGAGTGGTGACCATTTGGAAACGGTAAAAGTTGCAATTGCCAGTATTTGTAATATTGCACAACCCATTAAAAAGCATGAGCAAATATAAATAACTTTGAATTATTATAATTTAATTCATATATAGATTACATCAAAATATATCTTTCTATTTTCAACACTATTTGAAAAATCATTTCAAATCAGAATGTTTACATAAACTCCTTATGGGAAATTTTTTTTTTCTTTTCATCTTTGATCAAGCAATGGCCAGGTCCCTAAACTCTCAAATTTCCAGCTAACTCTACTGCTAAAAATGTGATATATACTCATCTAAATCCCACCCACTCATCAGATGAAATAACTGTACACCAAGATTCCAGAACAAATTATTGATAAAAATTGTACACTTACTTTAATTTAAACTTACTTATTGTTTTTTCGATAGCCAGATTTTTGGATGAACCATCCTAGCTTTCCTCCTCCTCCTCTTACTACTACCACAACTAGTTCTATTACTACTATTACTTTGTAGTATATGAACAGATATGGATGTATGGATGGTGGACACAACATTGAAATTTTGTTTTTTTGTTATATTACTGTTTGAAAATTAATCATAATTTTTTGTTCTTTTTTTTAATAAAATTTGATTTTGAAATTTGGAAAGAATGAAATGCTTTATTGTTTGCCTAACTGTTCTACATTTAGTTGTTGTAGTGAAAATGGATGACTTACCCAGAGCTGAATATGCCCGCAAGTGGCGTATGTTCTAAATGATGACGCGTGTAACTTGTTGGTGGTAGAAAAAGAACCCGGGATGACAGGTAGCCATCCTTCTAAACGTGGCTCTCTTGCCTAATCTAATATAAAAGTCGTGAGATGTTGGAGCTGGACCATGCAGAAAAAATGCCTCATCATGACGAGTCATGATTACGCTGTAAGTTAGTTCATTTGAAACTGCTTCACCAGATGCTTAGCACTAATGGTGATTTACTGCGTGAACCTTTGGCAGTGAGTCGTGTCGCTGCTTAGCCCTTACAGCGATTTACCACGTGACCTTTTTCCAGGTGTGAACTTCTGGCAGTGAGTCGTGTCGCTGCTTAGTTCTAACGGTGATTTACTGCATGACTTTTTCCAGGTGTCTACTTTTGGCACCAAGTCGTATTGCTGCTTAGCCCTACCGGTGATTTGGTTAGTTGTTGCTTGCACCCTAAAGGGTTTTCAATATGCCAGTCTGTTTGACCCCAGTTTTTATGAAATAGGGAGGAGCTGCTGCCACACATCCTTCTGCAACTTTTCAAAAAACTAGAAAGCAATGTTATCTTGATAAAAGTAATCGATGTACAATCTAATACCTATGTATGGAACTAGATCCATAGTCTGAACCTTGGATTGGCAAACGTATTTGGGAATGGGCCAGATTCACAATGTTTTTGGGATTTGTGGGTCAGGATAAACGTAATATAAAACCATGGATTTATATAAAACTAAGATAACACCTTTTTAGAAACTGTTGACGAAAATTATTAACACAGGTTTCTTCAATTTTCCTCTTGTTCTGGCTGGAAATATATATATATATATATATATATATATATATATATATATAATCTTAGGGTTTTATATTCCATCAGATACGGTACAAAGCTATAGGTGTGGTATACTCTGTGAAAATCAAACTAACTACATTAGTAACGGGTCTGGTTAGTCAACCAATAGAAACCAGATCAGAAAACTAATGACAAAAACATGTGAGATACTAGTTTTAATTTTTACGAGACAACCCTGTGATCCAATGAGTCACTTATTGTTATGAGCGTAATTGCAGACCTCACAATATCATTTTCCAAATCATCTGGACTGTTTTTGTACTTTTTTTTTTTTTATTTAAGTGCATTCTCCAGGTTGCCTCTATGCAATACTTCAGCTACTGGGAGATCACATATGGATAAATGGAATCAGGCATTTAGTATCCTGTAGATGTTGTTGTGGTTTGTTTTGTCGAATAAGATGATACTTGGAGCCCCCCTACCGAAAAAATAGATTTGTTCTGTACGCCAGATTTAATAACACTGACTAAATCGTGAGCTGAAATCAAGAAATTCACTCAGAAATTGGGGTACAGCAATTTTCTGAGCTTAAACACCATCAACCAAAACTGTCACCAAAGGTTTCCTCAGTTTTTAAGTTGGTCCAGCTGGCTGTGAATCCTGTGAACAGGCTACACCGATGAAACTAGAGGTGCGGAAATTTACTCCTTATTATGTCTAGAAAAATCGGTGCTTTTGTTTTCTTATCAATCTGCAATGTAAGTTAATGCTAAATTGTTCATGCTTGTTTTTGAAAGTTATGACCTTTTTAGTGATCACTGCCCAACAAGAGGCAAGAGAAGTAACTTATTCATTGATCACCCTTTCTTTTCTTTTTTTTTTTTTTCTTCTATATTTTGATTGATCAAGAATTGAACCTGCAACTGATAGGGTAGCCACTTCAACATAGCATTGCTCTTACCATTCAGGTTCAGTCCCCACTGCAGCCCCATTTTCTTCAACTGTTTATTCTATTTATGCTGTCTAGGCCAAATGATACATTCACCACATAATAATGGAAATCATTTTGCATAAAAGTTTCAATATAATATAACAATAAGAATATGATATATTTATAATCATTCTACCGGATCACATATGCATTTGATAATAACACAGTAATATATATATATATATATATATATATATATATATATATATATATATATATATATATATAATACAATGAAACAGCCATTTGCAGATGACTCAATTATTCAATTATCATTATAATTAACGCTCCCTCATTTGGGGTTTAGCACTCTTCAAGTAAAGTAACTTGTACATTATAAGCTATAAGCAATGCTCTTCCAACTCTGGAATAGAGCACTCAAATGGATGGGGAATTGCATGTAAGTAAATATATCGTTTAATTTCAACCATACTGACTGTCCACTTCTGCGTAGGGCAGAAATAATGCCAGCCTTTGAGTCAGAAGGGAAGGTTTCAATCCTACCTTGTGGTATTGGATGGGATAATGGATAGTCTATAGCCACACTGAAGAGTTGTAATACAACAAAACAGCTGTCTGTGGATGACTCAATCATTTAATTATTATTTTATATATATATATATATATATATATATATATATATATATATATATATATATATGTGTGTGTTCCGTAGAGAGTGAGACAGACTGGGGAGTGAGGTGTTTGGAGGTGAGGTTTATTAATCCTTATAAGTAAATTGTCCATACATGTTTCGGGATTCTTCCCATCATCAGTGGTGTGTGCTGTGTGAGTGTGTATTAAAATATGGTATCATTTTTTTCATTTACAAGAGCACAATGCTGTGCAACAATTTTGACCATAATTTTTTTTACATCAAACTCCTTGTGATATACATGAGAGAATTTGGTACTTGTAAATGATGTGCAAAATAAGATATGAAAACTCTGTGACAAAATTGGGAGAGCCGGGTTAACTTTATCATGGTTAAGATAATGATAATAGAGATTACTGATTTCCAGTTATTAAAAGTGTGGGTCACATTGTATTTGAGTTAACAAGGTACTTTGCAGTGAACAGGTTAGTAAAACAAAAAACTTGGTCGAAAATGTTCTTGAGAGATCGTATGTTTCCACCTGCGAGTTTGAAATCTGAGAATTTTGTTTAATCGCGTTTTTTTTCCTTTCTGGTTTTGCTTAGTGGCATCCCTCAAGGGTGGAGACGTTCAAGTCGGTTTTTTTGCTCTCCAGATGCATATAAAAGACGGTAACTACGTATTGCTGTTTTTGCTGGGTGCATCCGTCTACCTCGCAGATAAACATCTTAGCTTTTTTGATGAGGATAAAATGAAAGGAAAGAGTCTCCGGGGGGAAAAAGACGATTATGTCAGGATCTGTGCCAAAGCAAGATTCTGATCTGCATATGAATAATAAATTGCTTGTTTCTCTTATTTAAAAAAAAAAATTGCTTGAAAGCCGCCTTTGGCTTCCTATTTTTACATCTGAATTATTTGCTTATTCTCTTATCTTTTTCATCTAAAGAACAGTAAGAAAAGAAACCAAGAAAAAATGATTATAAATTATTCAACCTGGAGTTACCTCCCTTGAAAACTTTCTTTTCTTGTCAATCCGATTGTTATCCTCATCATCATCATCAGCCACAATTATGTCCGAGCTGGACCAAAGCCTTTCCCATCTCCTTCCAAATTGATGATCTCTGCCATGTCTTACCAGGAAACCTTTCTATCTCATCTCTACATCTTGTGTCAAGTCTTTTCATACTGCTTTTACTGTCCCATAGGCAACAATCAGTAAACCTTTTGCTCCATCTGTTTTCATTTCTTCTCAAGTGACCTGCCCATCTCCATTTTCGTTGCCTAATTATTTTCATAATATCCTTTACTCTAGTTGTCCCTCTGATCCTTGTTGATCTTTTCCATCTCTTTGAGTTATCCCTAGCATTCTTCTTTCCCTGGTTCTCTCTGCAATTCCAAGTTGGTTCCCAGTTCATTTTGTTAACTTACGTAATTGAATTGATAACTTGAAACACAGTTGGTAATTTCAACTGTAAATTGCTTTATCCTTCAAGTCCAAACAATTTGAAGGTATTGTACTTACAAAGATATTGCTGCAACTTGCTGGTATGCAGGATTATGCTAAGAACCACACTAATACACGGGAATCTGATCATCATAACATTAATTAGAACTCATTCACCAAATCTGTTGCCATAGCAAGACCATCTTAAAAACTAAAGAAACCTATCTATGCATGTATAGGCTACACCAGCATACTTGAAAGGCTAAAAATTTTGATATTTACACCTCATTAAGTCTGTTCTTTGAAAATTCCCACTTAAATGTTTTTCGGAGGGGGGGGGGCGCAATTTACAATATAAGTTTTATGCTCCATTGGGCCCTTAGTTTGTGTGCAGCAGCATTCGCACTTGTTTTTTTTTTTTGAAAATTCAGACAACAAAAATGAGAACAAAAGCGAGAGAAGTATCTTGTCCATCGATCACACATTTGACTATTTTTATTTATTGATGATCCTCAACAAGGCATGCTGCCAAAAGATTTTGGTCACATGACTGTTTCTATTGGTTGACTAACCAGACCGGGATTAAATTCAGGGTTCAATTCCTGGTATGAGTGAAAGGTGTGAAACTCTTCATCAGGACAAATTTCCCTGTGCATTCAGCAGCTAATTGAGTTCACTCTAAGCTATGCAATTAGGGTTGAGGAATCCCTTTGATGGACTTGTATCCTGCCAAGTGAGTGGTCATAAAAAAACTCTTTAGAATAAATCTGTGGTCCCAACCAGACTTAAAACTTGCAAGGACAAAGCCCTAGTCCCAACCAGACGAGTTCATTATTCCAAATGGTTTGTTGGTGATATTTTATCTTCAAAATTGTTAACTTTTTGTGGAAGAATCCAAAGTTAAGGACAGAAGCAAACAGAAAAACTCACACTGTTCATCGTATAGATAGATTTCCTCCTGAGTTTTTTTCTCTTCAAATCAGAAATCTAGTGACAAAAACATGTGAGGTGTTAGATTTAATGTTTACCTGACAGCTTTGTGACCCAATGGGTCACTAATCAGTATATGAGTGAAAGCTGACCCCACAATCTTATTTTCCATTTCATCCTGATTTTTTTTTTCATTTCTAAGTTAGCACATTCCAGGGTTGTTCTTGTATTCTTAAACTTAACGCACTCTGAGGTTACTTTAATTCAATATCTCTGGCTAGAATTCGACGTTTCAGCTTCTTAGAGATCACACATGGATAAATAGACTTTGAGAATGTTGTTTCAATATATTTTGGTGGATAGGATGAGAGTTGAAGACTGCAAAAAACACTAAAATGGGCCCCTCTCATCGGCTTGATACATAAACACTTACGAAACATGAAATTCAGACTGAAATTGGGGTCTCGTTTTATCTGAAGGTCGCCCTATCAGCCCCTTCTCCTGCCCTGGAAAGGCCCGTAGTTTTCTGAACTATTTGTTTCAATTCTTAGAAACCATCAACCGAAACTGTCAATATAGATTTCTTCAGTTTTCAAGTTGGTCTGGCTTGCAATGTTTCACACGAACAAGCTGTATCAGTAGAGCGAATGGGCTGAAATTTCAAACATTTACTACTTATTATGTCTGAATAGGGTCTTTTTTTTTTTTTTTTGTTAAATCTACCCCTATTGGTTTTTAGTTGGGGGTTCTATTTGCAATGCAAATTTCTGCTAAATTGATCCCCAGTTTGTGTCCAGCAGCATTCACGCTTGTTTTTTTGTTTAAATTTAAACATTTTTAGTCATCACTACCCGAAAAAATGATAAAAATAAAAATATATAAAATAATATTCGTTGATTACTCTTTTTTCCATTTTTTTTTTCTAAATTTTTTTTTTCAATTTTTTTTTACTTGATCACCCTCAACACAGCATCATGCCAGAAGACATTGGACACATGACAGTTTCAACTGAGTGACTAACCAGTTATTTTATTAGTTTCTACATGCCAGAAAGATCCTTGCTTTGTGCAACAAATGGAAAGCAAGTAACCTGGATTTTGAATTATCTTATCTGTGAGTGATTTTTGTTCCTCCTTAGATTTCAGCCATTTTTAGAACCTGAATGAGGCCAGTGGTTTGCAAGCTCCCCTCTTTCATTCTCTCTTACCTTGCTGGGAGCCGCAGCACGTACTTTGGGAATCAATGAATTAAGCCGTTTCTAAGCTAAGATTTCTTAGAGATACTCGGCTGTCTTTCTTATCTAAAAGAAATTATTTTTTTAGAAACGGCTACTTTTATTATTCAACCTACAAAATGGATACAAAGAAGTATCCTCAAGTTTTTACGAGATTTGTCTAAAATTAAATTTCTGTTTTTGCTGGCAGTCACTACGGTAAAGATTCGTTTTTTAGTGGAGTGCATTTCTCCTAGCGGAAATTTTTTTTTTTTTTTCTTTAAACCTTTGTGCTTTCAATCCAATCGACCTATGAACCATGCGGATATTTGTCGGTTTTGTAGAAAAAAAATTCTATTTGCAATATAACTATGATGCTAAACAGAGCCCTTATTTTCTACCTTTCTCTACAGAAGTATGAATGTAGCTATGGCTTACATGAATTTTTATTTTTGCACCATTTTTTCTTTAAATGGAGCTTACACATGTCTGCTCTCTGCTGAGAGCCCCCTCCCCCCCCTGATAACGGCATTGATAATTTGTGACATTGAACTCTGGGATTGCTGACAAAAAAATTAGATTTGAATGGATTGCTCACTGAGGTATCAAAATGTCTTTTAATCTTCTCTGCTTGCTAAGAATGTTCACGTATTATACATGATTACAAGCAGATGTCTTTCAGGGCGAGAGGTGAGAATTACTAATTATGGGGGGGGGGAGAAGCAAACTTGGTATTTGCACCCCCCCCACTCCACTTGGATCAGGTCTTCTCACCCAAGGTGAAGAGGTTTGAAAGTCGGAACCTTATAGTTAATGAACGATAATGGTATTGTACCATTGTTTGTTGTCCAATGTAGTCCCGACTTGATGTTCCCTTTGAAAAAGATGGTATTATTATTCACTGTTGCCACCAAGGTATTTTCCGAACGTATCTTTTTGCCGACTCAGAAGAGAGGCAGCTTTAGATGGACGCCCTTCCAGATTAAAACCAAGTTTAACAGCCCTCAGTAGTTGTTTAGCACTTGGTATTCTCACCCACTACCACCCTGGATGTTATCAACTGACAATCGTGTAGGATACGTAAACATTCTTAGCAAGAACAGATTCAAAAATCTCTTTTAATCTTCTAGGTGAGCAATCCACCCAAATCTAATTTGACGGCAATCTCATAGTTTAGTATCACAAATCATCACAGTTGTTGTGAGGGCACTAAAAGTACTGACTAAGCAGGTATCAAATCTCGTACGTTTAATGATGCTGTCATTTTAACTCAAAGTAAAAGCTGTTAATCATCTTGAAATCGTAGGCTTGATTTTTGTTGTGTTTTGTTAAATTTGCTAATTGATCGATTTAATTTATTTAATTACTTTCTGTGTTTGAGATCATTAGGAACACTGTAAATAGTTATGAAATGAATCTCTATTTGTATTGATCTTATAAAATTGTATTATGTGGATACAGTAAGATCTCGGTTAGCGCTACATTCCTGAAAAATGCAGTGCTAAATGGAGCAAATATATACAGGGTTATTATTATGTAGCATTAATAGACATTAAGCGAGCGATCATTTTCAAGATATATTATGTTGTTGTTGAGCCTCAACAAGATGGAATGGATTAGTGTTGTGTATCATGTTGATGAATAATAACTTTCTGGATTAAAGCTGTCTGTTTGTGTAATATTCTCCCTTGAAGACGTCCTCCTTTTAACTCTATTTTCAACATAAGTCGTTTATAATTTCTTTTCATCTCATTCTGTTTTTGTCATCTTCTCTTCTTGGCTTGTAATGAGACGCGGTATTTATCTCTTCCGGCTGCTGTAGAGAAAAACAATTAGGGAAACATTGACTGGCTCTGGCCGTCTACGTTTCTATTTATATCACACTCTTGGTTACTACCTGATTTTTATCTCTTCTTTCCGAGGCATTTTGCTTCGAATCCACTTTGGGGTTTCCCATCAAGTGGGCCAATGGCACGTTTTCTGGGTTAGCCACAGGGACCGCAGGGATTGCTCAATTCCAACTCGTTTTACTGTTTGGCTTTCCTTTTTGGCTTTCTTTTTCTTGACGGCTGAGTTCAGCCGTTTTTCATTAGTGAATATCTTTGTTTTGCCCCCTAACTTTTTTGTGTACCCCTACTTTGCTTCTCTCTCCCTCTCGCATTGAGATTCCATTCTTGAAAGCCTCTCTTCTACTCCTACCCTTTTTGAACATAAATTTTTCATTTTCAAAGTGTGACAAGTAGACAGACAGACATGTAAGTGTCATAGACATATGGACATGAGAGTGTGACGGATGGACAGATAGAAATTTTTCTTGTAATAATGTAGACTGCCAGATCTTTGTTTTTTCTTTTTACTCTTTCTCTTTTTTTTTTATCTCTTCTTTTTCTCTATTTCTTCTCTTTTTCTTTTTTCTTTTTTTTCCTTCTTTTTGGACACACCATTTTCAAATTCTACCTGACTAACACGATCCCCAGTTGGGCCATATAGTGAAGACAATTGGAAAACACTGGTCTAGTTGTACGAGAAACAGGAAAATCATTTGCTGTTTTTTCCACAGAGTTTGATTTTCATTTATGCCTCTTTAGAGATTCCACAAGTTGTATTGCCCAGTAATTACCAAAATGTACGCTGCCATCCTTGGGCACTGCAGTTAGCTCCCTGGGGTGCCACAGATTTCCTAAAATTTTAATAATTCTTACTTGTGTATTTCAATGAAAACAAAATTGGCCAACATGAAATTGAATTTTGAGTATCAGTAAAACAATAATGGAAAAGAATATCCTCCACTGAGTCCTGAATCTCGGATTTTAATTCCATTTGCAGAGACTTATCTCTGTCAAGCTGAGTTCTCTGTGGTAGCTGCGATTAAAAAGCAAGTATCTTGCAAAAATAAACATGGAAAAGGAAAGGAGGGTGGCTGTCTCCTGGTTGATTCCCAGATTTTAGAAAATGTGTGGTCAACAGTAGCTTCACCCATCCATTTTGTAATTAAGATCATTTAAAAGAAGGAAAAAATATCTTTTTAATACGAATTTAAATAATTTTTTTTGGATCCACTATCTTTAGAGATTTCACTTATTGTATTGTCCATTGTACATTATACATTAAATGCAGCAAGGACTTCCTTTTAGCAGTGAACAGTGTTTCTCCTCTTATTTTATTTCATGATAAAACTGTAGACAATGGATAGATCTGCTGTAAAATTAAATCAGTTCTTCTGTAGTCTATTGCCCACATTTCTACAAAATTTCACTGAAATTCATGGAGAATTTATGGAGATATTGTATGGAGAGTCATGATCATAAACATAAATGTATGGAAAAAACAAAAAAGGAAAAATATATCTCAATCAAAATTCCTGGATCCATCCCCAAATTTGATGAACCCTTCCTTACTTCATTGCCCATCCTTTTATAGAATTCCATTGAAATTCATTGGGTAAATATGGAGATATCTTATGAACAGACAGATGAGGAGACGTGACCAAATACATACACATCTCCAACTTTGTTGACTGAGATAATAAGAGTTAAATTAAATCAATGAAGAAAAAGGATGGAACAAGTTATATTTGTTTGAAATTGAATTTTATTTCCAATAATATCAGCTAGATTGAGATGGTATGGGGGCCTGTAACATATGCAATTAAGAGGTCTCAAATCCGGAAAATACACATAAATATTGAATTTTGAGTATCAGTAAAACAATAATGAAAAAGAATATCCTCCACTGAGTCCTGAATCTTAGATCTTAATTCCATTTGCAGAGACTTATCTCTGTCAAGCTGAGTTCTCTGTGGTAGCTGTGAATACTTGCAAGTAAAACACATTTTACTTGCAAGTTTATTAAATATTTTCATTTGCTCTACTGTCTGATAATGACAAATATGTCTGACATTTCAGCTGTAGTATTGTTTAAGTTTCATTATGATCTTTGATAAGCATCTATGACTTCACTTTTGAATAACTTCATATTTATGTGTTGTGTATGTATCACCTAGATACCCCGCTCCCATTAATTACTGGATCAAAATAATTACTCCAATTAAAGGTGCTAATTGACTAAAATTGCTAATCTTAAAAACACAGTCATTCATGAAAGGTAGAGGGCGGCATAGTACTCAAGCAAATGCGGGATCACTGAATTGGAACTGATAGCTTGCAAACGTTTATAGCACAGGGCTCTTGTAACTGTGGGGTCCCCTGTAGCAAATCTCTTTCTTTTAGTTTCTTTCATTGTTTGTTTGATGCGTGTGTGCTTGTTTTTTTCTTTGTTTTTTTTTCTTATAGATTAAAGCTATCTAAGGGTTTATTTTCCAGTTTTCTTTCTTTGAGGTTCTATCCTTCCTGCAATTTCCTTCCTTTTTTTCTTTCATCTTCTCATCTTTTTTCTTTTTCTTTCAAGACATAAAATGAGATATCCATACCTTTTGTAAATGAATCCCCGTGTACACTAGAACTAATTATCCAGAAAAATTATCCAAAATTATCTTTAAAAAAAAGTACGAACACAAGATTTGTTGGTCCTAACTGACAATAGAAACCCAGAAAAACACTTTGAAAAAACCCAAATGTTTTTAGATGATGTGTAGTGGTATACTCATGTAGATTTTCAAGGTTGTAGCCCCCAAACTGTGATCAGGGATGCCTGGAGATATGCACATATACTCTGATGAGCAAATTGAGAAAATCTGTCGTCCACTTGGCTGGCTGGCTGGCTGGTCAGTTGGGCCTTTCGTAGTGCTACAGTGATTCGATATTTTCAGTTACTTTCCTGTTTCTCTCATATTCCTATCTCTTAATTGTAAAATGATCTTCATACAATTCCTGGTTTAAGTTACTGCTTCTTTCTCTCTCTCTCTTTGAATTATTTCCTCCTCATGTTCTGAACCCTGGGGCCCAGCCCCTTTTGCTCCATAGTTAATCCAGCACTGAATAATACATATAATCAGTTTTTGAACATTAGAATCCTGATAAACCTTTTTTTCAAAAGTGTTTATTTCAGAAATGATGATATTGGTTTCATAATTGCTAAGCTATTCGTCTACAAATTAATTGCATGCAATCAAAACTAATTGCCAGTATTTCCTTACAATCAACACATTTACGAGACAGTAGCAACTTGATGCTTTAATTACTGAAAAAATTTTCTTTTTACTGTTTCTATTGCTAATTCTGAGTTAGCAGAATGTGCATCAGTTCTGTACGTATTTGCTTGGCTCTTTCAGGTTGGGAGTGCATAAAGATATGCTTCAGATTTTATGATACATTAATTAAAGGCCTGAATATGGTGGCCATTTTGAATACATAATGAGGTCACATGACCATTATATTTGTGTTATTTTGCCACAAGTGAAATCCAGATCTTATAACCTTTAAGATGATGTATGACATCCTATCTATTATGTCTTTGCCGCCCTTACTTGGTAACCTTTAAAAAAATCAAGGTCTGAATAAGCCAAAAGTTAACTTTTGCAACCATTAAACTCACTGTCAAGTCACATCCCATTTATTGAATTCATATTATAGGTGTTTACAAATAGTTGAATGAGGGAAATGGTATTGAGCTGACATAATCTCACTATGATGTGCCATTTTTAATGTTTTATGACAACAAATATATAGAGTGATATACACGATTCAGATCGTTATGATAGAGACAGGTCTGGTTAGTCATGCAATAGAAACCATGATGTGATCAAAATCTCTTGGCAGCAAACTGTATGGAGTGAGCAATGAAAGAATTGGAAAAAGGGGGTGATCAACATGCACTCAACACAGCATTAACAGCTGCCATGATCCAACATCAAATGTCGATGGCATAGTTATCCCTTGAGCTAATGAAACACTGAAGAGGTACAATAATTTGATGTGCAACACAAAGTAGTGTGCCGTCAATTATTACAAACTGATCCCTGTGACACAATTCAAATTTATAGGACTAAATATTGTAACACAATATTTTTATTATGGTATCGACATTGAGTAATTTTTAACTTCACCTTCATTTTTAGCTGCTTCGTATTTACAACTTTAACTGGGATAGTGATTATATAAATAATAAAAGTAATTCAAAATTAGGTGGAATCATTTGTATTTGTTCATGTTTGTAAGACTGGTGATTTACGAGGTGATGTCATCTGATGAAGAGTTGAAATGCGCTCTTATTCAATTCGATCGATTCAGGTGTGTGTAATTGTTGTGCGACCTATTTCTTGTTCTCTAGGGTATATTTGTGCGGAATGAGATCGAAGAATTTAAATCTGGAATCAACAAGGAAATAATGTTTGTCTGGTAATTAAATGAACAATTAAAATGAGATTATACAAAAGACAATGCGAGAAAAGGAAGTAAAGCCTGCTGGGAAGGTAATTAAAAGGGAAACAAAGAACATGAGAAAATAGAACAAAAATTGAATAAATCCTTACGTATAAATTGCAATACGTGTGTATATATATATATATATATATATATATATATATATATATATATATATATATATATATATATATATATCAATACATAATTGAATAAATGAAAATGTGATGTTTCCCAAAACAAATTTGTTTTGTACTTTTAATGTACTTCTCGATCGGGTGTAAATTCCCTAAGATAAAAAAAGCTCACAGATCCTACAATCTGATCCTCGGCAGAACTCATAGATCCTATGCTTCTAGGCAGAAGAAATACCATCCCTCCTCTTTACAGGAACTATTCTAGTATTCCATGATATTCATATGACCTTTAAATGGAAGAGCATGAACTTACCTCCCTTTCCAACCCCTACCAAAGAAAAATGTCAACAAATTTGAAAATGTTATCTTCATATTTCTGATTGCTTATGAAAACAATTTTTAAGAGCGCATAAATAAAATAAAAACAAAAGATGGCTGCCTTTTCCTTGACATTTTAAGAGAAGCTAAAAAATGCTGAAAACTATCGGGGATTGATTCTGATAGTTTTGAGAACAAAAATTTGGGGAAAATAAAATAGATGGATAAAACTAAAGTATAATGTTTTTAATTTAGAGTAGATTGCTTTAACTTCAGCTTTGAACAAATGAAAAAGAATTGAGAATAGCACATTTCAAATTGGGCCATTTGATGTTTTAATATCATTTTATTCCAATGTAATTATACTAAAATTTCCCGTTAGATCTTACTGCTCTATGTTTATTTTGAGACCTCAGTATGGCTTTTATTCATGACAAATTTTGAGATTTCTCTGCTCACAATTGATTTATATAACAATAACCCTAAATGCTAAATCTAAAACTGTGATCAGAGAAAATTTTGTAATGCTGCAAAACCCAACATGGGAATGTTTTGAATCTAATCATCTCCATTATTCTTGAATTTTATCATCTGTATGTATCAATGTTCTTTGCTTATACCCCCATCGAGGGTGTTACAGGGTTAGGTACTCATGGGCAATTGTTAGTATGACACACCTCTAACTTCTGAGGCTGGTCAAAGCTTCATCTGCTCATGGCACCAAGTGTCCCCCAACGGTCACCCATCTGAGTATTGAATAGAGTTGACGTTGCTTAACTTCAGTGATCTTACATAAACCGTTGTGTCCCATGTGATTTGATCATAACCCCTTAGCCTCGGGAAGAGGCTCCTCAGTCTTAATTCTTGTGCTGAGTGGTCAGTGGAGAACATTTGAGTACCATTTTTGAAGTTTTTGATATGACTCCATTGAGGATTGAACCTCAGCCTACTGAACCATAGATGAGCACTCTACCTTTTGGCTACAGTGATCTGTATTCTGCAACATGCTTGTCTGTAATGGATCTGTAAATAAAAATGAAAGGAGTGTTCGTTCATCGTAAACATCATATTTTGTGATATTTTTGTATTAGAAATTATCAACCAAAACTGTCACCAAAGGTTTCTTTGGTTTTCAAGTTGGTCTGGCTGGCTATATATGGATGTATCACAGATACAGGCCGCTACAATGTTGCTAGAGGGCTGAAAATTTAAACATTTACTCAGTATTATGTGTAGAAGAAACTTTCCTTTTTTTTTTTTTCAAATTTCCTATCAAAATAGGTTTTTTTTGGTGGGAGGTCAATTTGCAATGTAAGCTTATACTAAATTGATGCCTTAGTGTGTGTCTCGCAATACACATTCTTGGTTTTGGAAAATTCCGACTTGTTTAGTGACTCTACAGAACGTGGAAAAAGTAACTTTACCATTTATCACTCTCTTTTCCCAATTATTTAATTGATCATCCTCAACACTGCATGAAACCAAATAACATTGACAGCTTCTATTGAGTGACTATCCAGATCAGTCCTTTCTTTTCATTGACAAACACTTTAACTGTCGAAAATAAAGTCTCTCGAAACAACTAAGCTAATAACCAACAATTTTATGAAATCAATTCGTTCATTAAATCGGAATAGTCTCCAATCAAAAGATTATAAAAATTATACTTAATGGAATCCTGTAATCCTTGGCCATTAATGTTTCTTCTGTTTTTGACGTTTTTCTTCAATTCAAGCTTAAGAAACTCTTTGACCAACCCAATATATCTGATTTATAAAAAAGAAATCTAAAAAGAGAGCACTCGGAGAGCGCAGGCCTCTGCCAACACCATCATCAAGAGAAATAATTGTACATTGATCCAACCCAAAATACTATCACTTCTTTCATGGCCTGTTGCCCACCCTTCCACAAAATATCATTGAAGTTAATTGAAAACTTTTGGAGATATTGTGTGAACAGACATAACCTTTTATTGATATGTGGCGTGGGCATATAACTACAACGGAGGGGAGGTAATTGTGCATGGATCTACTCCAAAATTTAATCACTTCCTAGTCCATGCTTCCACTAAATTTTATTGAAATTCATTGAGAACTTCTGGAGATACTGAGTGGACAGACATGAGCGCATAAATACATTTATAGAAAATAAAAATAAAAAAGTATCTCTGAATCAAAAAAGAATTCCTGGATCCGCCCCCAAATTTTAAGAATTCCTTCTTGCCCCATAGGGCACCCTTCCGAAAAATTTCACCGAAATCCATTGAGAATGTTTGGAGATATTGTGTGGACAGACAGAGGGGAAAAATGTGACCTAATAGATATACCTCTCCAACTTTGTCAGCAGAGGTAAAAAAAAACAAAAAAACTCTTAAAACTTTTTTTGTAAGCTTGGATCTGCAACAATGAAAACTTTGTCCTCTCTGGAAAACATAACATTTAATGACCCTGACTAAAGGTTCATAACTTTGATGACCCCAATTGAGGGTCTACAACAGGGGATTGTTGTCTTGCAAAACGTGTTTTTGTCTTCCCTTTCCATAACAAAAAAAGACACTGGATAGGTTTAAATTCGGTTGATTTTTGTGAAGCAACAAAAGATATGCACTCACACACACAAAATGGAATGGCATCAACTTTGAGAGAAAATTGAAAAAAGCTTCCGAAACATTCATGGTACAAAAAGGAACTGAGAAAGTTGTTCAGGGGGAGAGGGTTCTCCTTCCTTCCTGATCAGGCCTTCTCACCAAGGTCGAGGCAGTTTGAAATTTGGAATTAGATAGTCAATATAAAAAGACTGAATTATTATTTGCTGGTAACAGGGTTTCCCCTAAGATATATACTGAATATATATCCTTTTGCAGTTGGTAATGTTATCCTGGGGTCGAATGAAGTCTCGTTAGCCCAAGATCAAATTGCAGTCACACAAGGTCAACAATGGTTTGAATTTTCATTGTCAAGAATAACAGTACAAGTACAGAATCCCAAACACTTCAAAACCTGTATTATTGTTTACATCATTGTAGTTTAACCTGGGTTTTAAACTTTCAAGTGAAGTAAGATAATCTTGAAAAAAGTTCACCATAATTTTCACACAGAGCTATATTTCCCTACAGACTAAGAAACCTTGGGATATATATAAATCTAAAATGCTTTACAGCTCTAGAACATAAATGTGTGGAAACCCCATTTTTGACAAACATTTATCTCACCATTTCCCATATCTATTAATGATATTTTTTTGTCTTACATAGAATTTGATATCATTGTTATTTCATATAGGGTATTATTTCTTGTATATGGATGTTATTTCATACTAAATCATTTGATTTTTTGAAACAAAGGGCTTACTAACATAGGTTACTGAAAAAATGTATTTGATGATTATGGATCAATAAGTATAATGGCAGACATGACTTGTTTGTGTTACTTCTATTGAGTGTTCACCTATGTAGATATTGAATTTATGTCAGTTTTAATCTTGTACTGCATGCCAACCAACTTGTGACGTCATCTGTAGGAATACTATTTATTCAGAAAAATTTTTCGAGTTCATTTTCTACCAACATAGTCAACTGAAGAATCTGACACTTATATGTATATATCTGGAGAATCTCAAAATGGTTAATTTACCAATTCAAAGCTATCAGAAACCATCAAAGCTATGAACTGAGGATTCTTCAGTTTTTAAGTTCCTCTGGCTGGCTGGCTAACATGCCTACGAGCTGCACCAATGAAGTTAGACTGAAAATTCAAATATTTGTGTCAGAAAAATGTGTGTTTTTTTTTGTTTTTTTTTCTTTGATGGGGGACTTTTATACCTCCTTAAGTGGAGGGGTTCAATTAGTGACCTAAATTTATGCTAAATTGTTCCCTTAGTTTGTGTCTGGCAGCATTCACTCTTGTTTTTTTTTTTGAAATTCAAACTTTCTTTTTTTGTTGATCACCCCCAACACAGCATGCTGCTAAAAGATGTTGGTCACGTGACAGTTTCTGTTGCATGACTAATCAGACTTGTATTTCTTTTCATTCTAAAAGCTGATATTCTGTCTCAAAATGAATAAATCAGAAGAAAATGCATCCATCTTGCACCAGATTGTATTTTCATAAGGAAAAGATGTTGACACTTAAAACTTTGTCAACAACATTCAACCTTGTGTCATATCCCCCCCCCCGTCTCGTAGGGTGGGGAGGTGAATAAATACACGTTTTCTGCTTGAAGATTACTGTCAGATTCATCTACAATTTCATGCTTTGATTTTGAACTGGGATTTCTGTTATTCTAAATGGTTTGTGACCTCATCTTCTGTTGCCGATATAAATAGCAAGAATCATGGTAGATATGTTGGTTCTTTTTACTGGAGCACATTATATGACAGAGAAGTCCACACGGGTAGTGTAATAGTTTGCATTTCGGTCTCTCATGCAGAATGTCATCGGTTTGATTCTTAGTATGAGCAAAGAGCATGGAAAACATTTCATTAGGACAAATTTCCTTGAGCACCCTACTGTTTCCTCGGGTACACCGTAAGCTGTGTGATAAGGGTGGACTGAAATCCTTCTCAAGGAGGGTGGTCATAAGAAACTTGTAAGACTAAAGTTCTGGTCTCAACCAGACTTGAAATTTACAAAGACCACTAAGTTATTGCATGCAATGGAAACCTGGACTTTATCACCAGGCCATATACCCCGATGGGAATTGTCTCTTAAGAGACAAACACTTTTCCCTTACTGTAAACAGATATTCAAGGTGTGTCCAGAAAGTCTCCAGACATTTCAAATTTTTCGAAAACTAGTTGTTTGGCTTTGATGTGATGTGACAACTAACCAGAGGGAACTTGGTGTGGAAGCATGAACATACACTCTCCCATGTGGTGACTCGGTCATCAGTGAGCCAGTATGACTGTGCTTGTCATTCTTTACATGTAAGGTTTTTTAGCAAAACATTCCATTCTCCAGGTCTGTCAGCCCTCTCAAAGTCCGAATTTGGGACTCCTGACTTTTTATTGAAAACTGAGTGTGTACACTTTTACAATTTTCACAATCGATGCTGGCAATGCTTGAGCAAGGCTGTGTGAAGACAGGTTCGCTGACTGCAGATCTTTTTGAACAAAGCGATTGTCCCTTAATTGTGTCTTATGTGTTTATTTTGGGGCTTTACTGAAATGGATAGCTCTTTTTTTAGCCACGCAATACGGTTTTCTAGCTGTGGAACCCAAACTTGTGTAATGTACGATAAGAAAGAAATAAGACACCCAATTTCATAACTGTGGCATTTTTCTTCTTTCTGTCCTTGCAAGTTTTTACTTTGATCTCAAACATGCAAATCATGTGCCTTACCTCTCAGTTACTGCATCCTTTTCTTCAAGTAGCCCATTACACAACATTTTCCTGAAGAGATTTCAGACCATGGATGAGGTTAAGGAGAGTGTGACACAGTAACTGATGGCGAGTCTAAAAGATTATTTGAAGAGAAGTAGAGATGAGTGTGTGCGGTGCTTAGAGGAGTACTTTGAAGGGGACATGAGATCCTCAAAAGAAGAGGAAATCAAGCAAAGAATCACTCTAGGATCGCAAGTCTTCGGCAGAGCAAGCTCAACTTTCAAAAACCAGATGATCCTGATATTCCTAAAAAGAAAAGTATACAACCAATGCATCCTCCCAATAGTCACTCATGGAGCTGAAACATGGAACCTAACCAAGCGACAGACCTGCAAACTGAGAGCCATGCAACGCGTGCATGAGAAAATCTTGCTCAACCTCACATGAAGAGATCACAAAACAGCACAGTATACTAGGTAGAAAACAGGAGTCCGAGATATCATTGAATTTATTAAATAACTTAAATGGCAATGGGTAGGCCATGTTGCAAGAATGAAAGACAACCGATGGACATAACAACTCCCAGCATGGATCCCAAAAGATCACATATGAAACCAATTGCCGATAGAATACAAGATGGAGAGACGAACTAGACGAATTCAGAGAATACTGGCTCCACAACATCCATGGTAGAGAATTGTGGCAAATCCTGGGAAGGTCTATGTCCAACGACGGATGTGAAGACTGATGATGAAGGAACGATTGCCCTAGGTAGACTATTTTTTGTGAATGTCAAATGACGAGATACTTTCAAGACAAACCTTATAGAAAGAGTTTATGAAATAAATGATTTTCAGTTTTGTTCTTTCTATCTGCCAAATTTTGCTTTTTTTCCCCTCTTGAAGGGGGTTTGTATCCGGCACTGGCAGATTGAAGCACTGGAGCTGTTAAAATGATTGGAAGCCATCAACTGAAATTGTCAACATAGGTTTCTTCAGTTCTCAAGAGAGTTTGGCTGGTTATGTATGTATCACACGTACAGGCCACACCAGTGGAACTAGTGAGCTGAAAATTTGAAAACATAATCTTTAGATGCATTAAAAAATGTAAATTCATGCTAAATTGTTCCCTTAATTTGTATCTGGCAGTATTTACGCTTGTTTTTTGAAAATTCAGACTTTTTTTTAGTGATCACTGCCAGGGAAAAGGTTAGAGGAGTAAATTATTCATTGATTACCCCTTTTTCCAATTTCTTAATTGATCACCTCCATCAGGGAACACTGCCAAAAAGCCCTTGTTCTCATAACAACCAACCAAGATTCATTAGTGCTTCCCATAATCCTGAGACTTTTTAAAGGAAGGTCTGATTATTAATTCCTTGATTTGAAGGTTTGCCAACTTTCACTGATTAGTCTCTGTTTATATTGACCAAAACTGATGCCTTCTCTAGAGAAGGAGACAAGCATTAGTCATATAACGTGTTTAGTCACATCCAGGGTTGCTTAAAAAAATTTTTTCTCCAAAATCAGACACTGATGTTCCGAAAATTAGACAGAAATGTGACTTTCATTCGTGAAAACAGTCCTTATTTTTAAACAAATAGACAATATGTCTGTTAAAATTGAAAAACGGAAATGAAAATTGAATGTACCAATTATTCATTTATTTTGTGACCTTCACAAAGAAGGCAATCTCCAGGAAAATTCAGGCTATTTTGATCGTAATGTGCTCTCGCAATAAGATAGTAGTTTAAATTGTTATTCGAAATGTATTTACTGGAAACTGAAATAAATGAAAAAATACAATTGATGAACTTGAATTTTGGTTTTTTTGAAGAATGGTTTGTGTACAGAGATTTCATTTTCAGAATTATCAAACTGAATTTATGTGGAGGCTTAAATCAGATAGAATTTTGACAATTTTAGATGTCCGATTGATTTGAATTCTGATCGGACGTACAGAGCTGAAAGTAAACACAGTATCTGAAATCGGACATACCTGGCAACTTTCTTCTTAATTGAACCCTCAATAAAATGTTTTTTCTAGAAATAATATTGAGTAAATACTTGAATTTTCAGGCCTCTAGCTCAATATGTGTGATACATAAATACATAATCAGCCAGACTAACTTGAAAACTGAAGAAACTTTTTTTGAAAGTTTTAGTGATGGTTTTTAATTGAACCCTCTTTGATATTTGGAGATGCGCACTGGTGCACCCCGTAGCTGTATTCTTTTCAGCCAGATATTTGAGTGGAAGTTCAAATATCTTGTACCTATTGAAAAGGAGGCAAAGGCATTAAATGTTATCAAAGATTGTAATCCAGAATCTAGAATCTACAACCTTTCAGAATCTACTACCACTGGAAATCTACAGGCTGCGGAAATTGTAAATTTCTGCCGCAGCAAAAGATTTGCTCTCTGCACCACAATTTGCTTGGAAGGTATTCTGTGTTGTTGGTCAAATCAAACTGATTCAAAATCAAACTGGGAGTTGAAATGAAAGTGGTTCCTGGTCAATTTGATAACTGTATTTTGTTTGTATAAAATATTGTCTCTGTTTGAATGAAAAATGGCCTATTTTTGATGATTAAAGGAACAAAATTTCTGGTGGCAAAACACTTATTTCACTGATTTTCTTGTTTACTAATTATAGGTTGACATTTCCCATCAGCAAATATGATATAGAGTTAACAGAAGTTGAACACAAGCAAGAACTGAAAAAACGAGATTACCATTCTAAACATGTAACCTACACTGATTATGAATGTCCATTGTTCCAACAAATTTTAGTATCCATCCTAGTGGCATAATGGTTGTTTTGGGTAAATCTGCTGACGTTTTTGATTTCTAGTCATTTTCTGAGAAACCGCTGTTGTCACTGCACTTGAGTGTTGCAGCAAACAGAATCTGTCTGCATTTTGTTGCCATTACCATGTTTTGGTACCCTACCCAGCATGGAACTGTCTTCTGTGCACAGGAATGGGTCTTTTGGCTGCCTTTGACATGTTCACATGAAGTTGCCTTGTTCATCAACATATGCTAGACTGGCTGTGTGGGTGGAAACGGAACTGCATTTCCACCATCCAGAGACCATCCAAATTCTGTGCATGGTATGCTTTCATGTGGATGATGATTGTCAGAGCAGCCCTATTTAAGTGTAGGAGAAATATGTTCTCTGGGGTAGTAGAGTTAAGAAAGTGGATCTGTTATTCAGAAACTTGGATGCTCTGCTTTCCCAGATCAGAATTTTCAAAATGATCTTTTCAGAAGAAAAAAAAAAAAAAGTTCGGGTCAAAATCAAGGGGAAACATTTTATTCTCTTTTGGTGGTCAAATGTAAGTGGAAACATTTTCCCTCTTAGGGGTCAAGAATGAAGGGAAATTTTTTTGCTTTTATGGAAAAATACTAATTAAAGAGTAGTTTTATTTATTTGCAAATGATTATAATATAAATTTCGAAACAAAGGAAATGATTTCATATTGAGCTTTATGGCTTGCAAAGGCGGCCGTCAAGTGGGTTTTATTAAATGAGACTGTCATGTGACTAAAAAGGACATGCTAATCAAGCAACTTCTCCAAAAAAAAAAAGATCTTCTTTGAAAAAATCTTGGAAGTATATATGTCCACCAGCAGGAAACAGTTGAAAAAAAAGAAAGTAGCAATTAATTGTTTATAAGGACCATTAACTCTGAGAAATCTGGTTTTTGTTTTTTTTTTGTTCTTTTATTGAAACCATAGAATTCTTCAAAATGTCATATATCTTTAGTACTCAAGTGCCCAAGAACCTGTAAAATGGTTTTCATTTTCATTTCACCTGGTTCAGCAGTTCCTAAGTTGAATATGTTTTGCCTGTTAATGTATGATTATTTACATATAAAATGTAAACAAATAATCAGATTGACTGTAAGTCATCATTTTTCTATTCCTAGGGTTTTGTCAACATTATAGCCAAATTTACAGCAAAATCAGTCTAGATTTGATAAATTTACCCAATTGTAAACAAAATCCAACTGAGAAAATGAGGACAAAAAATAAAATTCTATTGAAAATATTCCATTAAAAATTAGATATTAAAAAAAAATCTATTCTATGACTAAAAAAATAAGTTAAGCAAGCTCATTCTATACAAATTAATATACATAATTTGTAAATGACATTTTTATCATCTTTACAATAATTTTCATTTTGAATATCAAAAAATTAGATCAACTATTTCCACATCACAGCTCATTTTCTTGTGGACATCAACCAGAGTCGATGGAGAATAAAAGAACCTTTCTATAGCACGAAAGAATATATTCAATGCATTGAAGATGGAGCAAAAAAAATCTAATTATTTTTAATGCATATATTTTCTCACTTAACAATTTACCATCCTTTTTCTATCAAAGTTTATTAATGTCGTATGACTCAACAAACGAGAGAGATGTGAAAACAATGAGAAATGAAGGATTCAAAATGGCTGCTCTCCTGGGCCTTTGAAGAGATTTTATTTAATTTTTCTTCATTCATGTTTCGCAATTTCTTTGTCAGCAGAAAATGCAAAGCATTTTTTCAGGGTAGAATGCTCTTAAGGAGTTTGTCTTTTTGTTATATTAATAGATTAATACGTCATCTTTATGGATAATTAAAACCTTTTCTTTTTTTTTTCCCCTTTTTTTAACACAAAATACACTGTGTTGTCAGGGTATGAGAGGGTTACATAATACTTGTTGTAACCAAGAGAAAAGTTCTTTCTACGGAGATCAGGAGTTGGTGAAGGGCAGATGAAAGGAATATGTCAGCAACATCCTCAGATTTAATGGTTCATGGAATTGCTATCGTACTGAAGTGACAATCAAATGAACTTTACCATAAGTGTGTGTGTGTGTGTGTGTGTGTGTGTGTGTGCGTGTAAGAGATTTCTTGTTAGATTTTCAGAGATATGGTAGAGAAAAGACTATGTGGAAACCAAATTTTCTTTTAAAAATGAGTTTTTATTTTTTTCATATCATAATTCACTTACTTGAAAGCGAAACATGTCAGGGAAATAAAAGTTTATTTTTGAAAGAAAACTTGGTTTCCACATTGTCTCTTCTTCATTATTATAATGTCAGATCAATCTTATCCTATATTACACCATAAAATATATATATATATATATATATATATATATATATCCATGTACACACACATAACTGAATATGTATGCAAAATTAAGGCAATCTTTTAAGGTATTGCTGTATAAATAATTATCACTAAGTATAAGCTGAAAAAAAAAAACGTTGAATGATGATACAACCATGAACAGTACGGAAAATTTAGGAACAAATTAATCATATTAATCAAGGCCTACTTGCATATATCCTTTTCTCAAGCACACACATATATGCATCTATATAAATGCCAGTGTGCGCGGGATATGAACCCAACACATAGATGTTGACATTCAGCATATGATTTACTCTTTTCATGCACACATATGTGTACATATGCTCACATGTGTGTTTGCTTGAAATGAGAACAAAGTTTATTTATATGTTTTATATACACACACATGTGAGCTAATGTGCAGATGCAAAGTATTACAATTGGGTTATTTGTGTTCTAATAATAAGACATTTTATTTTCTAAAAGCAAAGACAAGATTTAAAAAATGGGGAAAGACTCCATAGGGAAATTGAAGATCAATAGAAAAAAAATCTTAAAAACCCAGAAAAATGAAATGAAATCCCTTCAACAGGTCTTGTTAGGCACTCAATACAAATCATCATGAGACCAATGTCTTTTGGCAGCATGCCACGTTGGGAGTGATCAATTCAAATATAGGGGAAAACAGTGATCGATGAAGAAGTTACTTCCCTTGCCTCTTATTTTATAGAGATCACTAAAAAGTCAGAAAAGAACAAAAAAACAAATAACCAAAAACAAGTGTAAATGCTGCTGGACACAAACTAAGGGATCAATTTAGCATAAAACTTACGTTGTAAATTGAACCACCAAACTGAAAACATGCTATGAGAAGGAATTCTCAAAAAAACGAAAAAAAACCCATTCATTTTAGATATTTTAAGGAGTAATTTTCAGTCTTGTAGCTCCCTGTTTCTTTGATACATATATACATAGCCAGGCAGATGAGCTCAAAAACTGAAGAAAATATCTGTTGACAGAAATAGGATCATTTCAACATATCTGTGCTTGTTGACACACGGGCAATTATTAGTAAGACCCACTTTCAGCTTGGTCTGCTTATGGCACCTGGTATTCCCCTATGGTCACCCAACTAGGTACTCACCAGGCTCGATGTTGCTTAACTTGAGTGATGTTACAAGATACCGTGCATCGAATATGATTTGACTATAATCCCTTAGCCTTGGAGAGAGATTCTTCAATCCTAGTCCTTTTGCTGAGTGCTGAGGATTGAGTTGTTGATTACCATTTTTAAACTCTTTGTTATGACTTGGTAGTGGCTTGAACAAAGGGCTACCAAACCAGAGGTGAGTACTCTACAAGTGTATAAATACAGTTGAAAGTAAATTTGGAATGAATTTAAGTTAGCATTACCTTGCATTTGTCTACTCAGATAGTGTGATGGTTAGCATGTCTGCCTCATACATGGAAGGTTCTGGGTTTGATTCCCAATTTGAGTGAAGAGTGTGGAAAACTCTTGATTAAGAAAAAATTCCCTGTGCACTCAGCAGCTAATTGAGTACACTCTAAGCTATGTGATTAAGGTTGAAGTATTCCTTTGTTGGACTCTCAATCTGCCAGGGTGGGGTTGATCACAAAATCTTGTAGGAATAAAGTCCTGTTCAGCTACCCCAATGGAGTTGGAGGGCAGAAAATTTGAACATTTATTAGAAAAAAGTTTGTTTTGGGGGCGGGGGAGGGTTGAAAATTCACCCTAAATAGGATTTTAGATTTGCAATGTGAATTGGTTTATCATTGCTTTGATTGGTAATTAATAGTGATTGGTTTAGTAATTGATACTAGTTTTTTTTTGCTTTTTTAAAAATTCGGACTTCTTTAGTGATTACTGTCTAACAATAAGTAAGAGAAGTAATTTATTCATTGATCACCCCTTTTTCCAATCACCCCCAACATGGATTGCAGCCAAAAGACATTGGTTGTGTGATGGTTTCTATTGAATGACTAACCAGACCAGTTTTTGTATTCACTGCCAAGTTATGTATGTTAAGTATGTCATTATGGGGAAAAAATGCTCTTTCTGTCACCGAATTTCTTTCTTTATTCAACCTACGTGTCCCCCCTTTGGGGAAATTATAGACCTACCTGCCTCCTATTTGCAAGTTCAGCTCGCATACCAATTTGCTAGTGTAACGAGTTCAATCCTTGCTGGATGTCCCTCTATTGCAGTCTTGTACTAGACTATGCTTGGCAATGTTAGTAATGAGAGATAGAAAGAGGTGTGTCTGTGTGCGTGTGTCAGTTTTATTGCTGCTGATTTTCTTGTAAATGCATCCGATTAAAAAGAAAAACAATTTTTATCATGGACTATTTTGATCCAAGGAGGTGCCAATGGCCAAGTGGTTAGCCGGCTGAAAAATGGAATTGGCAAACTGGGTTCAAACACAGACAATCTGTGTTCACTGAGCACTAATGCCCTAAGGAAAGTCATGAATCCATCTTTTCCCCCTCCAATTATGGGTAAATAAGTGGAGTAATTGGTGTTGCTCCGGATGTTTATTGCCTCTAAGTCTCTGTGAGCCCCGAAGAATTTCAAAGTCTTGATGGAGATGAAGGAGTTGGATATGACTGCTTAACAAGGGCAATATTTTGTTTTATTTTTTCATTTTTTTTATCTATTTTTTTTTGTACTGAAAATAGAAACCATCTTGTGATCAACATCTTTTGGCAGCAGGCAATGTTGAGGATGATTGGAAAAAGGGGTGAATTATTTCTCTTGCTTATTGTTGGACAGTGATCACTAAAGAAGACCAAATTTTCAAACAAGTGAGAATGCTGCCTGGCACAAACCATGTGATCAATGAAGACCTTAGAGAATAGTTCAGACTTTTCATGATGGTCTGGTCTCTTCTTTATTTTCATTTGACCTTTGTTGACTGGAAAAGTATGCAATGGTCCCTGCAAAATTCTGAGGCACATAACAATATATTTTGTGAAAAAGGTTCACAATGCTTGACTCCTTTAGGGAATAAATTTTATTCAATTACAAGATTTTTGGTTCAATCTATATTTGCTCCATCAGTGGTAATCTTGGTGACATCTATCCTTATGAAGGTCATGTATGCAAATTTCTTTGCTGTTTGTTTTCTCATTGGTTAATTTACTTTATTGTGACATAACAATGAAGATTACATGATGTCATAGAAACTCTCAAGACTTTGTCTGATCAACCTTTAAAACAGCTCAAGTTGAATTGAGATTTTCAAAAACCCAAGATTAGAATTTTTAAATTATCAAAAAAAACTTACCCGATAAAAAAGCATTAGGCTCCGTAGTGCCGATCCCTATATGAATAACACTGTCATTTTTGAATGGTATAGTCTAGTCTTATCATAATTTACTGAAAGTCTATCTGTCTATATGGAAGTACTTGTCTACTGGCAAACTGTGACCCCTGGAAAATTAGTTTTTGAAAAACACTCCCCATGATCTTTTTATGAAGGCTTGGTTCAAGGGGGAGGGCATTTAAATGACAATTCATTTTGATCAAAAAAAGCATTTGTATATTTTTTTTTTCAAATCAATTCTCAGAATCAAAATGTGATGTTGTCTTCTTTGTTTAAGAAGAAGCTTAGACATTTTTTAACAGGCCTCATATTGCGCTGTTTATTGGTTATACAGGAATATCTTGAATACTTTTGTTTTGATTGATGCTTGTTCTGATGTAGTATGGTTGTTGTATTGCTGTACAATTTTTTATAACCCAAAATCTGGGGATTGAACATTATGTAGATTGAAAGGAACTTTTACTTTTCACTCTTAGGAGTCGAAATTGAAAAGGAACTTTCATTTTTTACTGGTAAGGGTTGAAAAAGTAGATGGAATTGTTTTTTTTTGCTTTTTGGTTAAAAAACGAGGGGGAACTTTTTCTCTTCCAGAGATCATTAGCAAGGGTGAACTCTTTCTCCCTTCCAGGGGTCAGAAGTAAGCAGGAACTTTTTTCAATATTTTTTTTTTCTTTTTTTTCTTTTTCAAGTGATAAAAGCAAGGAGAAACAAGCAATGCTGGGTATTATTGCTTTGAATTCATCTTGAAATATACACGCATTTTGTGCCCACGTTATGACATAATTTTATGATGCTACCAGTGTCTGTGAGAGTTTAGGAATAGGATAGTGCAAGTGTAATTTTTTTTCTTTATCCTCCCACCTTTATTTTACCATCCTTACCCCTTTCTAACATTAATCCCCACCCCAATTGGACATTAGTTCTCCTTTTACTTCCTCTTTTTTAGACATTAAGCTCACTTTTCTTGATGCTCTTTTGAAATTAGTCCCTTCTTTCTTAACAATACCCCTCCCTCCTTTTGAACATCATACCATTCCTTTTGAACCTTTTACCTTTTTTTAAATATCAGCCTCTTCTTTTTTTCCATTGGCTCCACCTATTTCTGGAGATTAGCGCCATTTTCAGCTTTTTGGTAGTAAATCAATTTTCAAAATAAATCAAATTAAACACTCTTTGATTTCAATCTATCGATCTTTCTGTTTCATAATTTCTTCTTTTGGGAAGCAATTTGCTCTGCTCATTAGTGTGGGTGTTTAGTGAGTTTTTTTTAATTTTTGAAATAGAAAAATTAAAAAATGCAGCAATATTTCTCATGCATTCTTGTTCTGTTTCAGGGTAGTTAAAACTAAAGCCAACATTCTTATGACTCCTGTCAAGCCTCACATGGCAAAGTTTCAGCTAATAATAATGATAATTTGGAAATTGGAGACGGTACAGAGAAAATTTACCAGAATGATATGTGGCGTGAGAGATTCAAGTTATAAGGATAGCCGAGGGAAGTTAGGAATGACTACGTTGTTTGAGAGCAGGGTAAGAGGAGACTTGATTGAAACTTTCAAGATTTTTAATGGTTTTAGATTTTATGGAATTCTAATGTTTAGTAAGTCAGAAGATGGGAAATTTGATAGCTACGTCTATTGCAAGAACAAAGTTTCAAAAACAAATTGATTTTTTTTTTTTTTCTCCCAAAGAATTTAGAAACCCTGGAATAGTTTACCATTTTATGTAAAAAAAAAAAAAAAAATAGTAAAAATATAAATGAATTGAAAAATAACTTACATGAATTTAGATCATCTGGGATAGAAAATAAATTGATAGGGCAATTTTCAGCTGAAATACATAGGAGAATTTAGGAAGAAAATGTGCCTGGTTAATGTTTCTCAGTACTGATAAGCTGGTAATTTTTTATCAAGTGTCAGACATTTTTATCACTTGAATTGATATGTATTTTAATGTTGAATATTTAATTTCAATGTAATTTGTATATGGAGATTCCCATAGAGGCATTTTTATTTAGTAAATAAATAATTAATAAGTAAATACCATTTCCCAACCCTGAATGGAAATTCAAAACTTTCCACTTAACCTTTTTGCATAGTTATTTGTCTTCAGGATGGTTTGTTTATTCAACTCTGCCAACAGAGAAGGAGAGGTGCTGGAAATAAACCATGTCTTCCCTTGCATCTGTCTTTCTACATATCTCCATGAGTTCTCTATCAACTTTAATTTTGTAGAAAGGTGGGCCGTGGGTTGAAGAAGCTCCGATTAAAATTTTTTTTTCCCTTCCACATATTTGTATTCACTCATGCTTATTCTTACATCTAAAAATCCTCATAAATTTTGATGAAATTTTGTGGAGAGGTGGGCCATGAACTAAAGAAGTGATTTGATTCTGAGGCAGATCTAATATTTTTTTTTTTCTTTAATTGAATTGGTGTATAACGTTGTATGCTGTGAGTGCTTTCTAGTTTCACATGAGAGTGTTTTGAAAAAACTCTTTGCTGGAATCTTGAGGAGTGATTGGCTTTGTATTCAAGCATTCTCCAGCTTCAAACATAAGGGAAGGCTTCACAATGACGATGTCAAGCCTATCCTTTCGTATAGCTCTGACTGCTGCAGAGTTTTGAAAAAAGCTGTGAAACAGCTGGATGTTTTCTACAATGGCTGCCCACAAGAAACACTATCTCTAATGAGAAACTAATAGAAGATAGACACGAGAAATATGTCCCTTGAGTTTCTCTATTTGCATCCCCACAACTACAAATATGACACAAAGTCGGATTAAAGTAGGGTCCCACATGTGTAGGCACAGGGTGCAATGAATCCAAGTCCCTGCGCATGATTTTGCGAAGAAATCGGGACAAACTTGACTAAGTCCACTGGACAAATTCTAGAGTGCACGAGTCCCTAAGTCTCGACGCATGATTTTGCGGATTCATTAGGGCAGGCTTGACTTTTATTTATAGGATGGATCCTATTGATGCTCTCAGGACGAGTCTGAGCATGCTGGTCAGTGATTCTGGGATTGTTCCCCATCCTGGAAATCGATCAACTTCTTAGCCAGAGGGCGTCAAAGAACAGATATTACACTTTGATATTAGCCATGAGGCTGAGAAGCAAAATATGTCTCTTGAGATTAGGTCAGGATGTTTCCATAATATCCTAAAGATGTCCATAAAAAGGATAGCTAAAGTTCCTGCAAAATGGACCCCAACTGGTAAGAGAAAGAGAGGCAGGCCAGAGACCAACCGTGAAGGATGAGGACAGTGATGGTAGACTCGAAAGAGATGGGTCCTCACACTTTGAGGAAGCGTAAACCAAAGCATAAGACTGGGTTTAAATGCATGGGTTTGTTGGGGACTTAAATAGAAATGTTTAAATAACGGGTCTGGTTGGTCACTCAATAGAAACTGTCACATGACCAACATTTTTTGACAGCATGATTGTTGGGAGGGATCAATTAAAATATTGGGAAGAGAGTTGATCAATGAATAGGTTACTTAACTTGTGTTTGTTGGACAACGATCAGGAAAAGAAGGTGAATTTTCTTAAAACAAGTCAGTACAAACTAAGTGGTGTATTCTAGCATAAACTTACATTGCAAAAAAATTATTTTTTTAGACATGATAAAGAGTAAATGTTTAAATTTTCCACCTTTTAGCTCTGTTGGTGCTTGTGATACATACATACATATCAGGGGTAGACACTGCTAACGAGTTTGATAAACTGCTCAAAATTTAGCATAAACAAAGGAAACAGCTAACTTGTATCATATGAATTTATCCTCAATTCGTAATTTTTTTTCTGCTCTAAAACCTTAAAAATAGACCTAGAGAGTTTGAATTTTAATGTTGAAGCTTAGATAAAGAGTTTCCAAAAAAGGCAAAGCATATCAGATGATGGTTAAGGGTTAATGAATCAAAGAAACAAATAAACATTAGTTTGAATTTAACATACACTTCCTTTGAAGCTCTATGTCTAAGCTACAACATATCAAAATTTCTGGGTCTGTTTTGAAGAGTTTTAGAACAAAAGAAATGAACTGAAGCAAAATTCATAATGAAAGTTACTGAATATTGTTGCTTCCACCCAATTTTTAGCAGTTTTCTGTTCGGCGTTCTCATTAGTTGGGGTCATCATTGATTGCCTGCCAGCAAGTTAGGTTTCTTCAGTTTTCAAATTAATCTATAGTGGCAGTTATGGTTGATAATTCCTAATAACAACTGATTGTGTGTATCAACATAAGCGTTGCAGAAGAAAAAAATTGACTCTTTATTTTGGTCTTCATCAATTGACTCTGTCACCTTCTTCATTTCTTCTTTTATAATTGACTCTCTCTCCCTCTGCATTTCTCCTTTTATAATTGCCTCTCTCTCCTTCTGCATTTCTCCTTTTATAATTGCCTCTCTCTCCTTCTGCATTTCTCCTTTTATGATTGACTCTCTTTCCTTCTGCATTTCTCCTTTTATAATTGACTCTCTTTCCTTCTGCGTTTCTCCATTTATAATTGACTCTCTCTCCTTCTTCGTTTCTCCATTTATAATTGACTCTCTCTTCTTCTGCATTACTTCTTTTATAATTGATTCTCTCTCCTTCTGCATTTCTCCTTTTATAATTTACTCTCTCTCCTTTTGCATTTCTCCTTTTATTATTGACTCTCTCTCCCTATGCATTTCTTCTTTTATGATTGTCTATCTCTCCTTTTGCATTTCTTCTTTCACCCAGACCATGGGTGGCCAAAATTGCTCAATGTAAGAACCCCATACAATAAATTGCAGATGTTTGAGAGCCGCAAGACATGAACAAAATTTACACATGTTTTATATTGTTACATACATATTTTGTTTCAAAAGTTTTGTATAAATATCAAGAAATACATGTATGCAACAATATTTATTCATGTATGTAATTTTTTAAACTGTCAATTTGTATTAGTTTCAGAAACCCTCAAGTACACATGTATACCCCTACCCCTTACGTTAGCCCCCCCCCACATTCCTTTGTAACCTTTGCTGACCTGAAATTTCTCTAATCCTTCTGCGTTTTACCATTCCTTCCCTCAGCATTGAAAAACAATGTCTCTCTCAAATCTAGCCTCACAATTGGGAATTGAATTCTGGAATATTTTTAAATGTGTCAACACATCTTTATTAGATGCTTTTTGGTTGGTCTTAGTTATGTTAGACAACAGAAATGCAAAGGGAGGAAGAGGTGTGATGTCATTAAAATAAAATCAACTTAGGTCAATTCTTTTTTACCAAGGTCAGCATTTTTGTATCTAAAAAAAAAGAATAGAAAAAATGTCCATTTACGATTTTTATTGAAAATAATACTTCCAGAATATTTCCATTACGCAATATCTTACAAGTATAAGAATCAATTGACTTCCTCCTCATGGATGGTGAATGCATCATTGAACTTATAGTTCTTGTTTGTTTATTTTTTTTTTAATTACTTAGGTTTTAATCCAGTGGAGTTACAGTTCGTACCTGGTAAATAATTATAAAGCTTGATATTTCATCTTCTTCACCTTCTATGTCTACGGTGATGAGAAGAAGATCTTGGCCAATCTATTTCCACAAGCTGCATATTGAATGTCAAAGGCCAGCCCTGACTTTGACTCTCCTTTTTATGTTTTTCTTCCTCTTTCCTCAATTAAGAAACTTTCTTTTTTTTTCTGATCCCCATTCTCAATCTTGAATTTTTTTTACTGTTTTATGAATTTATTTTACTCTTATTATTCTCTTGTTTTATTCTGATCTTCATCTATATTCTACTAAGTTCCCCTCTTTATAAAGTCATCTTATACCAAATATCTATGGGCTTGTATCATAACTAGTTTAGAGTTTGAAATTCTCTCTGCACTGATTTCCATCTATCTATATTTGTTTTTTCCCTCTCCTTCTATACAAGTCATCTCCCCCCCCTCTCTCTCTCCACTCCCTTTGTTTTTTTCTTCTTTCCCCTTTCTTCTGTACAAGTTCTCTCATTCTCTCTCTGTTCACTCCCCTTTTCCTTTTTCTTCTTTCCCCTTTCTTCTGTACAAGTTCTCTCATTCTCTCTCTGTTCACTCCCCTCTTCCTTTTTCTTCTTTCCCCTTTCTTCTGTACAAGTTCTCTCATTCTCTCTCTGTTCACCCCCCTCTTCCTTTTTTCTTCTTTCCCCCTCCTTCTTTACAAGTTCTCTATCTCTCTCTGTCAGCTTACCCCCTCCCCACCCCACAGTTTCCTTTCTGTCCTTCTGGTAATGTTTTCATCTGAATTTGAATGTTTGATATTCCTAAGATATATAAAAACCTGACTTTCTGTTTTTATCCAACACTTTCCTCCTCCCAACCAGATGCCCTCCCCAGCATCAAAGCAGCTGTTAAATATCTTCTTGCTCTCCTATTCCAGAGAACATAAAATGCTAATATTGTAGAATGTCTGTGCCATAAAATATACGCCTCCATTAACATCTCGACACACAAACAATTCAGGTGTGGACCATTAGAGGAATTCCTCAACATCTTTTACTTCTCCACACAGAGGCTTAGCTGGGGGTTATGTAAGGACGGGGCTTTTTGGAAACGCCACCCCCCCATGCCAACAATACTAGTACACTCATGTTGTCAAATGATGACTGTTGTATTAATTATACAGGATTAATTGACAATGACATAGGATAGATTTATTCATAGAGGTAATTTTTAGTCAGATGATTGATATCATTGTTTTATTTTTATTATCATACTACTGGTATTTGTAATAATGGTTAGCATGTCTGCCTTGTATGCAGAAAGTCCTGGGTTCAATTCCCGGTATGAATGAAGAGTGTGGAAAATTCTGCATTTTGACAAATTTCCTTGTGCACTCAGCAGCTAATACAGTACACTGGGTGGAGAGGTATCCCTTCAGTGGACTAGCTTCCTGCCAAAGGGTTTGTCATAAAATCTTGTTGGTATAAAGTCCTGGTCTCAACCAGACTCGAGACTTGCTAAGATTACAAAGCTGATGCATGCCACAGAAACGTGGACTTCATCCCCGGCCGGTCATACTCCTTGGGGAATTGTCTATTGAGAGATGGAATACTTTACCTTACTTTATTACCGTGCTGATTGAGAAGGGTGGTATACAGCTATAGGTTTCCTGATAAAATGATCCAAGCTTGTCTTCGCCTTGCCGTACTGGTGGGGGGGGTTGGGGTTGAGGTTCTATTATTAGATTTTGTTCAGTCTTATATTTTCCTCCTTTCTTTCCTCTTTCCTCCTTCTTCTTCTGTGATGAACATAGCAACCAACAAATAGACACTGTGTATTATATAATTTGGATTGTTTACTTACTGCATTTTTACTGACATAATACTGTAACTAAGATATTTTTGTACATACATGAATTGCATACATACCTTTTTATACTCTCGTAAAAGTAGATTTTTTCAGATTATCTTTCTAGTCAAAGCTTATGGAGTCAACCATTACATGGGTACTACTTTCGAGGGCCTGCAATTCACACTACAAACCAAACTACCGCAAGCAGAAGCCCAAATGGTTTCTAAAATGAATAAAAAGCAAAAGCAATGAATTACAGTAGTAATACTGATGTTTCTACACATCAAAACACGTCCTAACAAAACATATAAATAAGGCTGTGTAGCACTTGAAAATATTTGCTCATACTGACCCACAAATAATATTATCTTAATGAATTTTGGTCTAGCTGCATTGCTAACAATGACTGTTCACACAACCTGCCAGCTGACAAAGCAGAAATGAAACATTTCTCAAGAAATACACATCACCACTGGATTCAGGAGCAATGGTTTATCTAGATAATGCTGGTTAATCTTAAATGTAACTACTGGGATTTGTAATAGCAACACAGCCTTATTTATGATTTCTTAGAGAAGTATTTCGTAGGATGTGTAGATAGTTGTATACATCAGAATATAATAGCATGGGAAAATAAATTTCCCAATCTTAACATTTATGTTCAGGATTCAATGCAGTCAAAGAAACTACCATCACTCAACAACACTAAGAAAAAACTGACTGGTTACCTTTCTGAAAAGATTTTCCAGCATGCTTGGGAGGCAGAAAAATGTGCTACGGTACGGGGAGGCAAATGTGGAACAACTCTCCAAGACATGAGCTATTTTGATGGCAACCAGGAGGAAGCTGATACAATCTTGATACTGCATGCAACAAATGCTACTGCAAATAGTGCTTCAAGTATCATAACATATCATATTCTCATGATACAAATATATTTGCACTGGTACAGGGAAAATCATAAGGTCTTTCAAATTGGATAGAGAGGCAGACAGCACTGTTAGGGTTTCATGCTTTCAATGGAAGTGACAGCACTGGTTGTTTTCCTGGGACAGCAAAGCAGACTCTCTAGAAAGCCTTCAGGAATGCTGATGCAGATGTGATCCATTCCTTGGCAAAAGTAAAGGAACTGAGATGGTGGTTGTTCAAAAAGAAACCAGCCGAGTCTGAAAATTTGCTTTTGACTATTAATGCCCTCAATCAGTTCTTTTTGCCAAGTCATCCAAAGTTGAGTGTTAGGAGCCCTGCCACCATTGCATGTCTTTTGACCTCATCTCTAGAGGACCATGGATGGAAATTGAAAGGCAATGAATGGGTGCCTGTTATGACATCAGAGAGTCTTACCCCCATCATCCATCTCGCAATTGGTGAAATACGGACGTAAAACCAGGTGCCCTACAGACAGATGTTCGTATAGAAAAGCTGAACTCTGTTGCACAGATCTCTGTAATTGCACTGATAATGATGACAAATTATGGGAAAATTTGAAGCAGGTTTCCTTTGTAGATGATAATTTTAAGCCAAATGGAAAAGATGAATCAAATATACTTGATTTGTAGTGGATGAAAACAAGTTCAATTCTTCCTGGATATACAAATAAACTCATTATGTATTCATGAAATAATAATGTTTCTAAGTGTGTTCTTAGTATGGCTAAGATAGAGTTTTGTTATTTTAAAATTCAGTTTGATTTGACTTTTACTTATGTATCTAATGACTAGATCACTGCTAATCAACTAGCAACTTTGGTGATTTTACAAGTGCAAACTTTATTGTTCTTCATATACTTCATTATTTCATTTGATTATTCGAGAAGTCCTGTCCATCATGTGTTATAGTATAAGCCTTTGTGGAATATTGATGTCATTTGTTAAAATGATTTGGTATATTTGCTAAAAACTGTGTTGCAACCCTATCCAAGATGTTTGTCTTTATTGTGTACCTATTTCGATGATTTGGTATGTTGTTGTGTAAACTTTCTGTATGTTTACTAAATAAACTCTGTGGATGCCCTGTCAAGATATTTTCTCTGTCCGGTACTTTTATGGATGATTCAGTACGTTTAGGCACAATTGTTTCGATACTTATGTGGACTGAATAATTCAAAGCAAAATGGGTATATCTAGATGATCAGTGAAATGTAGTTGCATAAGCTTAAATCTCTTGCTTTTATATCCTTACGAATATTTTCAAGTCCTGTGCAGGAGTTGATGTTTGTTGTATGACAGTCTAATATAAAGCTCCAGTGAATTACAACCTTTTATGTATTTTATTCTTGTATTCCAACTGTTTACGTTAAACTATGATCACCTTTTTTCTTTTTCTTTTTTTTTTCAATTTTGTGTTGCTATATGATTTTATTTATTGCCTCCTCCTCAAGAACTGAACAAGATGCCAGATTTCCAATGTGCATTTCTAAGTACTTCAGAGTCCCCTCTATCAAACTGCCCGAGTGGTTTGCTTTCACTTAAGAAGTCCCCACAGGACTTACACACGCTCCCTAAAAGTAAAGTTGAGTTTAGTTTAAAATTAGATAAAGTAGATATAGTAATAAAGTTAAGTAAAGAAGAAGAGATGAGAAGGAAGCAGCTTTTCAGTATTAATCACTGCTATCCACAACAGACCAGTTTGAACACTGTTGCTGGGTTTAGGTTATTCATTTGTTCTGACATCTCCATGTATTTGTATATTCAGATTTTGCCCAGCCCTAACCCTTCATAGTAGAAACTTGAGATTTTGCACATGCACACTCCTCTCAATGAGTAAGGAAAACTTTTTAGAATTCCCTTCCCTAAATAGGCTTTTATCTTTACCTGAGCTTTTGTTAGCTTTGCTAAAAACTCTGGCAGCCCTGGTGATGATGTTTCCTCTATCTATTTGGTACTTTTAATGAAGGATTTGATACGTTTTGGCACAAGCCCCTGGTACATTTGTGGCACCCTTGAGTGTGACCCAACAATGACTGCTTGTCAGCGGAAGTCATTACATGTAATCAATACTTTCTTTGATAGTAATAACAAATTGAAAAATATATACATCATCAGCTGTAATCACATATATATTGTGTGTGTGCATGTGTTTATATAAGTCACTGTCTCTCGCACTATAGAAATCATCTAAACATGGGTGCAGCCCAACCAAATTTGGTATGCATATTCAATAGACCTAAAGGAAGGTTTTAAAGAAAAAGGTTTAGAGTGGTGGGTTCTATTTGTAATGTAACTGTAATGATAAACAGGACCCTTGCTTTATGTTCAATATACATAGACTTATTTCCTTATTTTATATATTTATTTATAATTCTTTATGGGAGCAAAATTAATGGGAAACTTTTTACCCTCTTTCAAGGGTCAAAGTGAAGGGTGACTTTTTTCCCCTTGAATGAGTCAAAAGTAAAGGGAAACTTTTTCCATAAGAACTGTAAGCTTCTGTCCTTTTTTTTTTTTTTTTTTTTTTTTTTTTTCCTTTTTTGACTCCCTAAGTATTTAACTTTGTGTGTACAGGTACTTCAGTTAGTACAATAATGCCTCGGTAAGCACTCTAAGTTCTCCCCCCAAATGCAGCCCTGAACGAAATCGTATTGAATGTCATTATGACAGCAGAGAGACCATGCCAGTAATCATATAGCAACAAGGTGTATTTGTTTCGTTAGTTGATTCATCTGTCCACATGATATCTCTGAAAGTACTGGATGGATTGCCATAAAACTCTCTGAAAGAATGGATAATGGGATAAGAGAGAGATGGTAAAATTTGGGGGCGGATCCAGGAATTTTTTTTTAATTGATGAATATTTCCCTGTTTTTTGGGGTAGGGGTGGGTCACAATCACGTTTATGTATATGCTCATGACTGTCGACATGATATCTTGGGTTCGCTATGAAATTCTGTGGAGGGATAGACAATAGACTAACTGAACTGAAAAAACTTTTGGCGCAGATCCATCCTCAATTATCTCCCCTACGTCGTAGTTATATATCCAAACCACATGATATTGCTAAATGTTCTCTTTGTCTGCAGGATGTCTCCAAAAATAGTAGGAATGAATTTCAGTGATATTTGGTGGTAGGGTGAGCAATAGGAGGAGGAGGAGGAGGAGGGGGCTCTGGAAGGAACGTTTTAATTTTTGGACAGATTCTTGTGCAATTACCTGCTTCCCCACCAACAATGGCATTGGTAGAGATATGCATTCTCTGATCTTCAGCTTCATAATATATGATGTCATTGTTGAGCCTCAACAAGATGGAATAAATTAGTGTTGTGTATCTTATCTGGAGCTGGTGAAATATTACTGTGTATGTGTTTATTCATACACTTATTGCACATCAACCAAAGTGTACAGTACGCTTACTTCGGAGACTGTCAATGATTATTTATTTTGAAAATTTAGCATTACTGAATTTATCACTAAAAATCTTAAATTGAGAGCAATAGCAAATCAGCACTGATCAAGTTCTAAGCAGAGTATTGTATGTATACATAGATATATATATATATCACACAGTACAAATCAGGGATGCAATATGATATAATATAATACAATATCCGATATGTGATGGGTTTATTTCATAAAGTGCTTGATACATTCAACTTTAAATATGTTGGTTTCGAGTGGAGCTTAAAATATAATGGAATGAGGATTTGCTACGTAAACACTTTTGTTTCTGCCCTGTTTGGGTTTGTTCACCTTCTTTGCCTGAAGAAGCCCAAACAAGGCAAAAACATAAACGTGTTTGTGTAATGAATCTTCATTCCATCATTTATTCATATATATATATATATATATATATATATATATAATAGGAGCTGTGTCTCTCTCACTCTTAATATTATTAGGATTTATGAGTCCCTCTACCTTCCTACCCTCTTTTTTTTAAAACAATCTTTCTTTTTCTCCCCTTTCCCTTCTTATCAGCTTATCAAATTAACTAATTTTTGCTTTTTTCCTCTCCTTTCCTCATATTTACCTCAATTATGATATCAGTCGTGGCCAAGTTTGTTGTTGTACAATTTTGATAACAGCCAAGTGATGGATCATGGACCGATAGTCTTAAACAATCCAAATTTCTTAAATGAAACTTCATTAATTTTTGTGTTTTTCCTTTCAACTTTTTTTTGCTTTTTAGTATTGGTCGTTCTTATCTACTGGGGGTTGGGGGTGGGGCTAATTCTCTATTTACAATTCATGCTGTTTGCTAAATTGTCAGAGAATAAAAATGCAATAAAAAGCAACAAAAATAAGATGAAGGACAAACAAAACAAAATGATTAAAGAACCAGCATTCCAAGGGAAATCATGAATCCCAGCTGCTCATATATGCCTTTCTATAAATTGAGTGGTATTTAAGTTACCTTACTACAGGTATGGTTTGAACCATGAATTCATGATAGGAAAAAAACAAAAACAAGTGTGAATGCTACCATGTACAGACTGAGGGATCAATTTAGGGAACCCCAACCAATCGTTGGGTGGGGGGTTAACACATTAATAACCTAAACAACAGTTTTTGTGGGTAGCTATGATTTTTAAAAACAGAAAAAAATGAAAATTATTGAAAATGCTTTACTAAGATATTCAGACAACTATGTATTAATAATATACAATGAACACAGACCATCTCATGCAACATAAACCAGCATAAAACACGTCTTGATAAAATGACAATTGGAAAGTGAAGAGAAATTTGAGAGAAAAAACAGGTATTGCACCTTGAAAAATATTATTTGCACATAGGCATGTTCTGATGCATTTGGATGGTTGCCAGCCAACTTTTTCAGAGGAACAGTGGTTGAGAAGAAAACTGTATGCTCTTTGTTTGAGATTTGAGAAATGAAGTGAGATTTCTTGATCGTTCAGTGGAAAAGGGAGGTGTTTGTGTCTTGTAGGTGAGAGTTGGGTTTGGTCTGAAACAAGAAAGGTCTATGAGAGTAGGGGTCAGGAGGTGTTGTGAGTATCAGGCTGGTTTGAGGTAAGAATGGTCAGTAAGAGGTAGTCAGGATAAAAAAAGGTCAGTTTTTAGGAAAGTTTTTGTGGCTGTGGGTTTTTCCCAAACTGAAAGTTTCTCTGAAAAAGGTGGCTGACAACTGTTGAAATGCATCAGATTATAATAAAAATTTGGGAGATGTAACGTTCATTTTTTCTTTTTAATTTCTCTTCACTTTCCAATTTTCATTTTACCAAAATTCTATCAGATCATTTCACACCCACACAACAAATTTAGCTACATATACAAGATAGAATTGATAGTTATCAAGTTGCAGCAGAAAGTTCTTAATAAACAACATAATCCGTATAATACATAAAGCATCAGAGCAATTTTTACAAAGAAGCTTTGAATAAATGTTTATGATCTATTGTGATATTTTGCAATGGTAGATTTTCAGTTTCATTTCTTTTCTTTTAATTTTTGACTTCACCCAGTGCCTAGAACAGTCCCTGTTGGTTCCAAATGGGCTGTATATTAGTGCAATTGTGACATATGGTTTCAACTTCCAACCAAAAGAAAATATGGGGTCTGCCGTCCACACTCGCCATTTCAAGTTGGTCTGACTGACTGTATGTATTATGTACACACATGAAGCTTGAGTTCTGAAAATTTAAACTTTCAGTCCTTATGAATGTTTTTTTTTTGTTTTTTGTTTTTTAATCCCCAATAGATTATTAAGGAGGATGGGGGGAGGGGTTGATTCACTATGTAAGGTCATGCTTTATTGATCCATTGGATTGTTTAGCAACATTCATTGATCCCCCCCTTCCCAATTTTTTAATTGATCACTCCAAACATTGCATGCTGCCAAAAGATGTTGGTAACATGACAGTTTCTATTGAGTGATTGACCAGACTTGTTTATAATCTTACTCTTCAAACGTCTATTGGTATTGCATTAGCTGATCTCTTTAAAGTCAAGGAAGTTTGCTAAGTTCATCAAAAATTGTAAAGTGTTATGGCATCCTGTGAAGGTAAAAGAGAATGTTGTTTGAACCAAAAACCAAGTGAAATGCTTGGGACAAATGCCATCCATTACTACTCAGGTTAACTGGTGTTTTTGCTAAATCTATTTGATGATTTTTTTAGTGTAAAAAAAATATCTACTCTTCAAATTGTTTTCGGTTGCAAATCTATTGATAATTGCATTTGGTATTTTCATGGAGATTTTAGAAATGTTGATAAAGAAGATGGCTGCTGCCCTTATGCTGACTATGGCAACAGTTCTTATTCGAGCTCTCCATATCGCAAGTTTCTCTCATCTTGGATTGTGATATGTGAAATAAGGGACAAGCACCCAAAGTGGCATCACTCTATTAACTATTCTTGTTTAAGGCACCTGATGTTCCCAAGCAATTGACCATCTAAGTACTGACCAGGACACATGAGTATCAAACGTGTTTTGGCTGTAAGTAGCCTGTTGGATTTTTTTTGAACCCCGACCATTGATTGAAAGGAGTAAAAAAAAAAAAAAAAAATTTACTTGCCCCCAAATGATTCGTCTCAACCAAAATATTTATACAAAGAAGATTGACTCATTCCTAAAAGAAAAGAATCATATAAAGCATAACAAAACTACAACAATTCTGATCTCATTGTTTTACCTTTCCTATTCCTAGGTGAAGTAACTTTTCAAAGAAGAATGGTCAAGTGGGGGGGATTCATTTACGCTATTGTCTTTGATATTCACACAACGAAAAATCAACTGGGCGGTTTATTCCTACTCTTTCTGCCCCAGATAACATATCAGTTGAATATTTTTTTAGAATTAAATAAATATAAAATGTCATAAAACATTTTATTTTCTTTTTTTTTTTTTTTTTTTTTTTTTTTTACAATCGACCAACAGTTGAGAAAGCTGAGAAACTTACATGCCCGAGTCGAGTGGTCGAGTTAAATCCTTACAGACTGGCTGTAAGCACATTGTTAATGAAAACTTAATTGTTTTAACAGCTGTTCTGAATTAGAGCAAAAGACTGATTTACTTATGTAGATGTGTGTCTGTCTGTCTGTCTGTCTGTCTGTCTGTCTGTGTGTGAGAAAAATAAATCTACAAAACCTGGCGTAATATCAAATATGGCTTCTTCAATTGAGTGAGTCTGCTTTCTGGGGTTGTTTTGATATGAACGGATGAGAGAGATTGAATGTGTAATTGAATCATTAGAAATGAATGTTGGGATCACTGATGGATTATCTACCACCCCCTGGGATCCCCTAGGCTGAGCTCTGGTAAGACTTCCCTGATCCCTCCCCCCTCTGTGATGAATAGAATAAAGTTATGTTAATGTACTGCATGTATCATATCATGAAATTATGTGTATCAGTTACAGAATCCAAAATACTCCAGTGTATATTCAATTAAACAATTTTTTTTGTTTGTTTTGGGGGTTGGCTGGGGCTCCCTACTTCCGGGCCCCAAGGCTCAAGCCCACTCAGTCTAATAGTTAATTTGCCACTGGTTAGAGTGGGTGAAAATGTTGGGAAGAGGTGGTGTCTTTGAGTTATTTGTCTAAAATTTGATACGAACCCAAAGGCAATAAACGTATCATGATCATATTTATAGTACTATAAAATCCTTGCTTTTGCTGACACTGTGTTTTAGAGGTTCCCAATGCATCTCTATGAGATACTTTACAGTTGTCGGTCTCTAATATGTCAAATATCAATTTTCTCTGCTGTATCATGTTTGATGGATACGAACAGTGCTGGATTAAGATTTTGTCAACCCCGGAGCTGCTGGTACTGTGAGGCCCTTTGTACTATTTTCAGAAGAAAAAAAAATTATTTTCACATGGCTAATAACATTTAAATTTCAAAAATTTGCTTTGTGTAAATTCTTGGAAACAAATTTTTTCAAAACATCAGTTGAGTAAATTGTAAGTTCCTGTGAACATTGTTTTTTTAATTACCGTGAGAGCAAGTCTATTTGTCCTTGTGCCAGTGTTGATCTGTGTTTATTCCTTTGATGTTTCATCTTAGAGAAGCACCTCTCTCCTGTAGCATTAGTTATCATTAAAGACAAGAAAATCGATAGTGCTATTTAAACATCGAGGAAGGAAGAAGGTAATCCACTGTTTACTGCAAGGTTACAGATATCAGAAGCTTGTTATGTTGCATGCTTGTGTCTGGATTTCAATGTTTACTACATATATAATATATATATATATATATATATAATATTAATCAAACCTTTTGAAATAAATAATTTAGAGTACTTGTATACTGGTTCAGCACTCCAAAATGAAATAACTTTCAACTTTCAAATCTCTGGAGGCCTTCTAGCAGGCTAATTGGTACAAAGTGGAGCTAGGCCTGTTAGAAAAATGTCAACCAATACTGTCGATATAGGTTTTCTTTCTGTTTTCAAGTTAGTCTGGCTGGCTTTGTTTATATCATATGTATTGGTTGTGCCAATAGATCTAGAGGGCTGAAAAATTTAACATTTACTCCTTATAAAAGAAACACTATTTTTTTTTTTTTTTTTTTCTTTTTCAAAAATTCACCCCCAAAATAAGTTTTTAGTGGTGGGTCAATTTGCTGTGTAATGCTATGTTGATCCCTCAGTTTGTGCCCTGTAGCATTCACACTCGTTTTTTGAAAATTCAGACTTCAGGCAAGAGAAGTCACTTATTCATTGATTATCTCTTTTTCCAATCGTTTATTTGATCACTTCCAAACATGACATACTGCCAAAAGACATTGATAGTTTCTAACTAAAGACTAACCAGACCTGTTATTCAATGATCTTGTAATCAGAAGAAGCCACTTGTTGTGATCACTCTGAGACTGGGTTTATCAGATAACAATAATAACCGGCTGATAACATTATGCAAAGGATATAAAAATCAGAACAATTTACACTCTTTGTAATAAATTGATTGTTATAATCAATTTTATGCAATGAAAAATTATGAAAAGTTGATGTGAAATTTGTATGAAATTTTCGATTCATTTTGAAAAAATTGTTTGAGATCAATTGTTTTTGATAAGAATAACCGTTTAATAACATTATCTGTGATTATAATGAACTAGTTTACCCTTGCTATCAAAGAGTGATGATAATATTTGAGTGATTTTTGTAATTGCATTAAAAAAGAAAGAAAATTGGAAGATTCCAATGGAAAGAGATGGGTGAATTGCCGATTGTCACATTTCATTTTTTTGTGTGTGTCTTTGTGAATATTAACGTTGAAAAAATGTTACACACAAAAACAAGAACCAAAAGTTCAATGATGTGTCCATTATCCTTACATCATTATCTGGTATTTTCTGATTTCAAAGGGATTTGGAATGAAGTAGTAGCATTACTAGTAGTTGCAGGAGGAAGAAGAAAGTCAAGATGGTTCACCCCCAAATATGGCTATTAAAAGACAATTAGTATGAATTTAAGTGTAAAATTTGTTTCACTAATTTGTTCTGGATTCTTAGTGTATGGCCCATTTTTGATAAATGGACTTTAAATGAGTATATATAATATCTTCAGTTATTAAGTTAGCTGGAATTCAGAAAGTTTAGTCGATTTTAGCCATTTTAAAGAAAGTTTCAGCTTAAGCTATGAATAACAGATAATGCTTGGCAACACTGTAAAAAAATCAAATGCTTGATCTATCATCTGTTGATCAGAATAGATGTTCTTTTGATGACATCATAGATTCTCCTTCTTTCTCTTTCTGTTGTTTACATGAATGTAACTAACCAACTGAAAGTTTCTACCTGAGATGTGTGGACATGTCTAGAAATATATATGTGTATTAATACTCGCGTTTTGGTTTCATAGATAAAAGATATTTTGTTTATAATAAAAATTTATGAATAACATTAGATTTACCATTAAATAATTATGTCTTTCATCCATCAATCAATCTAACATAAAATTCTATTTTTACTCATTAGTTCTAAAACATTAATAAAATGTATGGCAGGGACTTGGTTTATATTTGAATAATAGTATCAAGAAGTAGCAGGGAGAGGCAAGGTTAAAAAATGCTACCCTAAAATTCTATTTTCACTCCATCATCTTGTGGTGATGTAAAAATTGTGACGGACGAGTAAATACACATTATGTTTTATCATAATACATAGAGATGACTTCCTCCGTATCTGATAATACAGACGAGATAACAAACAGCCCAGGTTAGAACGACTTATTCACATCACTTAACAATTTGAGTGGATTATTTTGCATTTTTAATGTAGATTCTAGCATTCAAGAGAGAAGTGAATTGTGAATTCGACTTTGATATCTTTTAATGTCATGTGATCAAAGGAATTAAAATCGATTTTTCCAAATGTGTTTCATCTCATGAAATGCTTTTAAAAACTTTTCAACCATATTCCTTTTCAGGAATTTTATCATGGAAGTAGGAAACATAGGAAAATCCTTCTGAGAAACTACAAGGGGGAAAAAAATAAAAAAAATATATATATATATTAGATACCTTTTAATCAGTGTGAACATTTGAGATGTCAATCGGTTTGATTAAAAAGACTTTAAACTATTTCATTGTAATTCACCCTCAAGTCTTTAGTACAAAATTTCATTCACTCATGACCAAATTTCTTGATGTTTTTGATCATTTTTATCTTATTCTCTGCTGTGTATAATTTTAGACATAATTCTGATCGTATGATGAGAAAAAATCATAAATTAACTTGTTTCTTTTTTGTTCATTTTATTCATGTATTTTGAACATCCTGATGATGTGTAAAAAAAACTGGGAGTGACAAAAAAAAAATGTTATAGTTATATACATTTACCATAAAAAATCATTTTTCAAGTATAGGAATGTTGTGAATAAATGAAAACATAGTCAATGAAAATAGTCTGACCATAATGATAAATACACCCTGTCCCACAAAATTCTGACAAGAATTATTTGTTGTTGTTTACTAAATTTAGCTTAGTCTAGCACAAGGCCACAATAAATAAGCACCCAGTGGAAAATCAAATTCCTTGCTCTTGCAATGATCTATGAGGCTTGGTTACTAATTATTACTCTATAACAAGGAACCATTGAGATTCGTTAACCTCTGTTGAGTTGGTATATGTATTCACATATGCTTATCAGTCTATTTTTCTGTCCATACAATATCTCTAAAAGTTCTAAATGAATTTTAAAGAAATTCTGTGGATGTGTGGACTGCAGATGACAGAAGACTTGATTAAGTTTTGGGATGGATCCTGGAATTCGCTTTCAATTGAAAAGTTATTTTTATTGCTGCACAAAAGATACGTACCAGGTTAGATAAAACTTTCAGGGAAGGAAATGTTAATCAATTGTTAGTATATCTAAAATGTTCTCCCTATCTATTTTCTAATTTTTTTTTCCATATCTGTGTGTGTGTGTGTGTGTGTGTGTGTATATATATATATATATATATATATATATATATATATATATATATATATATATATAATCTCCGCACAATACCTCTGAAAGTTCTCAATGAATTTCGATGACTGGAGGGGTTGGCAATGGGCTAAAGAAGAATAGGTTAAATTTGAGGTTAGATATTGAATTTTTTTACAGTTATCTCCCTTGAATCGTAGCTATTATTTTCATTCAGATTAATTGCGATGGTGTTGGCTAAGGTATGTGCTCTCTGGGAGCTCTTTAGTCAGTATATGTATTTTTTATTCTGATGTTATGACAGAATTCCCTTGTCAGTGAACATGTTTTATGACTGTAACTGTTGGATATTGACAAGATGCAATATTTTCGAGCAGAAAATCCATCTCTGTGTATTATAATTTGCTATGAGTCTGTCTGTCACACCAAGAGAGGCTACTTGGCTAAATTGCCCCCAGAATGAGTTGGAATATTTTTATCCCTATCTAAAACATAATTTGGAAATTATTATTAGTGTGTTGAATCATTTTGAATAAATAACTATAAGAAATATCTTTTTATTCTACTAAATATAGTTTTGTTGTCACAGGTTTTCCCACAGTGTTTAAGATTTTCACCTCTAGCAATACCATTAGCAAAGTAACAAGTATTCTACTAAATTAAACTTATTTACACTTCTTAATTCTTAACTTGATTAATAACTTCAGTACTCACTCCTTAACCTCAGAATCTATTTATGGAAAGGTTACTTAGTAAAAGAAAATAAGCGTTAATATTTTTTTTTAATAGTGTGGGGAGGGGCACTCTATTAAAAAAAAATATATTATCACGTATTTTCCATGTGAGTTTTTGACATCTCAATAAGTATCGAATCAAACCATTAACCCTGATGCTATTACAATGGGGGAAAATCATTTTTTCTGAATTATGACCCAAACCCACTTCATGCAACATAATAACAATAAACCCAAGGTGAAAGGTACAAAAGTTTTATACAAAATGAAAACAATCATTTTAGTTAGAAATACGTTGTTAATCTCCCAAATTACTGTGTAAACATACTGACACTGGATATAGCTTCAAGTACTCCATTAGCAAAGGAATTACTTTGGCAATATTTAAAGGTTTCATTCCATATTTGAGTTTTTTTTTCAGTTTTTAAATCAACATTTTACCACTTTCTCTAAAGGAGGAAATAATTCCAGCAATTCATGAACTTTTTTTTATTTGTCGACCTAAGAGCAGCAATCACATTTACAGACATTAAAAGTTCATGTCTCTAAATTAGCATTTAGTGTAATCATTACTTTGACCCCTGGATGGACATAGGGTAGTGAGTGTTGACCTTCCTGGTATCAACAAGCCGATTCATGTTTTGAAAAAAAAAATTCTATTTCAATAGGACAAGTCAGAGGAAGACAACTCAAAATTTGACCAAATGAAATCACTACAAAATATTGCACCTGACTGGGGAAGAGCGCACACTCTCCCTGCCTTATTTAATTACATGGAATTTCATGGTAGAGGTGTACTTTCCCCACATCTCCTCTAATTTCATGAAATCTCAATAAAATATCATTTGCTTTCTTGTCTTGTTATATTTAGAGCTTGTGGGCGGGGGTTGCTGGCAACTTTTCCGAACTTGTTTTATAAACAATTTAACCTTTAATTGAAATTTCCTTTTTGCTTAACTCTTTTTTTTAAGGGAGGTTATTTTGCCAATATATAAGAATCAGCTTGGCGTATTATATAAATGTTTTTTTTTACATGTTAAATGTCAAGTCAATTATCCAACTTCAAATCTCTAATTGTGTTCAATTCATGAATAAAATCTTGCATTTATTTCCTTTTTTCCCCAAAAATTGAAGAACATTTTTTTTTTTTAGATAAAAAAATGATTTTTTTTTTTTTTTTTGAAAAATTGTACTTTTGATTTTAATTATTCTAGAACATGAAATTCAAAATATTTTGTTCAAAAATTCCTGATAACAGATTTAAGGCTTAAACAATATAGGTGTGTGGGTTCCTCGGCAGAGACTTGGGAAATCTCTACGAAATTCTGTGATCTTTATCAGGACCGGATCCAGGATTTTGAGCAGGGGAGGGGGGTCCAAAAACTTTTAGCAAGAGGGGATCCTAATGGGAAAAAAATTAGTACTGTGTGATCTGGTATTTTTTACTTACATTCAAGTCCTAGCTTTTTCTGGCAAAAATTAACAAAAGAGTAAAATAAAACATGGTAAGTAAATCACTTAATCAAAGAAATTTAGAATTTAGAAACAATATGGAAAACATTTCATTTATATTTGATTAAAAAAAAACAAAAAAAAACATTTTTGTTTTCAAGGTTAATTTTTGATTCCTTAGGATTATTTCAATTTTGTTCATGTATAAAATTTCTTTACCTACATAGATTTTTTTAAAAAAAATTTTGCATTGTTTGGATTGGGGGGCAGGTTCGGACTCTTGCATCACCTCCTTCCCCCACACTTCTGGGTTCCTTGTCTGTGTATACATATCTCTTAGGTACTCAGCAGAATAAATAATCCATGATACACACACACAGACACTCGCGAGGTTTTTTCATAAGAGATCTGAAAGATGAAACTAAATCTTGCTACTTAGCCTGAAACAAGGTTTTTCAAACTTTTTTCATTCATGATTTCCTTTGATGAGGCAAATTTCTTTGCAACCGTTTGCTCATTGCTGTATAATGATGTTATGTTAATCTAACGGTAACTCGAAACAAATAAAGACCAAAAAATTATCAAACATTTTCAATGTATATCTAATCTGTCATAAGTTTAATGGTGTTTATTATAAGAAAATACTTTGTAAAAATGTATCGTGAGAACGCAAATGAAAAATGTATTAAAAATAAATAGCTTTGAGTTATTTTACAATAAGCACTGGGAAGAGTTAATTTTTGTACACAGATGAAAAATAAAAAAGTTTTATTTATTTTAGTTGCATAATTACCATTTGGAATTTTTTTCTGAAATTTCCGGCCCCCTCCCCCAATCTTTATGCGATCTACAGAAGGGTCCCGACCCATAATTTGAAAAACTTTGGCCTAATGAAATGGAACTGGGAAAAAAAATTTCTCTTCTAATCTTGCATATATGTATATGTCGTAAAAAAAATTTGTTTCATTTCCTTTTTTTAATTAAACAAACTTATGATAAAATTAAAACTACATATTTATTCATTCATTTATTTTTTGTCAAAAAGACTTCACCTGAATCACTTGAAAGAAGCCAAAACTGGATAGAAATATAAACGTGTTCGTGTAGTAAATTCTTACTCCATTATATGTCAAGCTCTACTCTAAATCAACTTAATGTTCGATGTATTGAGCATTTTATGTAATAAACCCATCATACATCAGATATTGAATAATTTTATATAATACCGCATCCGTAATTTGTATTGTGTGATATATATATATATATATATATATATATATATATATATATATATATATATATCTCAAAATGTGTTTGTCAGTTAATTAAAATTGAGATTGAGTGTTGAGGGGTAAAACTGACTGAATATCTCTAGAACTGGTTGTGCTGCCTTGTTGTTACTTGGCAACCAATTTGTGAGGACCTTGATGCGCATGCACGAACAGAGACTTTCTCCTGGGATTACTCAGTTTGCATCGAGGTTAAAGTTTTAGCCCTCTATTTGAAAATCGTCACACTAAAAAGTTAACCTGTTTGGAGAAAATGCCAGCACTCAATCCAAATGATTAAATTAATATAAATGCTATTCTCATCCTTCTTTTGGTCGCGGCACCCTTGAGAGCCCCCTGTCAAGCAGGGATACTGCATGAATAGAATGAGAGGAATTAATTGATTTTTATTCAAGTTTATGCCCCCCTTGGTGCATTTGAAGGGGTCATATGGCTTCCTTTGAGAATTGCTGGTGTAAATATCTACTAAAACCACTTGTGGGTATTTTAGGTTTTATCATTTTATTGAATTGTTTTAATAAATCTTTTGAATGAGCCACAAACTCTATGGGAATAAATTTTCAAATCCAGTTATTTTCTGTATAAATCATAATTTATGATATCGTGCAAAATTTCATTTAATGTTTTGCCTTTTGGCCACCTCACAAATGGAAAAGTATGATTGAAAACTGAATTTCACACTAGTGATTCCATGGCCAATCTCTAATCATCTTGTATCAATATAGAAAAGGAAAAGACAAACCTATGAATAAAATGAAACTATTTTGATGGAAGGGTCATTATAACATAATAAAGACTAGAAATAATATCTGTACCTTGCATAAATGAAACTGCAAAAAGAAATAGATCTTTTATTCACACTTATTTTTCAAAATACTTGCTCAAGATTAGAGCATTATTGTTCCTTAATGGTCACAGAGACCCCAAAAGCACTTTTCTGAGAAAAAAAAGGGAAAAAAATGTTTCTAGTTGGTGCCTAGTGATATACTCATATAAATCTTCAAGGATGTAGCTCCCAAAATGGGACCTGGAGCACCCGGACACACACACACGCAGACATGGATGAGGAAAAGAGTGAAGAATAACTCAGCTGGTAGGTCGGGCTTGGCTATTAGTGGAACTACAGTGATTTGAAAGGACCTATGTCAATCAGTTGTACCTGCTTTGTCTATAATGGCTTGCTGCAGAACAAATGATGAATTCTATTGTGAAATTTCGTTTTCAATTGTATTTTATTATTCCTAAGGGAGCCGCAAGGCAAAACATGTCAAATAAATTTCCTACATTGTCATAAATAACTAATCTTGTTGAATTCTCTATCTATATATATGTATATCTCTATACTCAATTGTATCAGAAAGTATATTTCAATCTCTCACCAAAAAAAAAAAAATTTCGTGTTAAAAAAGAAGTCTCTTTTCAAATTTCAATTTTTCAAATTATTTCCTACAACTTGGTTGAAAATCTAATTATAGTCATGATTTGAGTCTTTCTAGTTATGTACGAGTTAGCTCCCCTTCAATGGGAAAGATTGAAATTGATTGCTAAGCTGTAGGCCTCATATGTTTGATTTCCGCATCTAAGTTTGTTACCTTTTTAGATGCGCTAGCATTTTTTAGCCGATTGCTGTCTCTGACTGATTGACATACCGAAATGAGAGTAACATCAATTTCACAGTGTTGCTAATTTAGGTATCAGAAATTTCTATTTAAACTATTTTTAATAAAATGTTTTCAAAATTCAAATTATTGTTGAAAAAAAAGTAATATTCCGATAAAATAAACATTGAAGATTAAAGTCACGTTTGTATTAATATGTAATATATTTACTAGATTCTACGTATATGTCTGCAAAATCTTGAGGTTTCTACGTGTTGTAAGATATTTTTGACTCAATTTTAGATGTAAACCTGGAAATGAAGTTGACAACACTGCCCTTGCTAGACTTTCCCGTAAGAAAAGAACTCGTGTGTCTATGGCCTGACTTTCAGCCTCGTCACTCTTACCATAGGTCGTGCTATGACATTATTATTTTTTTTTTTTTCATTTGTAAAATGTAGAAATAATATCCATTCATAGAAAATAATTCAATCCCAATATATTTGCTTAATTTACCTAAGATTATCAAATGCTAATCTATTCAACTGCTGACCAAGTATGATTACTATATTTCTTCATGTGTAACTCTACTTCTAGATTTGGAGATTAGGAATAATAATAACATTGTAGCCTCTTGTATAACACGGCTATTCAATTTGGGACTCCAGTTTGGAAGTCCCTTGTGTTTTTCTACTAAGCTGTTCTTAATTAATCTACTGTGTTACAGTAGTTATACAATAAGTGCCCAGTATCTTTATGTTGTGATCTGTTTCAATAGTAATCATTTCTATTTCATCTAATAAAATAACCTTATAAAATAATAATAACAAAGGCATTTATCTCTGTGTACAATTTGAAGCCATTGTTTTAAATTTAGTTTGTTTTTTTTTTTTAATTTCATTGTATTTTTAAGAATTTCATTTCAGTTATTTCTAGAGTATTTGTGTAGCACATATTCCAGTGGAAAGGAGTGAATATTAGGGGTGATCAAAAATTATGGCTAATCATTTCAGTCCTTAGCCATTTGCTCCTTCAGATATCCTGTAGCTGAACTCACTTTTGTCTAATTCATTTCATTTTTACAGTTGATTTGACAAATCAAATTTATTTCTCTCCTCAAAAAAAAAAAAAAAAAAACATTTTGGGTGGATGATTTTCAAAAAAACTAATTTGCTAAAAACCTTTCTCAGGTTCACACTGGTGCTCTCAGGAAATCTCGTGGGGTTATGTTGTATGCTTTTTGTGGTAGATTGTCACAGACAGACAGACTTTCTGTGAATCATGATAAAATTTGCATAGTACCCATCAAAAATGTTTTTTTTTTTTATGTTATCAGTGGATGATTCATATTTTAGAATATTTCTGTTTTGTAAATATTGTTTCAAATCACCTAAGTCTCACTCTCTTCCTTTCTTTTATCAGCTTGATTTTTGTTTTCCTGCCAAACTTTCACACAGTTTCCCGTGTCTGTGTGGTAGTTACAGCAGTTAGCCATACTTTAGCTGCTGGCCACATAATCTTACTCTCCTCCTCCTCTTTATTCAGCTCTTTAAAGAAAGGAAAAGTAAATCTCTTGTCTTCACTGTGACATAGAAAAACAAACATAATCACAATGTTTTTGTTTGTATGGACTTTATATGAATAGATTATATGAGTGTAAATTGTTTACTTCAAAACTGTTTATTAACAATTTGCATTTTTTTTATTCCAGGAATGATTTTATGTGTATGTGTAAACAACTGAACATGGAGGACTCTGCTCATGAAATTATGCAGCAACTTGGAATGGCCGAGCAGAGTCGCATTTCGTTTCAGGATTTCATTCGGTGCCGTCTGCAGGTTTTATCTGAGATTGAACCTGTGCACTATATGGATGACACTGGTATTGAGTCAGATGCCAGTGGCATTGCAAAACAACCTCAAATGAAATCCTGGCCAACGATGAGCAGTGAAAGTCTTGGTAAGTTACTCTTGGCCTTTTCAGTATCAAAACATGGTTGACAGATTTGACCAAAGGGGGAGATAATCCAAGCTTTATTTCAGAGACTTACCCAGCACAGGCATTTGAATAGCGTTGAATTTTGAAATCATGCAAATCTCGAGGCAAAGGTTCAATACCAGCCTCCTTTGGCAGGCCAACCACAAGAGGCTGGTATTGAACTTCTGCTACCAGACTGGCTCAGTTTTTGAATTCAATGCTATTCCAATGCCTGCGTTGGATAAATCTCTGAGATAATGCTTGGATTATCTATCTCCCATTCGGGCCAAATCTGGTAACCCTGTATCACATCTTGGTCATGAAATTCATCTGAAAATCAAATTATCCATTGCTGCAAGCCGTCATGTATGAATAAAATGTGACTTTTTCTCTGAACCAGAACCCTAAATTATGACGCCCCCCCCCCAAGATTTTTTTCTGGTCATTTCTTCACTTTTGTGACCCTGTGACAAACAGTAGTATGTTTGGTCAATGAACTTCATGCATATTTGGTGTAAAAAAGAATGCATTCTTTCCGCAAATGCTACAATATTTTCTTTGATGAAATTCCAAATATAAAGATTCTCTGTTATATACACAGACTTTATTCATTCACTCTTTTGATTTAAAGCCAGTGACGCAGCAAGCGATCTCAGTGCCCAGGGGAGGAAGACAGTACCCGAGGCAGTTGTGCTATATTCCGGGGGAGGGAATAATAATTTTGCCCCCAGTGGCAACTGCCCACTCTTGTCCCACCTCTGTTTGAAGCCAAAAATTGATACTTTTAAAAAAATCTTTCTCTTTTTTTTGCTTTAAAATGTTTTGGTTTCTTGTATTTTGAATGATTGTTTGTTCATTGATCCAAAATGACCACAGAGACGCCCAAAAAGTATTATTCTGACAAAAAACAACAAAACGTTATCAGATGGTACTTAATGGTGTACTTGGGCAAATTTTCAAGGTTATAGCTCCAAAAATGTGACTTGCAGTCTCACACACACACACACACATAAAATTGAACAAAGAGAGAAGAATCTGTAGCCCACTTGGCTTGTTGGTCAGGCTATTTGTGGGGCTATGGTAATTCGATTGTGAAACCAATGATTTTATAATTTCATGAAATCCCTAGTTTTACTGTCTGTGTTGTAGTGGTTAACAGGTTTGTAATTCTGATAATTTCTATTGTAATGAGTTCGATCCTGACTGGGTGTCCACGACTGTAGCCTTGTGTTGAACTAACGTATACATGCAGTGTGAATACTGAAACAAGAGATTTTGGAATAGTTTCTAAGTAATTCATAAATTTTGTTAGTTTTCTTTTCACCAAAGAAAAAACTGAGATGAAGCAATCTCTTTACTCCATGAATTATTTGAACTGATATCCTCATTTTATTGTTTTTATCTCATCACCAAACATACATCTTTGGTTTGAGATATAGTATGAGTGAACCTAAGAGTTTCGTATGTTACAAACATGATCTTTTAGATTATGATTTAAAAGCAACTGCATTTAAAATAATGTTTCCAGTTTCGCCAACTGAAAAATTTTTTTGTGCTAATTTGCCTGCCAGATAATGCTAAACTTGATCAAAAATAGCCTTAAATGGCCTAAAAAATGGATTTTTATGCTGATTTAACACTTTTTTGCATTGCCAAAATAGGAAATGTGTTAAATTGGCTACACTGAATATTTCTTTAGACATATCTCTCCGGTAAGATTCTGCCATTGGATATTTAACTTTATGAAGGTTGACCCAAACATGTTATTCTAACCGAGGAAATATATGGCAATGGAAAAAAAATGGATAAGTTGACACATTGGTTCAAGAGGAATGAATACTGATCAGACTTACCCCCCTTTTTCAACTTCAGATGAATTTCTTAATTTACTTTATATTCTACCGTTGTACTAATAAAAAACTTTATTTCTGTGACTGATAAGTTCCACTGTCAATTTGGAGTGTTACCAAGCGGTTTATGACATTAAGAATCAAGTTCGATTCTTTCAATCTCTGACCTATTAGCAAGATAATAACGATACTGAAGCCGGTATAAGAGATTCCAAACCGAACACTTCAAAAGCTGATGAAAATTTATACTGTTCCATCAAGATAATAAATTGGTTTTCATGTTTTACTTTTGCCAACAAAGTTGGAGAAGTGTTTGGATTCGGTTGCGTCTGTCAATTTTTCTGTTTACAAGATAACTTTGAATGAACTCAGTAGATTTTAAATGAATCTTATGGAGGATGGTCAATGGTGTAAGAAAGAAGTGGTTGATTCTGGGGTGGATCCATAAATACTTTTTTGATTGAGAGATATTTTCATATTTTTATTTCTATACATTTATGTACACACTCATATTTGTCCACGCAATATCTCCAAAAGTTCTCTATGAATTATTATGATTTCTCCAAAAGTCATCCGTGACATTTTCTGTGAGGATTGGCAATGGGCCATGGAATAAGTGATCAAATTTTGTAGCAGATCCATGCACAATTACCTCCCCTACATAATACTTGTTTGTCCACACCGCAAAATATCGCCCAAATTTCATGTTAGGCCGCACAACATCTCCAAAATTTCTTGAATTTCTATGAAATTTTGTAGAAGGGTAGGCAATGGTTCTACAAAGGGATTGATTGAATTTGGGGGCGGATTCATGCACAATTTTACCCCCTGACATTGGTGTTGGCAGAGGTTCTACTTTGTTGAGCCTTTTGAATCTCAAATAGGATTAATTAGAAAAATAACAAATACGAATCTTTCCCCAATATAATGTGTGTTTGAGGCAATGAATTTTCAGTTCACCCTTTTTATCCACATAATGGCTTGGCTCCACAAATGAAGATTTGTTGGAAAGGTTCTCCATGTCAGTAGGACCATAAGTTGAATTTTTGAAGCCTATTTCACTAATAAGGAACATGTTTTTAACACATTGATATATCTAATATAATTCTGTTTCAGTAAATTTGTTTGTTGGTCTATGAGGACCCTCTCTACCCAACCTTATTTTACTTATTCATACACACACACACACACACACATATATATAACAAACTAGATTTATTATGACATGGTCCTAAAAATGATAAAACAAAGCTAAATATTACTTAGGCGGATGTGGTGTTCAATCAAAACTGCTGGGGAGCCATATCAATATTATTGTTTTGTTTTACATCCCCAAAATGGTTACATGGTAAAAAAACTGATGAACCCAACAAGAAAGATTCACACATAATACCATTATATCAAATTCTGTGTAAAGGACCCATTGAAAAGCTTACATAAATTGCATTAACAGGTATTCGGAAATGAATGACTAAATTAAAGCTGGAAAGCATTCTAGACTATATATATTCTAGTATTTCTTTCATCTTGACTATTTTTGTTACTTTGGATGGCAAAGATAATTGGCATCAGATTCAGAGGCAACTCAGATATTACGGCAAAATTATTTCACCTTAACTCAAAATAGCATTTTCTAGCAAGATTTCAAGAATAATCACAAAATGTAAAAAAAAAAAAATGGTATTGGTATGAAATTGAATCAGAATAATTCAAATAGAAACTGAATCGTAAAATGATATTTCTTTTTATTTCTAATTTGATACTTATGTTGAATGTTCTCCAGGGATCTTGGTTAACATCATATCAGACCTCAAATTAACTTTACCTTATTCTTTCATGTTTTCTCTACCCAGGAGGCATTGCAGCATAGAAAGATGAGAACCACTTTTGACCGTCTATTTGTGAATATTCAGTTTCTATATCTATATTAGAAACTGTGAACCAATACTGTCATCATAGGTCTCTTAGGTTTTCAAGTTGGTCTGACTGGCTATCAACTATACAGGCTGCACCAATGGAGCTATAGTACTGAAAATTTCAATATCTACTCCTTATATGTCTAGACAAAATTTTTTTTTTTTTTTTCTTTTTTCCAAATTACCTCCCAGAATAGATTTTTAGTGGGGATTTCAGTTTACGATGTAAAATTATGTTGAATTGATCTCTTGGTTTGCATCCAGCATTGTTCATGCTTGTTCTTGAAATTTCAGACTTATTTTGTGATCACCACCCAATAAAAGGTGAGAGAAGTAACTTATTAATTGATCCCCCCCATTTTCCCCAATCTTTTAATTGATCACCCCCAACAAGGTATGCTGCTAAAAGACTTTGGTCATGTGACAGTTTTTGTTGAGTAACTAACTAGTATATATAATTCTGTATCAGTTTTTCCATGAATGTGCAAAGATGTCAAATGGTTATCATCTCCATCGTTTGAATCAATAAACTCTGTTCAATTCCAAGTTGAGACAGCTTTTAGCATTAAGGCTCTGTGGAAGGAATGAAACCAATTCTCCCTTCACTCTGTCCCATTACCATTTTGATAACATTGTGATAGATTATTGAAATGAGTGGATAACTAAATACATGGATAATCCACTCTTCTCTAATCATTTCAACTTGTACAATGCCAAAAGACATTAACGTTTTTGCTGTATTACCAATCAAGCCTTAATTTCATAATGTTCCCCTTTCTGAAATATGCTCTTTGTTTTCATTTTGTCCTCTGTACACTGATGTGACTAATACCTGCTTTCCAACAATGCTGTCTATTCTCTTGGGAATCCCCATTGTTCTATTCCTGTTCTAAACATGTGGGGGGTGGGTGCCGACAATATTAGCTGCTCAGGCAAAATGGCTGTTGTTCATTATCAACTTGGACCATCCCAATTTGTCAAGGAAATTACATACATGATTCGTTAACAGACTCTAAAAACCTCTCAATATTTCAAGAGGACAAAACAGATAGTTCTCCTGGGAGACGGTCCATATGTAAGACTGATATTTCCTTGTGTAGACTTTTTCATTTTTTACATCAATTACAATTTGAAGAAAAATCTTCATCGTGGTAATCAAGAATGATTTCTGTTTAATTTTATACTGTATTCAATTAAAATTGTATTATTGAATATCCATAAAATATGATAATAATCTTCAATTAGAATATAAGTCTGGTTGTATATATATTAAAAACAAGGCTGTTGTGAGACTTGAATGTTGAAAGAAATCTTTTTTTTTAATGGGTTTTGAGGTATGCTTAATCAAGAAATTTTTCTTCAATTTTTCTAACCTCTGGAAAGGTATTATTTTGAAGATGGCTGCGAAATCATTAAAATACCTATTACTTGTTATTTATTCATCCTAGAATAGTTTTTTTTTAGTATCAAGCATGTTTGATTGCTTTTCAATAGTTAACCACAGTCAGACCCCTGGAAAAGTAAAATTTTCAAGATGGCAGCCAAATTAGTAGGTTGCATTTATGGAAAAAAACTATCTTATCCTCAAATCAATTGCTGCGGGTTTCTCAACAGTTTTTGTTGTATCTGGTGTGCTCAATAACATATTGAGTGTCTACTACAGTCTGTCCCCATGAAAGGTATAATTTTCAATACGCTCACTACTCTATTACAGTCTGACCTCTAGTATAATTTTCAAGATGGCATTCACGATGGCCACCAAATTATTGAAATACCAATTACTCCTTCATTATTCATTCTAGACAAGTTTTACCCAATGGTTCTTGTAGTATCAAGTGTATTTAATAACATACTAAAATCATCACCTACCGAATCACAAAAACACTAGATGAAAACCAACCACAAGAGCAAGCTGGCTTTAGAAGAAGCTACTCGACCATGGTCCACCTGCATTCGATAAATCAACTGAAAGAAAAAGCAGCAGAACATAAACTACCACTCGCTGTAGCATTTATTGACTTCAAAAAGGTGTTCGACTCAGTAGAAATCCCTAAGGTCATGGAGGCCATCACTCGACAAGGTGTAGATCCATTATATGTCAAAGTGCTGAAACATATATACAATCACAGCAGCTCCTTTATCAGGATACATAAAGACTCGGACCCCTTTCAGCTCCAGACGGAGTAAGACAAGGTGATACCAGCTCACCCAAAGTCTTCGCAGCCTGCCTCAAGATGATCTTCAGAAGACTAGACTGGGAGAGTAAAGGGATTAGACGGCGAGTATCTGAGCAACCTCAGATTTGCAGACAACATTGCCCTTTTTGCAGAGAACCTGCACAACCTCTAACTAATATGAATTAAATGAAGAGAGCAAGAAAGTTGACCTACACATGAACTTCAGCAAGAAGGTCATGTGCAGCAACCACATCGGAGATAAAAACACTGAGATCAAAATCGAAGACACAGAACTGGAGGAAGTAGACCACTACATCTACCTTGGACAACAAATCTCTATGAGACCCTCAAAAGAAGAAGAAATCAAGCAAAGAATCACACTAGGATGGCAAGCCTTTGGCAGAGCAAGTCCAACCTTCAAAAATAAGAAGATCCTATTAATTCTAAAAAGAAGGGTGTATAACTAATGCATCCTCTCAGTTATGGAGCTGAAACATGGAAGCCAACCAAGAGGCAGATCCGTAAATTGAGAACCATGCACAACCAATGGACATCGCGACTCAGAACATGGATCCCTCGAGATCACATGTGGAATTGAGGCCAGCAGAATATTAGATGGAGAGACAAGCTAGACGAATTCAGAAAGTACTGGCTCCGTGTCGCCCATGATAGAGAAGTGCGGCAAATCCTAGGGAAGGTCTATGTCCAATGACGGACGTTGAAAGACTGATGATGATGAAAAGTCTACCAACGTCTGACCACTTGAAAGGTAAGTTTGCAAGATGGCAGCTAAATTAGTTGGCTGCTTTTATGAGCAAATCCACTTTACTCCCTAAAAAATTGCCACTGGGGGTTTTTCAATTTTTTGTGTTATCAAATGTACTCAAAAACATACTGAAAGTCTGTGACAGATCAACCAATATGGCATCCAACATGACCAACGAATAATCAAATTGCTCACTACTCCTTCATTATTCATCTGAGACAGGTTTTTCTAACAGTCTTTTAGTATCATATATGTACAATAACGTACTAAAAGTTCACCACAGTCTGACCATTGGAAAGGTATGGTTTCTAAGGATGCATCCAAGATGGCCACCAAATCATTAAAATGTTTACTACTCCTTCAATATTTGTCTTGGTCAAGTTTTTCCAATCGTACTCATAGTATCAGGTCTGTTCAATAGCATGATGAAGGTCTACCACAGTCTGACCCTTGAAAAGGTATAATTTTCAAGATGGCGACCAAATCATTGAAATGTTCACTACTCTTACTGTATTTCATGGCATCAAAGATACTATCCCCTACCCCCAAATAAGTTTTGTTAATTTACCTTCCATGCTACGGGTTGGAGGCTCCTCATTCCAATAGACCTATCCTATATGTATACTTCTATCTTTTCAAAAATTGGAGAGCGTCCTTCAGACTTGAGTGTTCTCAATACCAGGGAAATACGATAGAATTATTTTGTGAATGAGGATAAGTTGTCAACAGGAAAGTCCGAATAGTAGTTTTTAAAGTCAGATAAAAACGTGTAAAAAAAACGTTGGCAACCTTATCAACATCAAAACTAGACAGGTCTGGTTAGTCTCTTGGTAGAAACTGTCACGTAACTGACATTTTTTGGTGGCATGCCATGTTGGGGGGTTGAAAAAACTTGGGAAATTGGGTGAATTAATTACTTCTCTTGCCTTTTGTTGGGCAGTGATCACTAAATATGTCTGAATTTTCAAAAAACAAGTGTGAATGCTGCTGAAACTGAGGAATCAATTTCGCATAAATCTTCATTATAAATTGAAGCTCCACTAAAATTCTATTGGCAAGTGGATTTTGAAAGGACGGAAAAAAGGTTTTTAGTGCAGAATGTATGGATGATACATACGTACATAGCCAGCCAGACCAACTTAACCCTTTCAGTCCTGATTTTTCAAATTTTTCCTTATTTATATTTGAAGTCCATATAAAGATAACTAACATTGAATGATAAAAAATCATTCACTTAAAAAAAAGTGATTTTTATTGAAAAATAAAAATTGGACCAACAAATCTCATCAGGGACACACACACACAGGTCTCCAATTTATCAACAAAAAATGTGGTACTTAACAGTACCATTAGTTAGGTTTTCAGTTTTCAAACTTACTATGTTGGCAGTTTCAGTTGATAGTTTTGAATAAAAACCCATTCGTAATACCAGCTATCTTATCAACATCAGAAGTAGATTCATGACGATGTTGTTTTACTGAACATTTACAGTAATTCCAAATAAAGAAAAGGTTGTCTTTACACATATATTCAGGGTCATTATAGAGTGATGGTGTAATATTGAATCTCTATAACTTTTATTCTCTATATGATAGAAATAATCTGAAAAGAATATTTAGAAGCCTGATGTAAGCCTGATGTATATATTTTATTTTCATTAATCAAAAAATTGATTATAATTGTTCATTAGTTGATATTTTTATAATTAAAAAATTACATCTTTATTTTCAGAGTTTTTTTTATTGAACTCATAACATTTTGATATCCAAATTGTGATTCGTACTATGAGAATGATTAAGAACATAATTAATTTTAAAAAAATGTTGAAGCTACCTCTGCAACAGGAATCTATCAAATACAATGCAAAGAATGTTATGAAAACGTAAACTTGCACAAGGACTTTATAATGACCCTGTACACACACACACACACACACACATGTATACAGAGGAACAGTGTATTCGTGGTACTACCAGTCACTTTACATCCTACTTAAGATACAAGCACATTGCTTGTTTCCAGTTGATGTCAACAACATTAAGATACTGACCATCCTTTATGTTAGGTCAAATTTCCACTTTTTATTTTTTTCATTTTCGAAGAGCACCTTGAGATTGAGAGACTGTTTTCGATGTTCTGCAATACACCAAAAAAATCATGATAATTATGGGGGTGAAAATGTTACTATATGTAAGAAGTAAGTTTACTTTTTCTCAAGTTATTTTCAGCTGTCATTGATTCATTATCAAAAATATGCTCTCTCCGATTTTTAATACTGTTTCAAGTCATTTCATGGTTAGTACTTGCATCTCTGATTCTAACAGGTTTCTCAGTCTTCATTCTGATATTATATCAATATACAGTAAGTGCAAAAAGTCTTTGATACATTTCAAAGAGTTTATCACAACATCCTTATAGACACCTTCAAAATTCACAGAATTTGGGCCAAGGATTGAAAATAATACAGAAATCAAAAAAATATTAAACCTTGAAATGTTATCTGCAAAAATGGAAAAGAATCTTTGATCCAAATCCAGTCTACATTGAAGGGGTTATCATCATCATCATCATCATCATTTTAGTGTCCATCATTGGCCTTCCCCAAGTTTTGCCAGACCTCTCTATCATAGGCATCGCAGAGCCAGTACTTTCTGAGTTTGTCAAGCTCGTCATGCTTGAAGGTGGATAAGGATTCAAAGAATTTTTCGAATGATTGAACTCTTACTTGTTCGTGTTGAAAGAACATATTGGCCAATCCATTCTATGGCTTTCTTCAAGTTTACTATCTGAAAGGGATGGTGGTTGACAAAATTAGCTGAATTTTGATCTGAAACTTTCACTGTATAATGTTCAACCTATTTGATTAATGGAGAAACATTGGATTATTTTTTTTTTCTCAATGGTTGCAATGCTACAACATTGAATTTCAGACGTCAAGGAAAGGAAAAGATACTACCCGAATCCAACGATATAGTGTTGCTATCATCGGTAAAAAAAAAAATTATCGTAATGCTTCTCCATTAATCACATAGATCGAACATTATACAGTGAAAGTTTCAGATCAAAATTCAGCTAATAAGTACTTGTCAGGCTATGAACTCATTGAACAACCAACATGTAAAAATTGTTTAAAGCTGTAAAACTTTCTAGACTAATAACATAAAATCTTTCCTGAAAAAAATTTTTTTCTCTCATTCCAGTCACTTATTTCCCAATATCTGTCAATGCAATTGATGTAATTTTTTTTCAGTGATTTTCTATGTTTAACATATATTTTGTCAATATGGTACAATGTATAAATTGTCTCCTATTGGGATCACCTGTTTTTTACCTTGTAACTGTTTCGGGTATATTAAAAACAGTTATATCAACATGGCACCCCAGCAGTGTTGATCAAACACCACCTCCCTTCATTATATAGTTTTTGTCATAAATGTAGTTTGTCATTTTATAAAAGGTTTTTGAAGTGTATTGTCTATTGATATTCTTTTATATCACATAATTAATTTTTGAAACGAGGCTTACTTACGTAGATTACTCTAAACACGTTTTTTAATGCTGGGGGATCAGTAAGTTTAACAACAGACATGACTTGATTTTCGTGTCATTCATTTCTATTTTTACCCATGTGAATATTAAATCCGTTGTCAATTTTAATTTCAGACTGCATGAAAACCAACTTATGATATCATTTTTAAGAATAATAATCATACTGAAAAAACTTCTTTGATTCGATTCTCTACCAACATATTCAAACAAAGTATTAGATGATTATTTTCCACTGACCTTAAAGTTCAATTTCCCTGGTCATATAACAACAACCTTCTATCAAATGTTTTTTTAAAAAACGCTTTTGATTATTAAATCCAGTATCCTTATATTCATGGTTAGAATGAAACCATTTTCTAGCGGGTACTAACATCTCAATGGGCGATTCCATTAATATACTTGAACAATTGTGTTACATGGGATTCCATATATATATGTGTGTGTGTGTGTATATATATATATATATATATATATATATATATATACATATAATGTGGGAATACTTTGAATTATGTGGTTTCAATTAGTGCAGGTTTTAATATAGTATAACTACGGTATTGCTGTACCAATTAATGTGCCCATATATAAACTGAAAAAACAAACACATTAGATTATAAGACCTTGAACAGTGAGGAAAATTTTAAAACAAATTAACCATACTATTCAAGGTTTTTTTATATAGAAAAAAATATATGTATATATTTTTTTTTCCTCTGAAAAAGATGGCTGGTCCCTGTCAAAATGCATCAAAATACATCCATGATATACTTAAAGGATTTGAGATGTAACACCTATCTCTTGAGTTTTTCTCTTCATCTTCCAATGGTCATTTTCATCTACATATCTAATGTTTGTAGTGGAAAAGAGAGATAGATGTAGATACCAGGTTGGGGGAATTTGTCCTTGGAGAAAAATCATTTAGCCTAACACTTAGTTTCCACCGTCTCCTTCTTGGGCATGTATGCAGCAAATGGTAGTGTAATGTACTACATTTTATTAATGTGTGCTGTTCATAATCCTTGGAGTTTCCTTATATACCTGAACATTTCAGTGATTCCATAACAACCCTAGTTTCGCAATCAGTGTCATAATGGTTAACAAGCTTGTGATGCTGACCATTACTACTGTAATGAGTTGATTCACAGTAGGTGCCCCACTACTGTGGCCTTGTGTCAAACTTACCTGTATAAATACTGTAAGTACAAAAGCAGAATATTATGATTTTTACTAAGTTTAGCTTAATTTAATGCAAGGCCTCAGCAGTGGGGCACCCAGTGAGTCTCAAATTCATTACAGTGGTAATAGTCATCATGATAAGCTTGTTGACCATAACTACACATATAACATAGATCTATAATAGCTGGAAGGTATGTTTGTCTATTTAATATTTAAAAAAATGCAGAGAAACACTTATCAGATCCCAAACAGCAAAGTGATACTTCCTCCCCAATTATAGAATCTACTTACACTTCATACTTATTTGTAAATATTTTTAAAACTATAAAAATATGTATGCATTTAACCAAATTGATATGAATGTGTATGGTTCTCTATTTATTTACTGAAGATTTTGTTCTAATCGTACACCTATTGATGCTTTATTAGTGTCTAACTCGGAAACTGGAGTTGACTTTATTTTTCTACCCTAACAAGAACAGCAAGAACAATCTTCACTAGAATTAGGGTTGTTAACTGATGTGTAAAATTTTCATCTCCTCTTGTGTTTTGAGCTCACCACCAACTTATTCCTAGGAGGTTGTCTTATTGACTGAGCTAAACTGACAAGTCCTACATATTAACAAACAAGAGTTATTTCATGCTAATAAATGAGTAAATTGAAACATTTATACAATATACATATATATATATATATATATATATATATATATATATATATATAATCTCACTGCCACCCATAACAGATTGGTTGAAACATTGTTGCTGGCTATGGTTATTTCATGTGTTCTGGCATTTATATGAGTGTATGTATCTATCTAGACTTTGTCCAGCCTGTATTGATCATAGTAGAACACACACTCTTCTCATATAGTTTTTTATTGGGGGGGTTAATATGCAGTGCAAATTTATGCTAAATTGGTCACTAGTTTGTGCTTGTGTTTTTTGAAAATTCAGACCTTGTTCAGGGGCCACCAACGAACAAAAGGCAGGAGAAGTAACTTATTGATAATCACTCCGTTTCAGTCACCATCTTCTGTCAGAATAGAAGTCGGAGTTAGACCCTGCAGCAACCAAATCTTTTTTTAGTTCCAGAGTCTCAATGATTGAACCATAATGTGAATATGTTTGAGTAATTTTTTCTTTTCAAGAGTTTTTTTAACTTGAAAAGTTTTTCTGCATTTTGAAAAAATTTCTTTTTTTTTTTTTTTAAACTGTCCTGTAACCCTTGTGACCCTCATTTGGATTGTGACCGTGGGTTTGGGAACCATATTAAAACATCTATTGTCACTTGATTGTTGGCTTCACTTCCTGATTCTACTTTGCCTTATTTATTTGGAAAGATATTTTCAATCAAACTGACTTGATCACAATCAGAATAGGTTTGGTTAGTCACTTAATAGAAACTGTCGCATAACCATGTCTTTCAGTAACATACACTGTTGGGGATGATCAGTGAATAAGTTACTTCTCTCAGGTTTTATTAGGTGGTGATCTCTGTAAAATTCCTGATTTTAAAAAAACAAGTGTGAATGATGCTTGGCACATACAAAAATGCATACATAGTACATTACCAGATAGGTGAAATCACTTAATAACTGAAGAAACTTATATTGACAGTATGTAACAATTACAAATCATGTTGGACACGCTGTTTCTCATGTAATCACCGGAGTCAAGCAATAATGAGTTGGGTCAGTATCTTGATGGGTGACCGTCTAGGAATATCTGGTGGCATAAGCAGCTGTGGATCATATAGAGGGCCTCCTGTGGAGATCCCCTCCCCCAGAAGGAGACCAATCTGTACACTATGCTCAATGATTCACGCCAATGCCTCTCGTCTCTGCTTTGATCCTACTGCGGTGAGCAACTAGAAATGAATGAATCACCACCAGAGGAATGGGGATACAACACAGAAAGTTTGTGGTTTAGATCCATTGCTCTAAAGAAAGGAAAGTCTGACATTTCCCGTTCCGATGACATCATTTTGTTTCCTACTTCACCCAGTCCTTCCTTTAAAGATGAATTTGTTTTGCTTATTCACTTTCCTGTTATACTTCACACTTGAAATCTCCCAAAATAAGCAAATTGAAAGGTTTACAGCCTTTGAGTAGGGTTCTTATTAACCAACTAAATTATACCCGTCCCAAATGACAGGGTTATTTATGTATGGATCAGCTCTGAAGAACTTAAAACCATTTTATTAGATAGTCTATTTCTAATAATTCAAGTTTCTTAATTTTTAATCTTTTTAATCTTTTTAAAGGTTCAACTCAAAAATTTGCCTGTAAGCTCATTATAATAACCAATAGTATATCCCCTAGGAAAAATTTTACAGATGAACAGGTTCAACTCACTATTTGAAAGTGGAGCCTGTCTATAAAAAGCCTTTTATAAGCAACTACCATTAGTTTATGTGGGAAAAATTTGTTGAACATTCCCACACTTAAAAAAATTGCTAGAATGGTATGTTAGGCTTAGTCATTGGAGGTTGAAGTGGTAGGATGTGCAGGAAACCGAGGTGTAGAAGAGAGAGGAAGAGGGTGTGTGCTACCTCTATAATGGTTCTGTGCAAATCAAAAATGATTATTTTACTATATTCAATTCATTCATCTTTGTGGAAATATTTATTTTCAAGTTTCAGCCAGAACAAGATATAGAAAGAATAAGAAATATATGTTTGAAATATATCAGATTAGTTTGAATAATCAATAAAAAATGGGAAATTTTTTTCTTTAAATCCTGAATAAAATTTTTTTTTCTTCAGATCAAAAGACTAAACTATTTTCAATCAAATAAAACTAAAAAGTTTTCAAAAAAAGAAAAATATTTCTACTTAATTTTCCTGCTTTTTAATTCCCAGAGAAAGACTCCCAGTTAGAGGAGGCTGG
>OY735217.1:2395322-2450322 GCA_963457665.1 Thysanoteuthis rhombus
ATATTCTTTCTTCCTGAGAAGCAAGATTCTATTTCAGTTAATGCCTATATATGATTTTCCGCCGTCTGGAATGGAATAAAAGCTCCAGTTTACTCTGAGTCAGAATGAATTTTACTCAATGGTAACTTTTATGGCTGTTTTTTATTACAAAGTAAATTACATATGAAGAATCTTTGAATCTTCCTTTTATAAAATGAACAGGGTGATTTTCTTGGTTCTCTGTCGATAACAATAGACTCTACCACTTAAAGGTAAGAATTTTGCTGATAAAAATACCTCCTAACCACCATTTAGAACTTTTGACTAGTAAAATGAATTCAGTATCTTTTTTTTTCTAAAAACCATTTCAATTCAAAGATATCTGGGAAGATTGTATAGCTATAATTAACTGGCTGATCTTGCTGGCTGTTGATTGTGAGTTCAATTCCTATTGAATCTGATACTAAATTGAATACGATTTCAGTCCTTTCTTTCCTAGAAGAAAATTTTCTCACATAAATCCAAATATATGAATGATATTTTTCATGGAAATTTAGTTATGATCATCATCAGCGGCCTTTTAGTGTCTGTCGTTGGACATACACCTTTCCAAAGCCTTTTCCAGACCTCTCTATTATGGATGTTGAGGAGCCAATATTCTCTGAACTTGTCTAGTTTGTCATACCATCTTATTTTTGCTGGCTCCAGTTTCACTTATCTCTAGGGACCCATGTTGTGAGTCGTGATGTCCAGCTGTTGTCTGACATTCTTGCTACATAACCAGCCCATCGCCATTTGAGTTTTCTGATGGATTTTACGATATCTCTGACTCCAGTTTTTTTTTCTAATATACTATGCTGTCTTGTAATCTCTCCATGTGAGGTTGAGCATGATTGTCTCCTGTGAATATTGTACAGTTCTCAATTTGAGGGTAAATTAGGTGCCTATGATTGCAATGGTTAGCAAGCTTGACAGGCGGACTGATTTTTTTTGTGTAGTGAACTCCATCCTGAGTATCCCACCCCTGACTCCGTCCCTATGCCAGACTTAACGATGCTTGAATAATTACCGAGTCTGCTTGGTAAGTTACCATATTTGATGGTATATAAGACACCATCCCTCCCAACCCCCATTCCTGCAGGCAATGTGATGGACTCGAAATAATAGGACCAATGATTTTGGACCCAATAACCGGCTGGTCCAATTAGCCAAACAAACTTCTTTCTGTCACCAAAACACTGTAGCTTTTTTGAATTCAAGGGGACTAACTTGCATAAACCTCACAACTTCTTGAATCCCTTTTATTTCCACTTTTTCCCTTTTTGGAATATTTGAACCATGAGTTTAATATAATTGCTTCCAGAACTAAAAATATATCTTTTAGTAATTCTATCGGATTCTATTTCAAAAAAATGTTAATTTGGTAACACTGCTGCTTGGTCCAAATAAACGGTGTATTAATCATAAGATATCATTAGGGAAAAAAGTGAATTAGTAATAATTACATACATTTGAATTGGATCTTATGAAGTTGTTTCTAATAACCGGACCCCACTAATATATATATATATATATATATATATATATATTAATTAATTAATTAATTGAGTTATATTATATAGAAACCTATTTGAAATGATCTCCTGTCATTACATGGTTAATATATCACTCAATTTAGATAATGTTCTATTAAAGTTGTCTGAATTAAGTGATGTATTAATCATGTAGTGTCGGGAGATCATTTCAATGTATAAAATATCTAGAAAGCTTTACAGCTTTAAACACTATACAAAAAAACTTTCCTAAAATATGTCATTTCAGTGAATTATTTCCCACTATCTGTTAATCTTATTTGTGTTATTTTTCAGTGTTTTTTTTGTTTTGTTTTCAAAGAATTAGATATTATGGTACTGTGTGAAAGATAATTTAAGATTGAAAACATATATTTTAGTGATTCGATCAGATTTTATTTAAAAAAATGTTAATTCGATAGTAATGCTACTTGGTCCAAATGAAAGGTGCATCGATCATAATAAGTGATGCAAAATTAGCAATGATTACAGACATTTTAATCTGGTTCTGACAAGATTGGTTGCATTGTGTGGCTGGTCCTAATACTCATTAGTCTTATTAAGCAGAAACCACCATTTATAAAAACAATATGTTTCCCTCATTTATCACCCATCTTTTTTCTTTTTTATTCCTCAACTTTTAGCCAACATGGGTCTGGCAACTGAGGTTATATTTACTTTTTGAGACATTTTGGGGGCCAAGAAAGGGTGGGGTCAAATATGATTGTTATATATCTGCCAGTGATCTGTTTTCAAAGCTGGGTAAAAGTGAGGACTTTGAATACTGATTTCAAGACCACCATCTTGTTTCTGCATTTGACTTTGTGCCATACTTGATAGGTATAAAAAAAATTCAACTAATTTTTTTTGTCTATTTTATTAAGTGAAGTATTATAAATTATTATCTTTGAATTTTTTGTTACTATTTACCTTCATCTTAATTGTTGTTGCTTTTTATTGCAAACCCCAACTGTCAAATTAGGTTTCTTCAGTTTTCAAAGTAGACTTGTTGGCTGGTTATTTGTTATATGTACAGGATATACCAATGTAGCTAGAGGGCAGAAATCTTAAACATCAATTAATCATTATATATATAAGAAAAAAATTTCATAACCCTCCCCACCAGGTTTTTAGTTGGTTGGGGGTTCTATTTACAATGTAAATTTATACCAAACTGATCCCTTAGATTGTGTCCAACTCCATTCACGTTCGTTTTTTTCACTTTTCTTCAAATTCATTCTTTTACTGATCACTATCAAACGAAAAATGAGAGTAACTTATTCATTGATCATCCCTTTTTCCAATTTTTTTAATTGAACACCCCCAACAGAGCATGCTGCCAAAAGATGTTGGTCATGTGACAGTTACTATTGAGTGACAAAACGGATGTGGATTGTTTTGTTTTTTTCACTTTAATAATTTATGAATAAAAGTAATGTCTATATTCTTTTAATGGAAAGATCAATTACTACTTGAATCAAGTTTCCTATTCATTTCAAGGGTAAAAAATACCCAGAAATCTACAATTATGCAAAGATTCCTCAGAATTCTCTGCATGACATTTCTTCAGGGGTGCCGCCATTTGTAAATGTCAGTGTGTTGTTTACAAGTTGTTGTCTAAATCACATTTATCAGCGGTGAGCATGAATATTGCTATCTTGTGAAAATACGTAGAAGTAGACAGAGGCGTAGCTAGATATTTAGAGAAATTTGGGGGGCTTGGGGTACTTTGCTGTGTGAGGGGCTCTCCCCGATATTTAGTGAGTTTTATCGTTGGAAATGTTGCAGTTGATGATCTATCATTTTTAAAGTTTTTTTTTCTTTTTTTTTGGAACCCCCCTTCCATTGGGGCTTCGGTGGAGGGGCATTTCAAAATATGATGGGAACTTTCATCGCAGTTGAGCCATAGAACTGTGATGATGTGAATTCCCACCATCCGCAGTCGATGAGTTTTAAGGTTTCATGGAGTCTCTTCTGTGATCAGACATGAGTTGTTTCAGTTTAAATTGATGTACGATTGTCCATGAAAATGAAAAATCCCAAATTGTTGGACAACTTGTCAAAAAAATTGCGGGAGGGGGGTATTTGAAGGGCCCCCGATTAAAGAAAGTCCAAAATCTTTACAAAAATTTCTTCACATACTGCATTTTCTACTGGCAAATTTCAATAAATTTTGGAAGAGGCCCCTCAAGGAGTCAAGGTTCCTAGACCCCTACATCTCCAGCTATACCTTTGTGAATATTTTGTGTTAGAAACCATTAACCAAAACTGTCATTATAGATTTCTTCAGTTTTTAAGTTGGTCTTACTACTTGGCATGCAGCCTGGCAATGTGCGTGTGTGTGTGTGTATATATATATATATATATATATATATATATATATATATATATATATATATATATAATGTGTACAGGCCACTCCAATGGAGCTTAGAGACTGAAAATTTAAACATTTACCCCTTGTTATGTCTAGAAAAATATTTTTGTTTTGGTTTTTAAATTGGCACTGAAAGTAAGATGGGAGTGGTCGATTCTGAGTTCATGCTAATTAGTTCCTTAGTTTGTGGGTGGAGGCATTCATGCTTGTTTTTTGAAAATTCAGATTTTTCAGTGATGATCCACCAAAAAAAAATCTTTTATATAGACATAATGAGTTCATGCTTGAATCTTCAGCCCTCTACCTCTGTTGGTGTAGCCTGTACGTACAATACAAATATATATAGTCAGAATCTGACTGGCTATCTATGTTGAGATTTCTCTAAAAAAATACAAGAATGCAATTCTCGCAATATGTACAAATATTGAGTCACATCCCTTGAAATTTGAACCCAGCATTCTTATTATCAATTGTTTCTTTTTAGTCTCTATTTTTGCAGAATAGTAAAAAATATCTCTTGACCAAAAACAAATTCCTGGATCCGCCTCAAAATGTAATCACTTTTTCTTTAGCCAAGGCCTAACCTTCAACATAATTTCATCAAAATCATTGAAAACTTCTAGAGATATCACATGGACAAACAGACAAACAGACATGGAAAGATATGTAGGCAAAGGTAAACGATTTACTCAAAAGGGAATAGATATTTAAAGATTTACCTATGCCTAATGAATTACTTACTAAAAGAAAGGAAGAATTTTAATTCTCCTCCTCTTCATAAAATGTTGGTAGTCAGTTCACCATTTTAAGATAATAACATCACGTAGCAATGAAGCAGCAAAAACCCTTCAAGGTCATTTGGCTTTCAAACTAGTATGGACTAAATTTAGTATCAACATTCAAGGATGGTGATGATGTTAACCTGTTAAGTCATTTATGAAGAAAATGTGATTTGAGATAGAATAATTGGGCTTAGAATAGATATATTGGCCAAGACTCCATGCACTCTCACTCGCACACACATATATATATATGAAAATATATATATATATATATATATATATATATATATATATATATATATATATATATATATATATATATATATATATCCTTACACATATGTATGAATATATATACACACACACACACATCTATCTATCTATATATATATATATATATATATATATATATATATAAATAAATTTAGTAAGCCATTTAAAATATCATGTAAGACACATAGACGTCTTGTCTGCCGGTCGCAGTCAAGTGTAACCAGGTACAATAACCCATTGCATGACTGTTACAATGCGTGATGGTGCCGAATATCCATATGATTTGCAATAAAACCTGCAAGTCAGCTGCATCTCTTCAAAGCCACCTCAGAGCCCAAAAGAGGAAGGAACCTTATTCATAAAGCAAAACGATAAAAAGGAATGGAATACAAGGGGTGGTCTTGCTCATTACCGGGCTGACAGCTGCAATATATATATATATATATATATATATATATATATATATATATATATATACTCATGTATAATGGCAGCTGTCAACTCGGTAATATATATCTATATATGGCATTTAATCCCCCCATCTCTCTACTCCGCGATGTAGACATAAGTATTTACGTATATATTTGTGTTCCCTTTTTGCCTACAGTATGTATATACCATTAATTGGACAGTTTATATCTGACAGAATGTGATAATTGTAGAGACAATTCATCTGGAAACATATTCCAATTGGCACCGGAATTAACTGTGTAGCAAATCGAACAGCCTACCACATGAAGGAATAAAGAAAATGAGCAACATGTGGGTCTCGAACCCGCGTCCACCCGGAAGCAGTCTTAACACGACTGAGCTAGAAGCACATTCTATTTATTCATTATTTACCGTGCTATTTCGAACTCCTGTTTGCTGAAGCGCTGTTAGCTCAGTCAGTGTCATGTTAAGATTGCTTCCTGAGATATATATATATAATTATTGTGTCATCCACTGACAGCTGTTTCGTTGTATTACAATTCTTCAGTGTTGCTATAGACTATCCATTATCCCATCCAGTACCACGAGGTTGGATCAAAACCTTGGCTTCAGACCCAGAGGCTGGTATCCTCCCTCTACTCCACGGAACTGGACGGTCAGTAAGGTTGAATTTAAGCGATATATTCATTTATTGCATATATTCCTCATCCACCAGTGTGCTCCATTCCATGTTGGAAGTGCATTGCATACACACACCTAAGTTACCTTCATCATTTATGATAAATTTTGATGCCCAAAATGATATACAGAGGAGTGTATGTGTGAAAATTTATTCATATATATATATATATATATATATATATATTCAAACGTACACACTTGTGTATGTCATTTTTGATGAAGGTAACTCAGAAAAAATTCAAATTAGGTTATTAGCCAAAGATTTGAACATCCCCCCCCCTATGTTTTTTAGTGGGGAATTCAATAAGCAATATAAGTGCCTTATTTCTGGTAAAATTCCGAATTTTTCTGTGATCACTGCCCGACAAAAGGCTAGTGGAAATAACCTATTTGTTGATTGCCCATTTTTTCCAATTTTTTAATTGATCAATTCCAACATGTCACGCTGCTTAAAGACATTCATCACATGATGGTTTTTTTTTGTTAGACTAACCAGACCTGTTACCTAAAGTGCAATTGTTGCCCCCAAAGGATAAATTGCATAGTATTGCTGATCCTGACACATTCATCTTGCAGATCCTAGTTGAGGATTAACATATTTGATCCATCATGTTGGTTGCACCAAAAACTTTGAGTCCTTGAAGCACTTACGATTAAGAGACAAAAGAAAAATGTTGCTGAACAGTATTTTATTTGGTCAAAGCACAGCAATATCAAATCTTGTTATTAAAATTTGCCTCAAGTATCTGAGACAAATTTTCTCCCAGAAAATGGTTCTATGCTTTAGATATTTCACTCGGTGAAGGTTTAAACTATATTTCTAAAGAATGCCATGAATTTAGAAGCAAAAAAAACAGATATTTGTGGTTGGTAAAAACAAAATGTTCATAATTTCAAAATGTGGAAGATTTGAAAACATCATCATTAAATTTCAGGTGCAGTGTGTTTATTCACCTTATAGGCTTGGCTACTGCTGATAATAATCAGCTGGTAAAATGTATTATTTTCATAGCATGAAATTAATAGTATGGAAGCCTGTTGGTGATTTCCTTCCGCAGGAACTAGCTGGAAACCCAGTTGGTAGCACAGGTTTTCAACTAGTGTATTCAATAATCACCAGATACAGCTTGAAAAACACTTCAGGTGACTTGCCACTTTGAGCATCAACATCTCTCAAACATTAAAATGCTGGGTGCTGAAATTTAAATTTTACCACCAGCAACTTATCCAACATCTGAAGACTTTATTGAAATCATTCATCAGACGATCTCCTCCTTTCATAGAACGTTTATAAAGACGTTAATTTCTCTCTCTCCTCAATTTCTCCCTTTTTGCCTTTCTTTTAAGGACTGCGTTGCTTATTTCTTACAAAAAAGAGTGAGTAAGGCAATAAAAAAGCAATCACTAAAAAACTAAACAGTAAAAAAGTAAAACAGATGTTTAGCCAATCAGAAAACTGCAGGGTAGCCTCCCCCTAGATAGGCAGGGGAAGGCAGCTTTTATACTAAAGCTTACATAAGGAAAACAATAGGGGTTTTCTTCTCTTTTTACCATCAGTTTTCTATCCAAGTCTACATTCTTCATCTGTATGTAATCAAAAGACTGTACATCTATTTAGGAAGTAACTTAGGTGTTCCTAGAGTAAATGTGATATTATGGTGAATAGAGACTACCATACTGACTGATGCCCTCTTTAGGTGCAAGGAAACATTGAAAGTTTGAGTCATAAAAACTAGGTATGAACAATATGAAGGCAATAGATATCACAGCAAATTATTTGGTTTTAATAAAATTATTAATACTTATTTATTAAGACAATTTTTTTAAAAGTCATTTCTAATTCCAGATATCGGAGGGGGGGATTTTTTTTTATGATTCTCCCCATTTTGATGATTTTATTATATCTATACATTGCTGTTTTTATTGATTTTTACACTTTTAAAAGATAAATCCTTTGAGATACTAATTATGTTTACTTTTTTCTTGAAAAGCGCTCCGGAATTGCTCGAACTGGGAGTCTTACTTTTAGAATTGGAAAAAAAAAAGAAGAAAATTAAGTAGAATATTTTTCTTCTCAGCTTTTTTAGTTTTATTCAATTAATTATAATTTAAGTTTTTGATCTGGAAAAAACATTTTTTTACTCAATATTTTTTTTTTTTTAAATAATCCATCATTTTTTATTAATTAAACTCAGTTCAAGCTGTTTTTAAGTGCTTTTCTGAAGAAGGTAAACATAATTGATATCTCAGGGGATTTATCTGTTGAAGGTGTAAAAATCAATGAAAATGTCAATATATAAATTAAATCATCAAAATAATAAAAAGTGGGGTAAGAATTATATGAGGGGGGGGGAATTTTTTTCCAATGTTTGGAACATTTTTTTTCTTTCAAAAAATAAGTATTGAAAATTTTATTAAAATCAGATATGCTGATTTTTGGCTGATTTTTTTTTTCTCCAGAGAAAATTAAGTTCATATTGTTCATACCAAGTGAAAATGAAACGCATAACATTGGGATTATTAATGCAAGAAAAGCTCTCTGCTTGGTGTCAAATGATCGCAGGTCATCAAACTTGTGAACTGGAATTAACTTTAATTTTCTTCCGTAGCAAAAACAAGAATTAAGATCCTCTCCAAGATTAGGAGTGTAAACCGACATGTAAAATTCACATCCCCTATTGTGATTTGAACTCACAGCTAACTTATTGCTAGAAGGCTGTCTTATTGACTGAGCTAAATTAACTAATCTTCGATATTAACAAAAATCTATTGATATGCTGATATTTCAACTAAAAAGTAGATACATTTATTAAAAAAATATACATATCTTTATATTTTGATATTCATTATGTATACTGTACCAAAGTTGCTGTCATCATCTTCTGTTGGAATAGAAGTTGCGATGGAGTTTGACTCAGCAGCAGCCAGAATTGTTTTACAATAATAGAATAAACTTGCAACCACAGTCAATAAATGAACAACCATAACATTGAAATTTGGAGTCATGTCAAAAAAATTCCATTGAAGAATAGAAGAGTAAATATGGTCAGAATAAATGCTGTTTATGACATCACTGGTGTTTTCCACTAAAAAACATCTAAAATAAAGTGATAAAACATGAACAAATATCTAGATTCTTTACAATCTAGATGTTATTATTATACCTATCAAAATAATTTCCAATAAGATCGGTTGTTTTTTTGGGTTTTTTTCTGAAAATCAAGAACCAGTTTTAGAATTCGTCTACTGGAATGCTGATGCCAAATTTCAAGTCTGTAGACAAAATGGTATGGCCAGGAGTGATGGAACCCAAACACACACACATATAAAAAAGATAGAATCTTTCTTCATCTCTGATGGCTATGATTGTTCAATATCAACATCATCAGCATCTGATCTTGAAAATAAATGGACAACCAGACGAGGAACTCAATCTCACAATCATGGATGATTCCTGCTTTTGATAAGAGAAAATCCAAGGCAGTCATAAGGGAATCTGAATTATTATTAAAAGTGTTACAAAACAGTTTCTGTCTGTCACTTCCAACTAAACTTGTATAACTATTGACACATGCACACTTATATCATCATCAGTCTTTTATCGTTTGTTGTTGGACATAAACCTTTGTCAGGATCCAACACATTTTTCTCTCATGGGTATTGCAGAGCCAGTACTTTCTGAATTCATGTAGTCCTCTGACGGCCTCAGTTTTGCATGTGATCTCTGGGGATCCATGTTGTGAGTTGTGATGTCCATTGGTTGTTTTTCATTCTTGCAACATGACCTACCCATTGTCATTTGAGTTTTCTAATGGATTCTATGATGTCTCAAACTCCTGTTTTCTCCCTGATATACTGTGCTGTCTTGTGATCCCTCCATGTGAGGTTGAGCATGATTCTCTCATGTGCATGCTGCATGCTTCTTAGTTTGTGGGTCTGTCTCTTGATTAGGTTCCATGTTTCAGCTCCATGAGTGACTATCGGGAGAATGCAATGGTTGTATACTCTTCTTTTTAGGATCATTGGGATTGTCTTGTTTTTGAAGGTTGAACTTGCTCCGTCGGAGGGTTGCCATCCTAGGGTGATTCTTCGCTTTATTTCTTCTTTTTTTCTTGGTTTTACAGAGATTCATTGTCCGAGGTAGATGTAGTGGTCTTCTTTCTCCAGTTTTGCATCTTCAATTTTGATGGTTATATTGATACGTAAAATCAATAGACGGACACACACACATACTCATGTACATACAATGCATATATATATCGTTTATGTATATATTGATGCATATTCCAGTCAAAAACTGAAGTAATGACTGTGTAATTAGGAACTGTCAACCAAGTCTATCAAGTTTCTTCAGTTTTTAAGTCAGTTTGGCTGGCTATATATGTACTTATGATGTGTATGGGTTGCAGGGCTAGAGCTAAAAGGGTTAAAAATTTCAATATTTACTCCTCATGTCTTGAAAACCTTTTTCTGTTTTATGGAGATTCCCCCCTTATATATAGGTTTATGAGGGGGGTTCAATTTGCAATGTAAGTTTATGCTAAATAGATCTCTTAGTTTATGTTTGGCACAGTGATCACTGCCAAAATGATAGGTGAAGGAAGTTACTTATCAATTGATCACCCCTTTATTTCCAATTTTTCAATTGATCACCCCTGTCACAGCATGCTGTCAAAATACATTGGTCCTGTGATGGTTTCTATTAAGAGACTCACCAGATCTGTTATTATCAATTTTTGACTTGTATTTCTTTTATCTTAAATTCATTTACCTTTTATTGTAACTTCTAAATCATCATTCTAAGATTGTTAGTGAGCAGTTGTGTGCTTTGATTTGATTGACTGCAGATGGTGGTCTTCATAACCTAATCAGTAAAGCAGCTTTCATGTTTAAACAGGTTCTTACGGATAAGGGATGCAAGTCTCACTTGTCTATATTATAAAGTGGTAAAAAGTGTGTGTTTGTGTGTGTGTGTGTGTTTGTAATCTCAAAAGTCAAGAACTATGCATCACAGAGGAAAAACAAAGGCACATTTTAAGTCAACAGATCATGATTTATCTACAGCACGCAATTTTAGGTTGAATTTTGCAAAAAAAAAAAAAAAAAAAATCGTTGATTTCTGTGGGGTCTGTTTCCATGCTCACATGGAAAGAGACAAATTTTCTCACTAAAGAAATCCGTGGAAGCAACAATATGCGAGTGTTTAGAACCAGATGGAGAACATTTAGATTTTTTTCTTATCATTTCATGTGTTTTCAATTCATTAGACCTTCAAACATCCTGAGATATTCTATTCATCATACTTTTCATCAATGCTAATGCCATTTTTTTTTTCTGAGGAATCTAACCCTAACCTGACAATAAAACATGTTTTTCTCAGAGCAAAAACCTAACCCTAACTCTAACCCTATTCTTAACCAAAGCAACAATGAAACATTGAATCTATATTAAATATCATCTGCTTCCCAGTGTTGTTAAATATGGAGTGTTTTTTCCCCAAGCAATGGTGGGTATCCCAGCTAGTATTTTATATTTCCAATCCAAGCTGCTCACAAATGTGGAATGAATACTGGCTCGGCAATGCCCATGATAGAGGAATGTGGCGGATCCCGAGGAAGGTCTATGTCCAATGACGGACGTTAAAAGACTGATGTTGATGAATGGCGAATTGCTGTGAAATGCAACGGAAATCAAGATGAAAGCAATACTAATCAGAAATTAATGATTGACATGGCTTCATCTAAAAAAAGTAATTAATAATACTACTACTAATACTACTAGTTTGAGTGAGTACAGGCAGACCTTGATTAGTTTGGTTAATTTGTTCCAAAATTTTCTGCCCTATGTAAGGTCTTACATAACTTCTGCTTTGTTTGATTGATTTGAACACCAATACCCTGAACGTACTTGAAGACCTGCATTAACCAAGGTTTTCTTATATAAAGTTTGATAAAACTCTTGAAGATAAATATTGTTGATTCCGTAATAATTTTGTTTGGCTTTCTTTCTATAAATTGTCTTTCTAAATAGGAGCGGGGACACACTAAACCCTGGGCATGTACAATAAATAAATAATAATCAAGTAGATGTGAAGTTTTCGTATACATCAAAGACAGAAACAGTTTATCACATACTTTTCAGGGTGGATTTGGACTGTCAATTGGCAACTTTCAATTGTCTCTATTTGAGGTTGTTATATGAAGTGTATTTCAGCAAACTGATTATAAAATAAATTTATTAAAACAAACTTCATGCAGGTCTGGTTATTCATTCAATAGAAACAATCACATGATCAATATTTTTTGGCAGCATACTGTGTTGGGGGTAATTAATTGAAATATTGTAAATAGTGATTAATGAATGAGTTACTTCTTTCTACTTTTGCTAGGTCATGATCAATAAAAAAAGTCTAAATTTTCAACAAAAAAAAACAAGCATGTATACTGCTGGAGAAAATAGTTACCAATTTAGCATAAACTTACATCGAACCCTGAACTAAAAATCTATTTGGTGGTGTGGGGGGATTTAAAATAAAAAACAATGTTTCTTCTAGATATAAGGAGTAAATGTTGAAATTTTCAGCCCTCTAGTTGTATGCCTGATACAGATTTACAGAGCCAACCAGCCAGACCAACTTGAAAACTGGGGAAACCTATGTTGACTAATTGTGTATCAGTGAGTTGTATTTAATGTACTTTCTTTTTTTTCACATGAATGTCAGCTTTCAACCTCAAAAATTCAATAGACCACCCCGTCCCAGGCCCGTCTCCCCCACCAGGCATTTATCGACCCCTCGGATAGTCCCATCGACTCCCATGGGTTAATATGGACCACTTTAGAGATGCTTGATCTACACTGTTGGTTTGTTTTCAGATAAGTGGTTCTCAACCTTTTTTTTTTCTTCTTCATGCACCCTATCCAGCCTATTTCAGTATGTCAGGATTGTCTGAATCAAAAGGTGCATTCTGTAAAAAATCAATATTCCAACAGTTTGAATCTGCCAATCTGTGCTCCCTATCCACCCCTATCCCCATTCCACCCAAACCCTTAAAATCCTTCTTCCCCCACCCTAGACCCTCAAAATACCCCCCTGAGGGTAATTCCTTTCTGGTTGAGAACCTCTGTATCTTCTTGTATAAATCCCTTCTTTTTTTTTTTTTTTTTTTTTTCAAGTCTTTTTTTAGGCAAATCTAAATCCGTTTTATTGCCTTTCATATTTAGAAAATGTAAAATTTGTTTCCGAGTAATAGTTAAAAGCGAATTCCAATCATCATCAACATTTTGATTATAAATTTATTTTTTCTATGACTCACGAGAAAATTGAATGGAAAATCGATCTTTGCTCAGAATTCCATCACCAAAAGACTTGCAAAAAGCCAGAGCATCCCAGTTACACCATTAGAAACTGTTTAACGAAACAATCAACATAGTTTTCTTCAGTTTTTAGTGATTCTGGCTGGTTCGCTAAGTATGTATGTGTCAGGCCTACAGACTGCACAGATGGAAATAGTGCGACGTCAAATTGGAAATTCATTTGGATTGGCAATTCTTGAAAAATTCAATAAAAATAAATGAAAAACTACAGAATATAGATCTTTCATTGGGAATTATAGATTTGAATTTAGATATAAAATATATAAATTGGCAACGCTAAAAGAAGTATCTGAAATAATTTGAAATGGTTGTCTCATATGACAGACAGAAAATTATTTTACATGACAAATATGGTGGGCTGCTACACACCATAATATTAAGCCCCATCTGAACTTGCACCTTTGCAACGAACAGTTCATTTTGTAATTGAAATAAAGGCCTCTCAAGTCAACACAAGTGTGACAGACATAGCTCTAATTTCCTACGCTCAGCTGACTGCTTATGATATCTGGTGGCCACTGCTGATACTATAAGTGTAACTATGATGATGATGACGATGAGATAATTAGAAACCGCCAACCAAAATTGTCAGCATAGGTTTCTCCAGTTTATAGTTGGTCTGGCTTGCTATGTGTGTAAGTATCACATGTACAGGCCATACCACTGGTGTTGATGGGCTGAAAATTTTAACACTTTTACTCCTTTTTATGTGTATGAAAAACGTCTTAGCTTTCTTCAGTTTATTTTTAGTGAAAGTAGTTTTTAATGGAAGGTCATTTTACAACGTGAGTTTATGCTAAATTGGCCACTTAATTTGTGTCCAGCAGCATTCAAGTGTATTTTGTTTAAAATTCTACCAATTTTTCCATTGATCACCCCGAACACAACATGCTGCCAGTTTTTATTGAGTTTCTAACTAGACCTGTTTTTATATCTATTTGTGTTAGCACTAAATACCAGAAATAGTCAATGGCATCTGTTGATCTTGTGATGAATGTCTACTTATTCAAGGCATAAAGTTTCACTCCGAGGTGTAACTGGTGGGGTAGACCCCTGGGGGCTCCTTAATGGAGGGGTCCCCCTAATAGCTCTATAAATAGTAGTTCACCAACATTTCTTCTGTCCATATCAAATCTCGATGAATGTTGGAAGGGGCCCCTCAAGGAGCCAAGCCCCCTGGGCTTCAAATCTCTAGCTATGTCCTTGATTTTACTCTATTCCCCCCCCCCAATATCAGTTGCAGTTTGTAATCTGCACTTTGTATAGGAATAGCATAAAGATTTTTTTTTTTTTTTCTCCAGTTATACTTATGCCAGAGTCGTAGGTTTAGGATGGTAGCACACACTCTGTGACTATAACCACCATATGCAACTGATAAACTGATAAATATGAATAAATTCTCTTTTTCTCCTACTCTTTCAAGCCCCACTCTCTCTTTCTTTTTCTCTCTCTCATCTTTTATCATCAGTCTTTGTCTCCCTTTCTTTGTCTCCCTTTCTCTATCTCTCTGTCTCCCTTTCTCTATCTCTCTGTCTCCCTTTCTTTGTCTCTCTTTCTCTCTGTCTCCCTTTCTCTCTCTCTCTTTCTCTCTGTCTCTGTCTCCCTTTCTCTCTCTCTCTGTCTTTGTCTCCCTTTCTCCCTCTCTCTCTGTCTTTGTCTCCCTTTCTCTCTGTCTTTGTCTCCCTTTCTCTCTGTCTTTGTCTCCCTTTCTCTCTGTCTTTGTCTCCCTTTCTCTCTGTCTTTGTCTCCCTTTCTCTCTGTCTTTGTCTCCCTTTCTCTCTGTCTTTGTCTCCCTTTCTCTCTGTCTTTGTCTCCCTTTCTCTCTGTCTTTGTCTCCCTTTCTCTCTGTCTTTGTCTCCCTTTCTCTCTGTCTTTGTCTCCCTTTCTCTCTGTCTTTGTCTCCCTTTCTCTCTCCCTCCGTCTTTGTCTCCCTTTCTCTCTCCCTCCGTCTTTGTCTCCCTTCCCTCTTTGTCACTCTCTGTGTCTCCCCCCCCTTACTCTTCTTCTCTTCTTCTTTCCTTGTCTCCCTCTCCCTTCATCTCTCTCTCTCTACTATCAGGATTCTCACCAATCTATTTACCAACCTTGATTCTTGATGTCTAAATCCTCAGTGCACTGACACTGGCTCAGAGCAATCTGTTTTTCTTATAGAAGTTGGCTGATCATATAGGAACCATCTGCCAAAACTGTCCACATAATTTTCATCAGTTTTTAAGTGATTCTAGTTGGTTGACTGTCTATGTACATGTTGCATATACAGACCGCATCAGTAGAGCTAGAGTACTGAAAATTCAAACAATTATTATTATGGGTAGAAAAATGTTTTGTTTTTTTTCCGCGAATTCCCTTACAGTTTTAGTATAGGTTTTAATTTACTATGTAAGTTTATCCTAAATTTTTCCCTCAGTATGTGTCCAGCCACATTCACGATTGTTTTGTTTTTTTTTTTTTTGAAAACTTCAGACTTTTCTTTCTCTCTCCAACAATCAATCAAACAGTAGATAGAGGCAACTTATTCATTGGTCACCCCTTTTTAAAATTTTTAATTGGTTACCCTCAACATTGCATGCTGACAAAAGACATGGGTCAAGCAACAGTTTCCATTAATCTTATCTGGTTTACCCTTGATAGTTGCTTTTCTTCTTTTTCAAGAAGCCGATCTGGAAATAGATTGACTTGAAAAGAATCCCACTGGAAGAATTTTGTTGGAATCCACAGCTTAGGTTAGAGATTTGGGGGCCGGGGGGGGGGGCGTTGATACTTGAGGGGCCCACTCCAACATTTAGAAAGATTTGTCTGTAGAAATGCAGTAGGTGAACTATTCCTAATGCTTTTGGAGCCTTCCCCCCCCCTTTCTATTAGGGGTCTGGGGGCATTTTCGAATAGCCTCCACCCTCAGCTACGCCTCTGTTGAAATCTTTCACCTGACACATATTACCTACCGTTTCTTGTATCTCATATGGCATAACTTCATGCATTCTTTGTTTTTCTCTTCTTCCTCCTCCTCCGACTCTCTCGGATATGTAACTGATTTATTTATATTTCCTGGCCTTATTTTCATCCCTCATCTTTGAAAAAAAAACAATAATTTCTTGGAGAATATTCAAAGAACATGTGAAGAGAGTGCATTCTTCCTGCTAACCTTGACTTTCCATTTGTTTAAAATAGGTAGTCGTGTCCTTACGCCGGCTACAGCGTCGGCTGGCCCTGATTTGGCTCCAGGTATCGCATTACCACTTACTCGACCTGTTTGTGATACGTAAATTAAACGTGGAGGTGAAAAGCACTCAAATTTACGTCATTCACTTCACCCTGTGCTATTTTAATCCATAGCTAGAGGGGAAAGATGGATTCACACCTTTCCCAAGGGCATTAGTGCGAAGTTAACATTAACTGCCCCAGCCAGTGATTGAACTCGGCTCGCAGAGTCCGTTCTCTATGCCCTTACCCCTTGGGCTACCCCACACCTCGTCTGTGTTGTTAAAGGCCATGAAAATGGCATTTCTAGAGAGACAACGCTGATGGTTTACGTAAACGGCCAAGCACTTTTCTTTTTTTTTTTTTCCACTCCTCTCGGGTTTCTGTTACATCAACATGTGGTCTTTTACCTCCTATCACTCCTGCTACTTCTTTTCTTTTCTTTTTTAATGCCAACAGCTATCAAAGACAAAGAGGCACACTGCTAGGATACTTCTTTTGAAAAGCAATGCAGAAAATCAACGCATATTCTCAGATGGAGGGATATATCTATTAGATGAACTTTTGAAAAACGAAACGGGTTTCCTGAAACGCAAGTTTCGAAGAAAAAAAAAAATATCTGATACAAACAAGGATGTTTCGATAATTTGAAGATGACCCCTAAAATTTCCCGTGGATAGGTTTTCCCTTTTTCCATTGGTCATTTTTCAAAACTTAAGATTTTATTTTGAGTCCGTTATCCTTGTATTCTTTATTGTCTGTCAGTTGATTCTTTGGAAGTGTATTCTTTGCCAAGTATAAATGGTACTGGACAGATGAAGAAGAATTTTCAATCCGAACAAACTGATTGAAAGTTTGGCTACAATATTTGAGAACATGTTTATTGCATAAACAACTTTTTCAACATTTCTCTTTAATCTTTTCCAATCAACCAATTAGGAAAAATAGCGGTGTGAAGCGTTGATTGAAACTGTTTAAAAAAAAAAAAAAAAAAAAAAAGAAAAAAGTGAAAAATCAGTAAACAATCATCAAAGGTGTTGCAGGATTATTCAATGTGAACATATGTTATAATTCACTTCCAGCTTGCTAGGCCTGTCACAGCCCCATTAACTACACCTTTTGGGAACGCAATCCCTACTCTGTCCATCTCCAGTCTCTTACAGTGCACGACAATAGGTTGGAATTTCCTGGTTTTTACTATTTTACCCATAAGCAAGGGAGAAGAGATTGATTCATATCTTTCCCAGAGGCATTAGTGCAAAGTTGATTTGAACTTGGATCTCCTATCCCATTTTCTATGGTGCTAACCACTTGGGCAGCGACACCTTGTTTCCTCTCATCCACTTGGGAAAAAAAAACCAATTAACGAAAGACTTTAATTTTGTAGAACATTAATTAATCGATAACAGCTCCACAAAACAAGAAAAAAAAGCAATGAAAAGTTAGAATGATCTAAACAAGGATTTTTATAAACTATCTTTTCATTTTAAAACCCGTTATTTATCGATTTATCTTTTATGCTTAAATTTTTGATTAAGAATCAGTGTCAGATTTAGATTTGGTGAGGTGAGGCCATACTTGGAGGCCCTTTGTTGAAAAAAAATATTACATCAGAATTTGAAAAGCCTACCCTACTGCCATTTTCAGAATTTTTTTTAGGCCCCTGTGGATCGTAATACACTAAGCTCCAGTTTGTTTAGCTTATACCTAAATCTGGCACTGCTAAGAATAGTGACTGATAGTTGCGTTACTTGTATTTTTTCTCTGGATTTTGATTCAGCCGTTTAGTTTTCTCCATTTTATCATTGTAGTTTATTGTTATCATTAGATTTATTCATTTTTAAATTGACAAGAACAATTTGAATAGTGCTGTTTTGATGTAGTACGCTTAAGGTATGTGCTGTACAAATTATTGTAACTCTGTATAAACTGCGAAAAAACAAAACATTAAATTGTAAGATTTCAAACAGTGTGGTTTTGAAGAGTAGAGAAAATTTTGAAAAGAATCAACTGCATTAATCAAGGTGTACCTGTAATATACACTGGAAGCTGTTCTATTATATTAACTGATAATCTTATCAAAAAGTTATTGTTATCTTAACCAGTTGGTCCCGAACATGTTATTTAAAATAAATTATTAATCATATAAAAAGCAAATAAATTTCTTATCTTTTTTACTATGTAAAGTTGTTTATAACAATGAATATAGATTTTTCGAATTTTTATATCCTCTGCTTAGCTGGTTATTCTTATCTAAAAAGATCCTGTCCCAAAGCGATCACAATAAGCACCTTTTTCTGTGTATATAACAGTGTTAATTCTGGCGCCTGAGAATTTTGCTGGAATCTTTGAGTAGAAGTATTTAAAGAATTGGTAAAAGGATATGTATTGAAATTCTCTTCAACAAATTCTGGAATCTATAATAGATAAATCTATAATATATAAACCTTAATTCTAAATTTGTTTGAATATTTCAGCTGCTTTCATTTTTTTTTTTTAAAGATTATCAATTAATCTAATTATTTCATAAAATGGATTACCGACTTTTAGATGATGATAATGGAAATGATGAGATTGTGGAAAGGAGAAGAGGTCTAAGAGAAATCGTTATCGTTCTCCAGCGGATTTATCGGAGAAGGTTTCTGAGAGGATGTCAGAAAGTTGCTAAAAAGATCTCTAAAACCATTACTTAGTCTGGATACAAACAAGCAGGGCTGCTTTGTCCATTAGGAAAAACTGAAAAGCTCATTAGAAATAATCATTTTAAAACTTTTTTCTTTTTATGATCAAAATTTAGTACAGGAAAAGCTGTTTATTATGATCATGTGTAATGTTATCAAACGGTCATTGTTATCAAAATCGGTCAGTCCCAAATATTTTATTCAAAATGAATAAGAAAATTATTAAAAATGATCTGTTTACTATCATAAAATATATTTATAATGAAAAGTTGTTTATAACAGTGAATGTAAATGGTTACACTTTTGATATTTTTTGTTTATTGTTATCTAAAAGCCCCTCTCCTGAAGTGATCACAATATATGGCTTCCTCTGTATATGTTTTCTTCATAGCGTTCTTTAATTTCATCAAAATTGATGATTTTAGGTAATTGATATTTTCAAAATGGTCCAAAGATTTCTTTTCGTCTTGGCTAATGATATTTATTTCTATAAATCTTTGTTTTTCTTTTAAATCTAGAAATGCATTAATGTATTTGGTTATTAACTCTTGAATTCATATTGAAAAATCTAAAAGTTGAATCAAGGAGAATAATGTCTGATCAAAGTTACTTGATATAAAAAAATTACTCTTGATATAATGAGCCACATGATACCCTCCTACAGTCAAACTCTTTTTGAATAAGACAAAATTAGTTGAAATTACAATGACAGAATGAAAAAAAAAATCAAATAAAGGTGAAAGGGAGCTAACTTTGATCAGTATTTATTCCCCTTGATATTATGATTTAATTTTTTACAACAATTCAAGAGTTAATGAAGTCACATTTTTGTAAAAGAAATATGAATAAACAAATCTATAAAAATGAAAGTCTTGAAATAACATTTACCTTCAGTTTAGAACCAACATGAAAAAAATCTTTTGTTTGTAACATTTAACCAACTTTAAATGTTTTTCCTCTCTGGCATTTCTTTTGACAATGGATATATTTCAACTTGTCTCACCATTTTCAATTTCCCATCGACCAATTCTACGCAAATCCTGAGTATGCGTCAAGATTTTTTTATAAAATGAAAAATGACTTTTAATTTATCTCCAACTTCACCTGTTATTTCCTTGATTCAACATAAAGGTATTATCAGATGGATATTAAAGTTTCTTTTAGATTTTTTGTATCAAAATCAAATAATGAAATAATTTCTTTAGGGTCCTTTTATCTTTGAATTTAGCTATTATTTTCATCTAGGGCAGGGCCCATTCCAAAGGTGCATATTTAGAAGGGGTTGGATTTTATGGTGTGTGGAGTAGCCTGCCATGATTGTCATGTAAAATGAATATCTGTCTATAATACGGAGCTCTCGCTTCAAGTATTTCAGTTCCTTCTCTTCAATGTTGCCAATTTAGATATTCTTGATCTAAATTAAATCTATAATTTTTGATAAAAGATCTATGATCTGTAGTTTTTTTTTTAGTTTTTTTTTATTAGATTTTTCTGGAATGGCTGATCAAAAAAATTCCAAACTTGTCATTTCCTTGTCTTATGTGCTGTCAAATATATCTAATGAATATGCAATTTCATAAGTTGGCTAGTTGTTGAGTAATTGCAGTGCATACAGCCAGCCAGCCACCTACCCATGGATTTCTTCAATTGTAGTTAGATTATTATTAACATTAACCAGGATATTAACTCGCCATCACAGTCAATAACTGAACAAACGTAGCATCAAAATTTGAAGTCCTATAAAAAAAAATCCATCGAAGAATGAATATGATCAGAAGAAATTCTCTTTATGACATCTCAGGCGTTTTCAGTAGGAAAACATCCAAAATGGAGTGAGGGAAAAAAAAAAACATCTAGAAATATCTAGATTCTGAAGAAACATATTTAGAAGTGGTCTAGTGGAATATTGATACCAATTATCAAATCTATAGACAAATCAGTATGGCCTGGAGCGCTGGAATACACACACACACACATATATAAAAAAAAACGATCAAACTCTTCGCCATCTTTGATGGCTTCAGTTGTTCATTGAGAGGTAAAGAAAAGGAAAGAATGAATATTTAATAGCATAATCCCCAAGACGCTTCTTCTGCAACTTAGCTGAACGACAATTTTTAGATGCACTAACATTTCCAGTATCCATTCCCACCATTGACTGACTGACATACCGAAATGTGAATTACGTTTTTTGCTCTATGTTGCTAATTAAGATGATTTTTCACCTAGTCTAGATGACAGAAATTGCTACTTGGATGATTTTAATAAAATGAATATTTTTATTCAATTCATATCAATGAATCAAGTTATATTTTTAATGGATTAAGTAATATTTTGGTAAATCAAGTAATATTTTGATGAAATAATAGTTGAAGAGTGAAGTCACATTTAATTTATTATTCAATAATTTATTGATATTTGATATATATCCAGGATTTTAGATATATATCTGGAGAATCTAGATATATTCTGACTGAATTTTAAACTTGAAAATGAAGTTGGTGACACTGCCCTTGCTAGATCTTCACACAAGAACTAGCACATTTATGGTCTGACTTTCAGGCTCATTTTCATAGGAAAACTAATGTATAAATAAAAACTAAGAATGTTGCCGTATTAAAAGGTTCTGTTTATGCACTCAGTTTCAAATGAAATTGTGGTTTGTTTTTTTTCTTTGTAGTTGATTTTCTGAATTATTTTGGATCAAAAGTAGAGATGTTATTTTAATTGGTATATGCTTTAATTAAAGACTTTCATCTCTAAGAATATCAGAACATCTAATGGGATACCATCCACCAAAACTGTCACTATAGGTTTTTTTCAGTTTTCAAGTTAGTCTGGCTGGTTATGTATTACATGTGCAGGCTGCTCTAGTGGAGCTAGAGGACTGAAAATTTGAACATTTACTCCTTATTATGTCTAGAAAAACTTTTTCATTTTGTTTGTTTTGTTTTTTTAAATACCCCCCCCTCACAAATAATGTGCTTTTTTGTAGTGGAGATCAATTTACAATATAATTTTATGCTAAACTGGTCCTTTAGTTTAGTGTCCGCCAATGTTCATGTTTTGTTTTTTGTTGTTTTTTTTTCCAATACTCAGACATTTTTAGTGACCACTGTCCAACAAAAGGTGAGAGAAGTAACTTATTCATTGATCACTGCCTTTTCCATTCTTTTGATTCATCACCCCCAACATACATCCCGAGGAAGCCATTTACTATAATCCCAAATGATTTTATCAATCAGTTATTGTTAGCATAATCATTAAGTCCCTACTAATTTTTTTCAAAATGGATTAGAAATTAGTGGAAATTCATATTAATTGCTCATTATGTTAAATTGTAAATAACAATATAAATTCATAACGGTGAATGAGAAGTGTTTCAATTTTTATACCTTCTGTTTAATGTTATTGTTATCTAAAAGACACTGTCCCAGAGTGATCACAATAAGTGGCTTTCTCTGTTGACTTTTTTTTTTTTTTTTTCAAAACATAATTTACTGAGGGAACCATTTATTGCAATCATAGAATGTTATCAAACGGTTATTGTTATCAAAATCAGTTGGTCCCAAGCACTTCTCTGAAAATGGATTAAAAATTTCTGATGATTTTTCATAGTGTAAGTTGTTTCAATTTTCATATTCTTTGCTTAATGTTATCAGCCAGTCATTATCATCTAAAAGTCCTTAAGTGATCACAATAAGCAGTTTCCTCTATCAATATGTATATGTATCCCAACAATTTTTGTCTGCGAAGCTAAGCCATTCATTCATTATCATCATATATATATATATATATGTATGTGTATTTTGTTGTTTTTAGGGGTTGTTTTATCTATAGTGATAGTGCTTGGTATTTCAAATAGATAGATTTATGCAACAAAACTGTAAATCTCTTTCTCTTTCTATATATATTTCAAATTTGAAAATATTTTTCTAGTGAAACAGAATGTACAATCTGTAATGAACCATTGAAAAAAATCTTTACTCATTTTATAACAGCTCTACTTATGGTATTGAACACATTTTGAACTAATATCTCCCCAATACATATACACACGTTTGTTGTATATTTCATTATTGCTCTATTACACACACACACACACACACACACACACACATATATATATATATATATATATATATATATATATATATATATATTGCGTATTTTATTATTGTTCTCTTATATATATATTTATATACATGCATGCAATGTGTGGGTGTGTATAAAGTGTCAGTGTCTGGACCAAATTGCAGATAGTGTGATAGAAGATAATTGAGTTTTCTCTCTCTTTGACAGTAGATGATAGAATACTGACTTGTTGATGGACGTCTTCTCGGCTGTGTTTTTCATATGTTCTGTCTGTTTTTGGTCTTTTACAATCACTGTTTTCTTGTTTTGTTTTTTTTTTGGTTTTTTTTTGTGCATCCCAATTCAATCGTTCCTTTCCAAAATATCTTGTCAAGAGAAGAGAAAGCCTTGAATAATCACTGCAAGCAACACAGACAGTGGTATGAATGGTTTTGAGGTGGTGCTACTGCTTCTGTTATCAGCTCTATCAATACCGCTATAACTCTGGAACAAATTATTGTTGTAACGTCTGCTACTACTATTTCTGCCGTTGTTGTTGTGGTTTGTTCCACGCATGCTTTGGTGAATTTTTACAGAGACTGGTGACTCTGCTAGCAGCACCATCGTTATTGGTATTCTTATTATATTGAAGTGTCATTACCTTGTTGCTCGTTGTACAACCCTTCCACTGCTACTTGTGGGGTTTTTCACTCTGTTGTGCTATAATATTCCTGTATATCTGGGTGGCAGGCCATTAAGACAACGACAACGTCTGTCTTCTCAACGTGGTCTAGTGGTTGGTAAAAAGTCACACCTTCCTATTACCACACAAACTGATGCAGCAAGACGATCAGTCAAACCCTTTCTCTATCTCATGGAAATACCTCAATGCCAAGAGCTTTCCTCAAAATGTAAGTATTAGAACATCAGCCATTTTAAATCTTGAAAATATATATGAAATATATGTATGTGTATATATATATATATATATACATATATATGTATGTGTGTGTGTGTGTATATTATACATAAAAAATATCCCATGTCAACAGTAGTATGCATGTGTTTCTGTTGTTGATAATACTTGTTCAGTTATCAACATTATTATCCTCTTATCTATTTGCATCAATGTTTTTATTTTGATATCAGTTTTGCCAATTTACATGATTTTTCAAATTTGCAGTCCAGTTTTACCAATTTAGATAAATTTTTCTTCAAATTTAGGATTTTAAGTTGCCAATTTAGATGCTTTTTTTTTTTTTTTTCAAAAGATTTCATTAACTTGGGGTTCAGTTTTATCAATTTGTATTTTTTTCTTTCAAATTTGAGAGTCCAGTGTTGTCTATTTTGATGACTTATCTAATCTTTTAAATCTGGAAGTTTGATTTTCCAAAATTTTGGAATTAGTGAACCCAGTGTTGCCTTTTTAGATGTGTTTTTTTTAAATTTTACAAATTTAGGAGTGATTCCCAAATGCAAAAAATTGGAAGAAAAACATCTAAATTGCCAAAACTGAATGAAGTCTCTCTCTGGAGTTCTTGTTCCATACAAATACTGCTTTTTCTAGTTCACTGTATTTTTCTAACCTAAATGACAACACCACTTTAAGCTTAAAACCGTCTTTCTTTTGATCGTATTCCTGGGGATATATGCATTGATTTAGAACTAGTTTTTTCAATTTAATTTGAAAAACCAATATCTGTTCACACACACACACACTCAGACATACTCACACGTGTGTGTGTGTGTATGGTGACCTTGATTTGATATTCTGGAATTTAGTCCATTATTGGAATAGTCAAAAACAGGACTGTAGGAAGCTGTCAGATTTCTTTCTCAATGAACTCTGGATTTAAAAAAAAATTATTTCCATTAGATTAAGTATTGTAAATCATTATTATTCATTTTTTTGACTACCATTTACCTTCATTTTGATATTTTAGTTGCTTTTAAGTGTTGTGATTAAAAGCGACTAAAAAATTAAGATGAAAGGAAATAGTGGTCAAAAAATTAATGATTATGAGCTCTTAAAATATATATGAAAAAAATGTTCTGTATTTTTAAGCTTGATAAAACATTAATTTAAATTTTCATTTTGGTTAACTTAGCATTGTGTTTTTGCTTTTGAACTTCATCAATAGGAATTTTTTTTTCATTTTACTGGTATAGGTTTGTGGGAGAAAAAAAATTGATTGTAGTTCAGTCTGTCGAATTCTAACATGTCTGTAATGTTGTAAAAATAAGTGAAGGCATTTTGGGGAAGAAAAAAATAGTAAATAATATAACTGCACATTCATTAAAAATGAATGCTGGTTGCTTTTTTAGATAACATGCTGAAGAAGTGTTTTTTTTTTTGTTGTTTTTTCACATCAACAGTTTCAACAGATCAAGCTATTTGACCAGATGTCATTTAAATTGTATGTCTGGGTTTTAATATTCACTGAAATGTTTGTATGTTATTGACTTGCAATTGTGTAAATTGTAATTTGAAAATTTACACTTCTCATTCTCTGTAGAGTCAGGGATGATCAGTTTCATTGCCATTCATTCTAAGAATCCAGTTGTAGGCCTCTCTCGTGTTTGCGTTTCTACTTGTATGTAAATAGGTTTTTCAATCATATTAATTTTGATTCTTATTTACCATTTCATTTTGATGAAATCTTCTGTATGTCAATGTTTTCTTAAGAGCTTCTGGCAAATGATTTCATCTATTTTTAATAGATGAAGTATTGTAACCCATTATCATTAATTTTTTGGCTTCTATTTACTTCAATGCTCAATTCTAATCATGATAAAAATAATTAAAATCAAGATGAAAGTAATTAATAGTTGAAAAATGATTAATAATGGTTTTAAATTGTATATAGATAGGTTATTCAATAATATTAATTTTTGACTATTTTTCACTTCAGCTTGATTTTTCAGTTTTTTTTGTTTTTTTTTTCATAATTCAACTTGAAATGAATGTAAATAAAAAATATAATTGGTTATAATAATTCATCTCATGAAGATAAATAACAAAATACATTGTTGCTTTTTTGTTAGTTTAAATTGATTTTCCTTGATTTTTTTGCCTCCAAATTCCTGTCTGCATGTTAACAGTTCTCATTGAAATGAATGTCAAAACCTTCCCCTGTTGATGCTAAAAATGTATTTTTCACCACTGGGATATATAGATAAGTGAGGCTTATCTTTCTCCTCATGTCTCTTCTGCAACTCACTTTTGGTGATTAATATCTTGCCTTCGAATTAAACCAAATCTTTTCCATCAAATGTCTATTAATAGAAACAGAAAAATGCATTTTTTTTGTTTGTTTCTAAGAATTTTCGTTTTTATTCATCAAACTGCTTTGAAGTGTCCTACATTTTCTATACTTGATGATGACCAGGGGCATAGCTGGAGATTAGGGGTACTTAGGCTTCTTGAGGGGCCCACTCCAACATTTAGTAATAATTGTTATTGTATAATGTTAGTAGAAATGCAGTAGGTGAACTACTACTCATAAAGCTTTTGCCCCTCTCCACCATCTATCGGGGACTGGGGGGTTAAAATTGCATTCTTTCTACTGCCTCCTTCGGCGACATCTCTGATGATGACAGTAATATTTCCAGTATTTATGAATTTGATTAGTGGTTATTCTTTACTTTTCAATACCAGTCAAATTTTGCCTTTGAAGATAGTGATAATTGACAATTGATCTCTTTAAATTATAATTCTTGGACAATTATTATTCTCGACAAGACAAAACAGTTTCATTCAACTGAGGTCTGTAAGCCATTTTTAGAAATATTACAAGATTTCCAATACAGAGGAATCTGCTTATTGTGATGACTTTGGGACAGAGTCTTTTAGATAACAATAACAGGCTGATAGAATTAAGCAAAGGATATAAGAATTGGAATAGTTTACATTCATTGATTGTAATAAACAACTTTACATTAGGAAAAATTTGAAAATAATGAAAAATATCCGTGCTTTGCATGGATGCATTACTGTAGTGCGGTCATGTACCAGAACTAGTTATATAAAAAATCATCTTAAAAAAATAAATCCTTCTTTCTAAATCATCTAAAAAAAATACCAATGCAAAATTTGGGCATAATTGGTTCCAAAATGACCATAGAGCTCTTACAAAAGCACTTGGAAAAAATCTGTTTTTAGATGATGCCTAGAGGTGTACTCATGCAAATTTTCAAGGTTGTAGTCCCCCAAAATATGACTAGGAGAACCTTAAGATGCACAACCACAGACATAGACACAGATGAGCAAAGAGAGGAGAATCTGTTGTCTATTTGGCTTGTTGTTTGGATGATTTGTGGGGCTACTGTGATTTGGTTTAAACATAATTTTCAATTTTGAAGAAGTGTTTGGAATTGACTGAATTTGATGATTATATTCGTGATTATAATTAAAAGCTCCCTCTATATAACGGATTAGAGAATAATTGTTTATTTTTTTCTCAAAGAATGTTCCTTATCAAATATTTTGAATGATAATATTACTGCTTGATTTTGTTCTCCAGCTATGGAATATTTTTTTTGTTGTTTCAACTATAGAGAGAATCCTTAAACAAAAAATTGCTCTTCTCTCAGAATTTTACAAAAAGAGTCTTCAGGAAGGAAATGGCCTAGTATAAGAACCCTACCCTGACCACTGGACATAGACGGAAGAATGAGAACAGTTCACCCCAGTGATATTGTAAGGGTTCTCAGCACTTGGGGGCAAAGACTGTGCTTCATCTTGGGAGATGGCATTATTATTGATCAATAGGCCCTATAAGGAAGAGGAAGTTTTGTGCCCCTTCATGCTCTGCTTCTGGTCTACCCCCACGGATCAATGGGAGGATTCGACCAGAGATTTTGATCATGACAGATATCTGGAGTAGGCTATCAGGCACAATGTCCAAAATGTTGTGTACAAAAAAAAACCATCCAAGATGAAGACAATGAAGTCTGAAAAAATCTTGCTTTCTCTTGCTACACCTTTGGTCTAATCCCACGGATCGATTGAAGGTTTCAACTTGTATTTAGTAATATCAAACAGGGCTGAGCAGAGCAGTTTATAGGCCCATTTACCTCCCCTACATCGTTGGTTTATATATACAGTTTTCCTTTAGTTTCTAGTGACAATGGTGTTGGCAGAGGTATGCACTCTGTTTTCTAGTATACAATGATGAAATAATGAATACAAATGTTGACGAATAGTTGAAAATGTGACATTTTGATGATGCCTTTTAAAATGAGCATAATTCTATGTACCAGCATTTGAAACCTAAGACTAGGAAAGGAAGCTGTGGAGAACCATAATCGCCTTTGTCCTGGAGAAATCTAAAACTGGTCAAAAAGCGCTGGGAATGTTATTATTCTTAACCCTAGTAAAATCTTAGATTGTATGAATGTACGTGTATGTAATAAATATGTTATGTAATATATAATAGGAGCTGTCTGTCACATCCAGTGGCAGTCATCAATCCTTCTCCCCTATATTAAACTGTCTTTCTATTCACCTCACTTCCTTTTTATCTTGTCTGTCACTTATAGCAACCATCAACATTTTTTCTCTGGTGTGTTCACGCACCAATAAAACTTGTTGAACATGTTATTAAACATTTGTTTTAACGTGTTTATTAGTTTTATGACTCCTTTCCCCTTTTGATGTTTCACCACTTACAAAGTTGGTAAAGGAGGCAAGGAGTCAATTGCTGTCTACAGGAAGTTAAGTGTAGTATCTCACTGTAATAAAAATCTAACAAGGCCTGAAAACAGTGGATATTCAAGCACAAAATGAATATCTTACGACAACAATGGTGACCCTGTTATAAAAGATAGTACTCTACTTGCTGTTCCAGAGCTCCTGGATCATGCCATTTTTGAAGGATAGTTATATGGTGAGTTTCATAAGTTGCCAAAAAGGTATTGATAGATGGACAGTGCACGTGCAGCAAGAAACAGAAAGACAGTAATTGCAACGTGCAAATGTGAACAAAGGTGGAGGAGGAGGATGATGGCAAGATTTTTCACCGAGGTTGCGCAAACGAACCAAGAGAGAAAAAAAAATCTTTACACAAGCCATTGCAAATTGAAAGACGTTCCAAGAACAATAAAGACTTTGAGAATAGGTCAAAAAGCATCAAAATGATGTAGTTGGAAAGCAATGATGATATCTTTGTTGTTAAGGCGTGTGGAATTTCCACATGCACTGATAGTTTGCATTAAATGCAAAAATGCTCAGAGGTAGGGGAAAGACAGAAAGCAGACTGTAATCTTCACACCAGACAAAGAAAGAAGAGAAAGGGAACCACCATGAGCTCAGCAGATGGAGATTTGCCATCAAGACAGGTATCCAGATGTGTGAGAAGAGGAGAGAGAATCGGTTGGATGAGTGGAGAGAGCACAAACTGCAGCATAGCAGTGACAGCAATGACAGAACCCGGCTCAGACTAGACCTGCAGAAGCTGCTACAGGGTTTGTCGCTCGTGAATCAGGCAGTCACGACAGTTGCCGCAGCTCAGTCATAAGCTAATGCTTGGCGCACGCTTCATTGTCTTCCGAGACAGAAAGGAGCCAGAAACAATAGGCATATTATTTGTATTCTGTTTTATAAACTGAAAATTCTACTTCCTGACATACTGTTCAGCACATGTAAATGACATTAAAGGTTTGAATTACTTGAAAAGAGACTAATCATTGTAAATGAGACGGAGAATTGAAGTTCATGTCTTGTTTCATTTGTCAATGTGCCTTTTTGAAATTCTCCTCTCAGAAACTTTAGATTTTATCATGGTACACCCATCTAAATCTATGTCCAACAATCAGAAGGATTAATTCATCTTAATTGCTTTGATCACTCTGTCCGGCTGCTTGCCTCTGGCTTGATAGGCTGTGGTTTGATCCACTACCAAGTCATACCAATAACTTTAAAAATGGTACTCAATGCCTCTCTGCTAAGTACTGAGCACAAGGATTAGGATCAAGAATAAGGGATTACAGCCAAATTACATTGAAGAACTAGTTCTTGTAAGGTTACCTAAGTTAAGCAATGTCGAGCTTAGTCAGTACCTAGATGAATGGCCATTGGAGAGGTGCTGCAAGCAGAATGAAGCTTTGGCAAGCCTGAAGAAGGTCTTATCATCAATTGCCTGTTCGTATCTAACACCATGACACTCTCGATAGACCACCCTCTAAAACCACCAGAGCTTTTTTTTTTTTTTCAGTTTTTTTGTTGGTCCGGCTGTCTGGCTGGCTATATATACATATCTATCTATCTATCTATATATATACACAATACAAATTAGGAATGCAGTATAATATATAATACAATATCTGATGTATGATGGGTTTATTTCAATGAGTGCTCAATACATTCAATATCAAGTTGATATATATATATATATATATATATATATATATATAGTTCAAATCAGGGATGCAATATATATAGTTGGAAAGATGGATTTATGCTTTTCCCAAGGTCATTAGTGTGAAGCTAATACAAACTGTCTCTGTTGGAGTTAGAACTGATTTTTTTTCATTTTGGAAAATCCTTTACCCCAAAATAGATATATCTATAGATATATTTATAACGTGTATAGGCCACACCAATGGAGTTGAAGGCCTGAAAATAAGAACATTTTGTCTTGAAAAAATATTTTTTTGTACAAAAATTTCACCCAAAATAGGTTATTAGTGGGGTTCAATTTGCAATGTAAGTTTATGCTAGATCGATCCCGTTTGTGTCTGGCAGCATTCATGCTTGTTTTTTGAAAATTGCGACTCTTTAGTGATCACTGTCCATGAAAAGGTGAGAGAAGTTACTTATTCATTCATCACCCTTTTTCTCCGATTTTTTTTCAATTGATCACCCCCAACATATGATGGTTTCTTTGGGTGACTAGCCAGCCTGCCCCCCCCTTCATCTTCCATTGACCATTATTGTCTGCAAGAAGATTGATTCTCCCAAAGATCAAGTGGTAAGCTGAAGAGTTGTCAAGATATTTCAATATGATCTGTTTATTACAGGAAGTGTGAGTGGCTGAGTGTATAATAGCTCGGAGAATGAAAAACAAATCTGGTTAGTCACTCAGTAAAAACCTTGGTGGGGTGATGTATCAAAAAAATTGGAAAAAGGGGTGATCAATGAACAATTTACTTCTCTCACCTTTTGATGGGCAGTGATCACTGAAAAGTCCAAAGTTTGAAAAAAATAAGCGTGAATGCTGCAGTACACAAACTAAGGGACCAATTTAGCGTAATCTTACATTGCAATTTGAACCTCCCTCTAAAAATCTATTTGGGGGGGAGCGATTTTTAAAAATGAGGAAAAAATGGTTTAAACTCCAGCAGGGACAGTTCGTGTTCACTTCACACTAATGACCTTGGGAAAAGCATAAATCCACTTCTCCCACTAGCTATGGGTAAAATAGCACAATTTTTAAATAATGATGTAGTACAATTGTTTTGTGTAACCCCATTTTAAATTTTCTGTATAAAAAGTCTGTATTATTATTCACTGGTGCTTGCTAGATCATATTGCTCTGGGTTCAGATCATACATCACTGTCGACAGAAGACACTCAAATGCACCATATGACATCATGGGTTGTACATGCACTACAAATGGCAATAAGTGCAGCACCTTTCTCCATGAGTTGAGTGCTTATTGTGTGATAGGGTTGCCACCAAGATATATTCTGAATATGTATCCTTCTGAACTTTCGCCATTGGGAAAGTCGGCTGTAGATGCCCTTCTGGCTTGGATGCTTGAAAAAATAGTTATTTTTTTAAGAGAGGGCATGGTACAATAAAGTCTCCTGATTCAACTTGGGTAACGCCTTTTTTTTGTTTTATGAGGGTAAGAATAATCATGCAGCGAAATGACACCCCTTCTATTCACCAAACCCAGTGCTGTTGAGTTTTACTTACATTTTCACATTGTTTCAGACTGGTTTACATATCCATGTGCACTGATTGTTAGGTCATTTCAGATGAAGCCATGACATATCAAACCACGTCTGTTCAAAGAAATACACAACATAAACTCCCAGGGATGATAGAGCAGTTTTTAGTTGGTGTTTCAATTTTATATCTGCACCCAACCATTATGTGGATCTACACTTATTATAAAAAAACGTTTCTCATCAAAAATGTGGATCTGATAAGAGAGCAGCAAGAACTTCTCCAATCAGGATTCATTTTATTCTGTCTAACATGACTGATACAGATTTCTACGTAGTTTGTCAGGAAAGTATTCAGACATTACAAAGAAACATGATTTCTGCATTCTGGGGACATTGTGGTTAGTGAATGAAAAATAAGCTGTGGTTTCAAAAAATTGATCAGAGATCTCAAAGATGAATTAGTTCTAGTAATTGAGGGCTGCCTGTCTGGATAGTGTGGTGACTTCTATGATCATGTCGAACGGTTCAGAAGAACAAATAACACAGTTGCCTTTTGACAACTATCGTACTTCAGTCAGTACTAAAGCTTCACATAGTCATTATCAAGACACAGTTAATGGAGAATTCGATCGGAAAAAGAATTTGATTTTAGTTTGTTCATCGTCTTGATAAGTAACCGCAGAATAGAAACATGATAAGTTTGTCCTATTCAGCATGCTTAGAATGTAAACAATGATACTCTAAGTATGAAAGTTTTATGCCTTCATTGCTTAAAGTTTGGTTGCACAGATGACACTTAGGTAATTGACTGTTCTGAAGAGAAACAATAACTTTATAAGATAAATAATCAATGCTGTATTGATTACAAATTTTCTTCATTCGAAGCATTGGAATATTTAAAAATCATACAAAAATCAGTGAAAGTAGAAGGAACAATAGGTAACAGAATCTTAATTGTCTGTACATTCAACAGCCAAATGAAATATATTGTTCATAAACTGCTTGAAAGATTTGTGTATTGCAAAAATGTAAGATGTGAGCGTCGGTTCACATTGCAGTTATATTGTTGCTCAAGGCCCATTTTTAACAATTCCCGAATACCAGAGTGTTGTAATCACTCAGTGACCCTGTAGATCCAAAAACTACAAATGGCGGTCTGTCTATATGAGTATCTATATTTGTGAACAGGGCTCATAACTCTTACTGGTAATCTTTCAAGTGTTATACTTATATATATACCATGTACTGACCTAAAGAGAATGTCACACAGGTATATGTACTTGAATATTTGTACATTTCTCTGCACCTACATAATATGATATCATAGTGCTGCTTGGTAAATTGTTGAGAGAAAATGTTGCTGTTGACTTTACAGACTTTGATAATACTATACCCTCTACCAAAATTTCTAAACACCTGTTATTTTTTGCGCAGTCTCTCATCGTTCACTGGTGGGCAATCTCACCCAGGTCGAGGAATCCTATTGCAATGCAAAGCACACCTGCCTTATATGCTGAACATCCTGAGTTTAATTCCTAGTATGAGTGAAGAGTGTGGAAAAGTCTTCATCAAGACAAATTTCCTATTCATTCAGCAGCTAATTAAGTACACTCTAAGCTGCGGGATTAGGGTGAAAGTATCCCTTTGGTGGACTTACATCTTGCCATGGGGATGGTTATAAAAACCTGTCAGGATAAAGTCCCAGTCTTGACCAGACTTGAGACTTGCAAGGATCACTAAGCTGATGCACGCAACAAAAACTGGGACTTCGTCACTGGCTTTTATACTCCATTGGGAGTCGTCTCTTGAGAGATGGGATACTTTACTTTCATCTATAGCACTATACTGAATTTACCTGTCTTTGTCATTGGAACTTTGTATTATTGACTCACCTTACAATATAAATTGGCATAAATTGTTTAATCAAAGCATGTATAGTTATTGTAGGCTGGTAGAAATATATGGAAAGCTTTTGGGGGACTTTTATCCTCATTTTGGAAGATTTTTTTAACACAACGTTCCAGCTGTTGTACCTTACGACCGACTTTGGGTGATAATAGGTGTATTTTTTTTATCATCAGGATGGAAAAACACCTGTCTTGTCAGTTGCATGGAAATGTTTGCATTTCTAAGGTCGTTCCCCATTACCATTTTTCTTGAAACTTTGACACTAGTGACCTCCCTTGGTATCAAACATAAACAAAATACAATCTTGACTAGACTTGAGACTTGCAAGGATCACTAAGCTGATACTTGCAGCAGCAACTTGGACTTTGTCACTGACCTTTATACTTCATTGGGAGTTGTCTCTTGAGAGACGGATGCTTAACACTTTTCTTTTTATTGAGGACCTTTATTTCCCATAGCTGAAAAGTTAATTCTGTTTTTTCCTTTGGGCACAATATTTTAAAGAAAATTTGATCTTTTACTTCGTTTTTTTTCAATTTTCTCCTTGCAATCTTATCGTGAGATTTTGTAGGCCATTGTATTTCTTTATTGAAAAGAGGAAAATCTCAGCCAGTCTGAGTTATGACTTCTTTCTTAAGCATTCAGCAGATAATCAATACCAAACATCATTTACATCTTCTGAAAAGATAGAAGGAAAAATGTTGCAGGATTTTTAGCACCTTGGAGCTTCTCTCTGATTTCATAATGTCTTTTTCTTCAAAGAAACAGAAAAAGTGGAATTTACCAAAGCGAGTCTCCAGCTAATATTCATTGAATTTTTTTAGACTGTGTTCATTGTTATTGTTTACTTTTTCTTTTTTTCTTTTTTTTTTATAATTGCTTAAAAAATCTGTGTATAGTTAACGCACAAATTTTTTTTTATAAAAGATGGGAATATGATTTTAAAAAATCAATCAAACATTAACACACAATGTTGGATAACTGTTTGTCGTTGTTTTACTTTTTAAAGATGGAAATATAGTTTAAAATTCATTGGGTATTATCACATAACATTAAATAATCGTGTTTTTTTGTAGAATGAAAATATTTCTTGTTTTTTTCAAGATAAAATATAGTTTAGAAAAATCCATGGGATACTAATGCATAACATTATATAATTCTTCGGGTTTTCTTTTTAAATGGAAATACAGTTTTGAAAATTCTTTGCCTATTAACACCATCTGATCAAAAATTCTCATAAAATGACTGTCCTGCAGCTTTTTCAAAATAAAATCTAGACTGAGCAGACATCATTGAGGAGAAATAAGAACATGTGTTTTTCCTGATAAGCCATAATGTATAGCTCGGTACAGGGTTTTTGGTACCCCGTAATATGTTGTAGGGGCATCCATATTTTCACCGGTGTGTCTTGGGTGAGATAGCCTGATGGAACCAATCCCTCTCCAGGCTTCCTCGATCTTAATCTTCATGCTAAGTACTTAGCCGAGAGGCATTGAGTATCACTTTTAGAACCTTTGGAATGACTTGGTCATCGATTGAACCTATGATATACTGAACCAGAAGTGAGTACTCTACCACTGAGCTATAATGATAGTACATGGTACTCCTAAATAGCTTACCAATTTCTAGGGTGTTAAGCTGCGGAGAAGCTTGAACTTGTGCTTTCCTTCAAATGGTAAATAATGCATATGGCAGACTATAAGACAAATGGTTTATTAGGGTATTTGAAGGACCACTGCTCACTGTGACTCATCCAAGCCCCATAAGCGTCCATATTGTGCTTTGATAAACGGCTACCTAGTCATGATACCAGCACATTTGGTGCAGTGTAATATTTTCATAGTTGTTTTTATTTATTTATTTATTTTTTTATAAATAGAAATGTCCAATTTATATACTGGCATATTCTGTATCGTAAAGGCAAAACCTGACATCCATTTCATAGTATGAATTATTCATTGTATGCTCGATTATAAGATAAATGGTTCACAAGAGTATGAGGAAGACTACTGCTCTCTGCCACTCATCAAAGCCCCATAACTGTCCATGTCGAGCTTTGGTAGACTATTCTTTAGTCTTAATAACTGTGCAATGGATGCAGCCTAATATTTGAATAGTTTTTTTTTTGTTTCAAAAATCAAATGTCCGGCTTATATATCAGCATATACAGTAGCATTAAATGCAGGCAATCAGAAAGAGTAACCTTTCAGTGAATCGGCTTTTTGACCTATGAAAAAGCATTTGGATGCTGATATTTCTCTCGGTATATTTTAAGGAAAACTATTTAAATATCATATTAGGCATGGATATATTTTAATTTGCTTACATAAACATTTCTCTTTTTCTTTGATTTCAGATTATTATTTATCATTTTTTTGGTGGCTACCTCTTGCGCATTTAAAACCTTTATTGTGAAGTGATGAATAGTATACAATTTGTATATTAAAGCACACATCAAATAATACTGTTTACTCAATATCTCAGTCATAGACATTTGCATTAGCAGTGGTGTAATAAACATCATAATTCTTTTTAAACTCATCTCCATTTGTTGATAGCACAACATATTTCAATAATCTATTCCATAATCCTACCATTCTGTTGCTAAAAAAGAATTTCAATTTCTTCCTATTCATATGCATGGCCTCTCAGTTCCTTGTACTCTCTTTTGGTAAAAAATACAATTATGGGGAAGGTCTTTGTCCAACAACAGAAGCTGATAGACTGATGACAATGACATTAGGATCTATTAGTTGTATACCATGCATAATCTTAAACATTTTTATCAAGTTTCCCCAGTTTCTCCTTCTTCTAAAAATGTCAACCCTTACTCCTTTAACCAACCTTCATAATTCATGCTTTTTAATTCTGGTATCAAGTTGCTTGTCTCTGGACTTTTTCTAAAAGATTCTTATCCTTCTCCAAGTACGCTGACCAGGCTTGAACCCAGTTTTCAAGATGCGGGCGGACATAGTTCTTATACAATACAAGGAACGATTCCTTGTCTACATAAATGAAAGTATGCTTGATCCCAGTATTCCGATCATCTTAGTAGCTGCACTTGTAATATAATTGGAGAATAAGAGTTTATCAGTTGTAATGATACCAAGATCCTTTTTGTAGTTTACAATATCTAGTTTTTTTCCATTCATACTGTAATCATAACTTGGGTTACTTTTTCCTCCATGTAATGTCTTACATTTATCCTTGTTAAAAGCAAACAGCCATTCTCTTGACCATGAAGTTGAAGTATTCAGGACCTCTTGTACTCTAACTTGGTCGCTCTGCGTTGAGATCAGAGGATATTATTCTGTATCATCAGAGAAAATTTCACAATTTATCGAGATTCTTTGCGGTAAATCATCAATATTATTTGAAATCATTAAGGAAATTCTCAGTTGAGCAACTAGCAGAGAAAGAGAAACTTGTGATAGATGAAGCCCAGGCAGGGATGCATGATGCCATGGCCAGCATAAGAGCATCTCTCTACTTCTCCTCGAAGTATGATGTTTGAAAATTGAATACCTCAAAATATTTTCCTTCAAGTAGTAGATATTTGTACTAATGCTCTTTGGATTCTCCTGAAACACAGAATAGGAATTTTTTTACGTGGATTTTCAATTGTCAAACTCTGAGTTTTGACTTTATTTTCCTCACTTAATAACAATGACAGTTTCAGACTTCCTGTTAGGACTTGAAAGTGAAAAAGAGAGAAGGGAAAAGAGAAGAGCAGATTCTATTCCTACGTCATCAATCAATACGAGAGAGAGAAAATGGAAAGCTATGGATATACGTCATCATCAGTCTTCATTGTTGGACATAAATCTTCCACAGAATTTGCCAGACCGTTCTATCATAGGCTTTGCTGAGCCAATACTTTGTGAACTTGTCTTGTTCATCACACCATCTTATATATTTTGTCGGCCACAGTTAGGCTTATGATCTCTGGGGATCCATAAGCCAAGTCATGATTTCCAGTAATTGTCTGCAATTCTTGCGACATAACCAGTCCATTGCCATTTGAGATTTCTAATGGATTTTATGATATCTCTTACTCCCTTTTTTTTCTTTCTTATATATTGTGCTGTTTTGTAATCTCTCTGGGTGACTACAGGAGGATGCATTGATTGTAAACTCTTTTTTTCAGGACCAGAGGGATTTCCTTGTTCTTGACTTAAATTTTATCTAGAACCATCTAAATTTTTATGCGATTCATCTAGAAAAACATCTAGATACAATTTTATTAAGTCCTCTCTCCAGGCCAAAATTAAAGATCCTTTTTCAGTTCAAGGAAAAGGTTTTTACAAAAGTTGAAATACTTTAAAAACTTATAAGCTTCCGTCAGTGTGGGGTTTGACCCTAAAATGCCCATCTTGTCTCCACCCCATTTTTACTCAAAGGCAGATTTTGAAATAACCATAATTTCCTGTGGAAAAACGTTGGAAATCAACTTCTTTTCAAACATAGAATTTAATGAAGCTTTACTGTAATACAATTTCTTTTTTAAAAAGCTATTCAAAATTAATAATAATGTTGCAATACTTCATCCGATAATAAATTTGAAAAAAATTTTAAAATATCATTGTATTAAAAATGTCTAGGTCTAAATTGTAAACATCTACAAACGTGGAATATCAGACGTAAGGAGTTAGGGTTAAGGTGTTAAATCAGCTTCCGTTTAACTGTGAGTTTGCGCTTCATTTCCCAATTGCACTGTTTAATTGTTGCCATAGAATTGAGATCCGATTCAAATTGGTGATAAAAAGCAACTGAAAGATAAGATGAATGTAAAAAGCTTGTCAAAATTTATTATAATGTATGGAATTATTGTGAACTAACAACCTAATATGTATAGATTTTCTTTAGACTGTTGCCCTCATTCTTAGCTTTGTTGAACACAACATTTCAGCTGTTCTACTCTAGCAGCCTTCAGGCGGGTGTCATAAAGAGTTTGGAATGCTGGGATGAGGGGGCCCCCTTCAAGGCATAAGGGCAGAATGTCCGAATTCCACTGTCTGATTATGGGTGAGAGAGTTTCTTGGGTCATAATCAAGATGAATTAAAATGAGGACAACAGTCTGAAAGAAATATGTTCATATTGATGGACCCTCATCTATAAAATTCAGGTAGAAATTAACAATCTAATATTGAAGACTGCTAAGAGTAGTGTCAGGTCTAGGGCTCCCAACAGAATGCAGGATTGATTTTTTTATGGGTGTACATACTAGGCCCTGCTGTACCCCTTCTTGGGGGACCTGACTTTTACAGACTGCTTTTTTAATAAAAAGGTGTAGCTGCAGCATTCTTTTAAACTTTTTGTGAGAATTTAAGCTATCAGGAAAATAGAAAGTTTGAAGCAAGCTCGATCTGTGGCTCACATTGGTAAACAGCAGATGCTAGCATTAAAAGACACAAAAGTTATCAAATATTGGGACAAGATAAGAATAACCAAAGAATATTATGCCAACCTATATCCTTGAAAATAAAAGTACCCCCAACCGATACTATGGCAGTTGATTCTTTTACATGAGGGATTAATCAGGGCAAGGTTACCAAAGTGAGATAGCTTCCAGCTGACTCCATTTTTGTCTCTTTTGTGGGCTTAAGAGCCAAACTGGATTAAGGCTTTAGGGGCTGCAGCCAAGGGACCGCCACCAGCTGGAGGGTCTTAAGAGGTTTGGTGAAAAGTTATTTCATTTCTGAATGCTGAAATGGTTCAGTTATTATATTGTGTATAATTATATATATATATATATATATATATATATATATATATATATATATAATGTTGTAAATGGCGAAAAGAAACAAGTACTGTAAAAAAAAATATATCGTACGACAGTTTGTGATGTCTAAGAATGACTAAAATAGATGTGCTCATGGCAATTGAAAATGATGTTCTCAAGAACTTACTGATGTTTTGGAGAAATTCGTTTCCAAGAAATTACCCAAAGTTAATGTTCAAATTTTAATTGCTGTTAGCCTTATTTTCAACTATTTTTCCTTTTGAAAATATTACTGAGAGCCTCACAATACCAATGACCTGAGGGCTCTACTATACCTGTGGTCTGGGGGCCTCTTGATACCTGTTAACCCCAGGGTCAACAAAATCTTGATGCTGCACTATCTAAGAGTTTGACTTGAGGTCATATACCTACCTGTAAGTCCTACTCTCCAAGTTACCGCTGCATGGCTGACTCCATAAAATTCAAACATTCTAGAGGATTCCTTCCTCTCTGTATACAGACCAATTTAAATATTAGAGCATTGTAACTAAAGTATGTAATGATTCTTGACCTTTTTAACCCCACGGCCCCTCCCCCTCCAGTAGTTAGACCCAGAGATCTAGTTGGACAACTGCTCTTCTAAATTTGAGTAAGATCGTGTAAAATCTTTGGAAAATCAGGCATCCTATCCCCCTTAACAAAAGAATTCGAATGTGTCCATGGTTAAACCCTGTATTCTGGAACACCACCCTCCTCCGTCAGATTTTCATCCAAATTGTTAAGTTGAAATTGGTACTATGAATATGTGGAAAAATACTAGATTCTAATATACTATACTCATCACGATATTATGCAAACACCTGTTGAGAGAATTTCCCCAAATAGTCAGGGAAATCCTTACTTTTTTCCTGTTGACTTGCGCCCCCTCGAGAACAAACTCACACTCCTCTCTTCCCCTGGGTTGTGAGGGCATGCCCCCTGGTTCAGATGAAGTTTTAAAATTCTAGAAGATTCTTTCCTTCATGCATATAGACCAAAGTAAATATGAGAATATTGTTAGTAAAACAGGTGGAATCAGATAAGGCCAGTGATTCTCAACCTTTTTACTAATGAACCCACGCTCACTATTTGTAGTTGGACTGTGCCCCACCCCAGTGGTTGGACTGTACCCCACCCTCTCAGTAGTTGGACCATGCCCCCATCAAAAAAATAAGTAGTTAGAAATAGATAATTATGGGAAACAAATTTTGATTGGTGCATTAATTTACAATGACACACTTTTTATGGTCTTACAATTAAATGTGTTTTTTCCAGCTTTTAATTGATGACCTTAATTTGTACAGTAATACCTTAACTGTACTCGTTCAAAACCTACACTATTCAAAGAAATGCAATGTATTATGTTCATCAAAATGTTGTTTAGAGAATTCCCAAAATAATTGAAGAAATTCTTCCTCTTTTCCTGCAGGCACATGCCCCCTCTTGAAATTCTCCATGTCCCAATCTCCCTAAGGGGACATGCCCCCTAGTTAAGAACCGCTGCTCTAAATCAACTGTTACTGGCTCTTTGAAATTTGAAAATTCTAGAGGATTCTTTCCTCTATTCACACAGACCAAAGTAAATATGAGAATGCAGTTAGTAAAGAAAGTAGAATCAGAATATACATTGGTAAATCAATTGAATAAAAGTGAATTTATTGATTTGGGCGATCAGTTTATTTTAAACATTATCCAATATGGCTGCCTCGTATTTAAATGCTGCATTTCAATGCTGCACTTTGTAGAGATTGAAGAGCTACGTTGAGTTTAAGTACTTTAGTAAATGCTTTTGATATGGCATCTGGTTCTCTTAAAGTGGATGTGTGCAGCTTTGTTTGATTGTCAGGAGTCGAGTCTTAATGTGGAGGCTGAATGAAATGTATCATGGGTAATAAGCAGGCAGTAGATAAGCTTTGTGTAAGCATTGCGTGTGTGTGTGTATATATATATATATATATATATATATATATATATATATATATATATATATATAAAGAGGGAGAGAGAGACACACACACACATAGATGTATGAATGTATATGTGTGTGTTTCTATTCATTTAGGGGAAGTATTTCAACATATTTTATTGATGTGGCTTCATACAAGGATCATTCTTTATATGGCTTTTTAGCTTTGTATAAGCATAGTGTATATGTATGTATGTGTGAGTATATATATTTTAGCATAGTGTATATGTATGTATGTGTGTGGATATATATATATATATATATATATATATATATATATATATATATATATATATGTGTGTGTGTGTGTCTATTCATCTAGTGATAGAAGTTGTACTTGTTTCATGGGTGTGGATCCCTACTGAAGGATCTTTCTGTTCATAGTTCTATGCAGTTTCCCATAGTCATTCGATAGTGATTCTGCTGAAGTGTTCGTTATTGGGGAAATTGCCAACAACAACAACAACAACTAAAAAGAGAGAAAAAAGATGAAATCCCAGAATGTTGGAATGTTTCAAAAGAAATACAAAAACAAGGTAAAGATACCTTGCTAATTAGAAAGCCTCGAGCTCTTTATTGAAAAGTATGTAACATTGTGACAATAGATGAAACTCTGTTGCATTACTTGAAATACTTTAGACTTCAGCTTTTATTGTACATGACAAATGATTCCATTTCAGAGGTGTAGCTGAGAGAGAGAGGATTTGGGTAGGGAGGTATATGAAAACTATCCTGGGGCTCCCAATGCCAGGGAGCATGAAAAGCTTCATAAATATCCGTACTGTGAATAAATGAATTGCCCTAGCATACACTTCTAATTATCTAAAATACAGATCTTTTATCTAAAATTATCTAGAAAATAGGTCTTTTATCTGGAATTATCATATAAATAGATCTTTTATCTAAAATTATCTAGAAAATAGATTTTTCTATCTAAAATTATCTGAAAAGAAAGTACGAGCACAAGATTTGGGCATTACTGTTCCAAAATGACCAAAATAATCAAAAAAAGGTTCGTTTTTGAAAGGACAGAAAAAAGATGTTTCTAGATGGTGCCTAGTGGTGTACTCCTGGGAATATTCAAGGTTGTAGCCCCCAAAATGTGACCAGATGCACCAGCAGGCACACAGACACTCAAAGAGAGAAGACGCTGGAGCCGACTTGGATAGTTGGTCGTGCAGGCCATTGCCTGGGGCTACGGTGATTCAATAGTTGTCAAATAACTGTATTTTTACTGACAAATCTCTCTTGATGTTGGCAGGAGGCTCTTCAAGGAGCCGACCCCCCTTCCCCCTCCCCTCTGTTTCAATCCTCAGTTGATTGAATTTGTATATCCTAATGCCTTCTCTTATTTCAACCCCTGCACTGGATTTTTGATTCCCTCAATATAACACGGTTTGCAATAAAAGGCAGGTTGGTTGTGGACCCAAACATTTTTGCCTGTTTTACCGTTCACTCCTCAAAATAAGGAAGGAAAGGGAGGAGGTTATAGCAAAAGCTTATCTGCTGAGCATTCATTGCAAATTGAAATAAATATAATGTTTTAGTCCTATTAACTGAGTCTTTTGATGAAATTCTGTTTTTATTTGTGGTTTTCTAGCTGGATGGGTGATGTCATGTATAAGTAAAAATGTTATATTACAAACTGAACCTTATTGAGCCATGCTACATTGAGGGACTCCTGTAGAGTACTAACTATGAACCAAGCAGCCATTGCTGAATTTCCAAAGGTCTTGATCAGCAGTCTTCAAACTTTGATTATTTGGTAAACCCTCTTCAATTATCAAATTTTCTAGGGAACCCCTTCAAAAACTAACTTTCCTTCCTATCTATATACATTTACATATGTATGCAAGTACTAGATTTGGGGCATGTTCATTGAATTATCTGAGTGAATATAAACCCAGATGGAAAATATACAATTGAATGGAAAAATAAGAACAAGCTTGTTGAGGAAAAATAGATTTAAAAACAAATACTGAGTGAACAGTGTCTGTGGCATGTGAATAACTGAGACATTTTTGATTTTAATATAACTGTTAAAAATAAGTATTTAGAGCCGAGTCGAATCATTGTGTTTAAAATATTACAGGTAATCATTTATCACTGGAGGAGGAGTAGGAATTGTTTATGTTATGAAAAATTTGTTCATGCAATGAAGAATTAAGTATATTGTGAAAATACATTCTTTTCATTTCTGTGTATGGTCTAAATCTGGGTCTGCGTAGAACCCTGGGGTTCCACGGAACACAGTTTAAGAATCACTGCTCGAGATTGATCTTTGTTAAAGGAATATTTTTCAAAAAACCAACTTGACTGATTTTTGCATTTGCTTTGTTTTTTCATTCACTTGAAAGTATCTCTCTTCATTTAGCTTTGTATTTTTCTCAAGCATTTCTAGACTCAGCAATTAAATGCCTGATACCTGAAATCTAAAAAGGTTTTTAAAATAGGTCTGGTTACTCACACAATAGAAACCATTGTTTAACTAATGTCATTTGGCAGCATGTTGTGTTAGAGTGATCAATAAAAAAAATGGGAAGAATGTGTGAATGAATAAGTTACTTCTCTCATTTTGTTGGGTGGTTTGATTTTTCAAAAAAAATAAAACTAAAGTGAATGCTGGTGGACACAAAATAAGGAATCAGTTTCGCATAAACTTATATTTAGTTCTCAAAAACAGAATTTTTTTTCTTAACAAAATAGGGAGTAAATGTTTAAATTTTCAGGCCTTGAGCTCCATTGGTGTGGTCTGTATGCGTGATACGTGTATACATATCCATCCTGACCAACTTGAAAACTGAAGAAACCTATGTTTACAGTTGTGATTGACACATTTCTATAAGCTAAAAAAGTGTCAATCTTTATTTAGTGGTTACAAGAAAAATATTCATCCATCAAATCCAAATTTTTCCATATTTTGAAGAATCAAAATCATAATGGGATACATTTGTCCCATTAAACTTTTATCTTGTGGCAGATGAAAAACAAGGAATTAGCAGATCACCAAGCCTATATGTCTTTCCTGATCAGTCACGTAACATGAACTAATTTCTGCGTGGGTTTCATACCATGATGACGTCATTGTCTGTGGTAGTGAAAGCCAGGAAAATCATATTATTATTATTCAAGGCATTGCTTCAACCTTACCAACCCGCACAGTCTGTCTAACTAGTCTCCTCCGTACTTGTCGGTCCTCAGCGATGGATTTCATCTTCTCTTGGTCTTGTGCGTTATTAAGGCTTAACGTCCTGACGTAGCTGTCATCTTGTTATGTTCTTCTGGTATAGTAAGGAAAATCTCATTTATTTTAGTTTTCGTGACAAGTACGTCTCTGTACGTCTCCTCAAGGAGATCTGCTGGACATATTAGTCACAGTGAATTAGTGAAATTTCTCAATTGGTGAAATTTACTTTTCTTTTTTGTCTTTTTGCAAGAAAAAGTTTGATTTTGTTTTGATTACATGAACTTTTGATGTGTAAAAAATAATTGTTTCGTATCCTTGTTTTGATTGAATAAACTTTTGATCAAATGAAAACTACAAATTCATTTCTTTGTGAAAAAAAAGATAAAGTAAGCTACATATATACTTATTTTTCTAAAAAATGTTGAATTTGATTGTGTAAAAAAAAAAAAAAAAAAAATTTGTTCTATATCCTTGTGGGGAATCCTTTGACTAATGCAATTACTTGGATTTCTTGAACAACCATTTTCGATTGACTATTTTTAGTGACTAAAAGTGGCTAGATTTTTCAAAATACGGCTGAAATTTGGTATTCCATTCCCAGATAACTGCATATGCCCCAAAAACTTATACAAAGGCTCCAAATAGTGTAAATATAATACAAATATAATGTTAAAAAATAACGTTATTCTTGATTTAGAGATTTTAAATTGCATTATTCTTGATCTTAAGAATCATCTTTAACATCTATATAGAAGTATTTATTTTATATATATATATATATATATATAATATATATATATATATATATATATATATATATATATATATAATTATACAATGTATTGATCAGTTATTAACAAAATAATGAAAAAAAAACCTTTGTTCAAGATACTTTTTTTCAAATCATGTTCTTGTTCTTAATTTCCAGCGTACTAATTACCTCCCTTTTCTTAAGTCTAGCTGCTTTTAGCTATTCAAAATGGTTGTCCGAGAAATTGAAGAAATAGCATTAGTCCAAGGATTGCCTCCCTATTTTGATTGAATTAAAACTATGTATTTATTTATTTTTTGTAAAGATAATTGAAACTTTGCCAATTATGTAATCTCACCAATTCAGCATTACATACATATCACAGCCGTCATGAGAAACTTGGGATATATATGTCCCAGGATCAGAAAAGGATTAACCCAGCAGAATCCATCTTGTCACTCTGCTTCTGTCTTCTCTTGTCTGTATTTCCCTTCTGATGTAATCTGCTTTTAGCTCTACTCAGATAACATTTAAATCTTGCATGATAAAATGACTTTGTAGACTTTTCAATCCACTCAGTTGGTAGTCAATATAATTGACTCTCTCAATGGATAATTTTATTTGTGGCTCAGTTTCATGTTCCTCATTGAATTTGATGCCTACATGGCTTGTTGTCATTTAATTGCTTGTTGAATAAATATCAGCCACTTGTTAATGCAGGAATTGAATCCTTTTATTCTTTCCGCAATAACTAAGTATTCTTCCTTGACTACAAATTGTCAACCAAAACTGTCAGTATTGATTTCTTCAGTTTTCAAGTTGGTCTGGCTGGCTGGCTGGCTACTGTAACTACCAGAATGTAAAAAAACATGGCAACGATCGGAGTGAAGGATAGGTTTAAGGGTGTTATTTGAACTTCTGTGTTCGATCTTTGTGGCTTAAAAGGCAAAGCAGATTATGTTAAACGATGTTTCCCATGGCTATGTAGATGTGGGTTCGAATCCTACCAAAGGCTTGTTCTTTATTTGTTAATCAATGCTTTTTGCTCACTGCTGGAGGATTAACAGCCTGTCAGAAACCTTTGAATTATATCTATATGCTCTTTATAATGTCTACAAAAAATGTTTTGTTTTTTGTTTAACTCCACTGCGAATAGACTTTCAGGCGGGAGGGGGTCAATTTTTCAATGTAAGTTTATGAAAAATTGGACACTCAGACTGCATTCAAGCTCGTTTCTTTGAAGATTCAGACTTTTTTTAGTGATCAATGCCCAACAAAAGGCGAGAGAAGTAACTGATCCACTGATCACCCCTTTTCCAATTTCACAATTGATCACCTCCAACATGGCTGACTGCTAAAAGATTTTGATCATGTGATGGTTTCCATTGAGTGACTAACCAGACCTGTTGTATTAAAGATTATGGTCACTGCCTAGAACGGAACCGTAGCCTAGTAGTAGAGTGCTTGCTTCTGGTTTAGTAGGCTGTGGTTCAATCCATTGGTCACTCGTACCAAAGACTTTGAAAAATGGTACTCAATGTCTCTCTACAAAGCACTCTGAACAAGGACTAGGATCGAGGGGCTTCTCCCCGAAGCTAAGGGGATGTGGTAAAATTGAGTTGGATACACCAGTTCCCAGTTCTCATGAGATCATTGAAGTTAAGCAATGTCCTGCTTTGGCAGTACTTAAGTGGGTGACCATCGGGGAATACCAGGTACTGTAAGCAGAATGGAACTTTGACTGGCCTGGCAAGCTAGAATTGGGTCTCACTAACAATAGCCCTTGTGTACTTGACACTCTGACACCCTCAATGAGGTTACAAGTATCCTGATACACATGTACCTAAAAATGAATATAAAATTCTCTTGATGATTTTTTTTCTTTTTATATCGTAATGATTTTCACGCACCCTCCTCAACATCAAATGGTAGAGGTTATGGAGAAAGCATATCTGCCGAACATTAAAGCTATGAAACTGAAACACCTGCTGTGATAGGTAGGGTAAGCCGTAAAGATCGAGTATCTTTTCTGGCAAACTTTGTGAAAATGCTCATGGGAATTGCCTGGCAGTTAATCAAATCTTTCACTCCCAGACAGTCAAAAGTGAGTTCAATTTCATCTCATTTCCCTTTCTCACCTTTCTTCTTTTATTGTTGGCTGAGTTCAGCTGTTCTCCTGCAGTAAATATCTTTGTTTCAACTCTTGCCCTTCTGCATAAAGCTCCCCTGCTTCTTCCTTCCTCTCCCTGCCTATTTTGTGGTTTTCATGTTGCTACTCAGAACCTCTCCTCCATCCCCAACCACTTTAACATGTATTTTTTTCGTCTTTAACCCTTAATGTCATAAACCGCTTGATACCTCTCCTATCGACTGTGGAACTCTTCTGTGAATAGAATTTTTAAAAAAATGAATAGATAAATGTTCTTAAAAGTGGGAAGGAGGTAACTTTGATCAGTAGTTATTCCCTTTGATATTGACATTCCAGTTTTTTTTTTTGTATGATTTTATGAGTTGAAACATAATTAACCTCCAATGTCTTAAACCACTTTTCTATCTGTGGAACTCTTAATTAACTGTGAGACCCTTCTGTTATAAGGACAAAATTTGTTGAAATCATAACAGATAGAATTAAAAAAAAGATCGAAAATCTGCTTATTGATGCAAGGGAGGTAAGTTTGATCATGATCTTATATGAATTCAAGAGTTGAAGTGTGGCAGATGGATGGACACGTTGCTTATTATAATGATAACTTGTCTACCCATGCTGTCAAAAAAGATGGTATGTATGGAATATATGGATAGACTTTGCATTTTGTATGTGTTGATAATTGAGATTTGTAATGCTATAATCTTAGAGAATAGCATTCAGTTGACCACAAACGAACTTTTATTTTTTATTCTCATTACTTTGAAAAAAAAATTTTCTTTTTTATTGTTTTTCAAATTCAGCATTTTTATTATGTCATTCTATTTCACTATGTCTGTTGCATGAATGAAATTTTATTTATCTTCATCAGTGGCATCCATTAGTAAGACAGAAGACATCTGCACAATGATAATTATTAAATGTGTGAAGATTAGATCAGATTATGTGAGAGAAAAACATTCCAGTGAGATTTTAACATGAAACCAACTGGAAAAAAATAGTATGTGTCTGCTTTTAGTCAGGTTTGGTAAGAATTGGAGTAGTTTTTAAGTTGGTCTGGCTGCTTGCCTGCCTGCCTATGTATCAGGTGTATGAGCTGTACCAATGGAGTTAGGTTCCTGTAAGATCATCTATGGTAAGCAATGTCAAGCCTGGTCGGTACTCGGATGGATGACCTTTGGGGAACACCAGGTGTTGTAAGCAGAATGAAGCTTGGCCTGGCCTGGTGAACTAGAAGCAAATCTCACTAACAAATGTCTGTGAGTACTTGACCCTGCAACTCTCTCAATGGCTGTTTGCATTGAGAATTAAAATTCATACATACATACATTTATGTATTCATTAAATAGAAGCATTGTACAAAGTATATTCCTTTGTGATTGTATACAAGCCTGGCGGCTTCTGGCTCAAAGTCAACTCCTACTTCTATTCCAACTGAAGACGTAACTTTTGTATTGCATATGTAATAAATAGATTCGTAAATATGTAGGACTTGTTAGCTTAGCTCAGTTGGTTTGAGAGCTGACTACCAATCACATAGTTTTGATTTCAAATCATGGTAGGCAAATGTTAATTTCACATATTGGTCTGGTTCAACATGATGTGAGAGACAAACAGTGAAGAGTTCACTCCCATAAACTTAGTGAGGATTGTTGTTATTAGAGAAAAACAAAGTTAACTCCAGATTTGGACTGGAGTTTGACTAGAGGCAAAAGAGAAGCAGGAAGAGTGATGGGAACAGACTAGAAATGAGGATTTTTATGATAACAAAATATTTATGTAAATAAAGTGCCATTGACCCAACACTATCCATAAGTTGAGCATTCCTATAAGAACTCTTCTGCAAGTTGAAATGGCAAAAAGCCAAGCATTCACCATTGATTTTGAGCATTCCCAGACCCGCAGAATGGTGATGGTGATATGATTGTATGTTGGTTGAGTTTTCAGACATTGAGGTGATTAAAAGTAGAGGATACAAGGGTGTAGGAGGAAGAGTGTGTGCTGCCTCTATAATGAGTTGCTGTAAAAGAAAAAAATAATTGTTGAATGCTATTTTCACTTATCACCTTTTTGTAAAAGCAAAAAATTGGCGTTTGGTGAAAATAGTAGATAGCTGTGTTTGTAACTCTTATATTATATTAGGGGTTCCCAACCTTCTTGCTTCATGACCCTGTCAATCGGCTCAAAAGAATTTTAACATCCCCCTACTACAATAAAACAAATTTGGGTTTGGAAGGCGTAGTAACAGAACAGCTTAGTTGCTCAATTGAAACTGTCACATGACCGACATCTTTTGGTTGCATGTTGTGTTCGGGGTGATCAGTTAAAAAATTGGAAAAAGGGGTGATCAATGAATAAGTTACTTCTCTTGCATTTTGTTCGGCAGTGATCAATAAGAATGTCTGTATTTTCAAAAGACAAGTGTGAATGCTGCTGGACACAAACTTGGGGGTCAATTTGACTCAAAGTTACAATGCAAATCAAATCCCTTATTGACAACTTATTTTGGGGAGATTTTTTTGAAAACAACCTTTATTTCTAAACAATATGTGTAAATTTTGAAATTTCCTGCCCTCTAGCTCCATTGGTGCAGCCTATGTGCATGATTGATATATTGCCAATTGCCAGCCATCTAGACCAACTTAGAAACTGAAGGAAACTACGTTGACCGTTTTGGTAGACTGTTCCTAGTATAATGTTGAACTTAGAAATTTACCAAAATTTTGCTTTAATCTCAAGAAAATATCCGTAAAGAAACAAATTCTTTGAAATGAAAAAAAATTACTGCTTTATGAACTTATGGGTTCTTGACTTTCTGTAACTTCTTTATTGTATGAAGATTACTTCATTTCTTTTATACCTCACAAAGTTAATGAGTTAAGCATTAGTTATAATGGAATCTCTTGTGTAAGTAGGAATAAATAGCATTGTATGATAAAGAATGAATAATGTTGTATAAAAAGGATTTAATCAGTTGAGACTGAACACAATTTTCTCTGAGCCACAGAACATTTTCATGACTCATACCCAAATTCCAAATTGACCCCTAATATATTTAAATTGCCCCCCTACATTCAGAGTCACTGATCTTGATTAAATCACTATCATGTATCAAATCATTTGGAGGTTAGTCAAAGGGAGGTAAATCAGGTAGTCACCTAACTCCCATACACGTTTGCTATGGAATGTCAGTTAGTTAACTAGTCTCAGGGTTCAATCCTCACCAGATGTCCTGCAATTGAGACCTTGTGTCACACTAAACACAATTTTCTGTGCATTTACATTTGCTTCCAAACTGATTAATCTACTTTATTTGCCAGCGAAAGGTTTGTTAACTACTTTGTATATTTGAAAAAAATATCTCCTATATTTACGTTACTCTGAATTGGTGACATTGCTTAATACTGAATGGATTCTCTTGAGGGCTGATCTTAAGCCAAATATTTGGCATAAATCATTGGTTGGGTTGATAAGCCACATCCGTTTTTACCATTGTTGAGTGAGTCTTTGGAGTAATATTATGTAATGGCTGTACTCGGAATCGAAGTGTCAGGCATCATATATATAAGGGAGACAGAGAGGAAGTTGTTCATTATGATAATGGCACTTCTGCCTAGGATCAGAGCATAGTATCACTACACTTGGTAAAAAATGTTGCACAATGTGTGTGTGTAGGTATGTACATATATATATATATATATATATATATATATATATATATATATATATGTCTGGGCTTCTTAGCAACTAATTCACCTGGAGAAAACCCAAATGTGTTTATGTAATGAATCCCCATTCTACCATATTTCCAGCTTCACTCTAAACCAATTTAACATTTTCAAGTTCAATGTATCGGGCATTCTATGAAATAAATCCATCATACATTGGATTATGCATTATATCATACTATATCATACTGTGTTATATTGCATCCCTAATTTGTACTATGTGTACTATATATATATATATATATATATATATATATATATATATATATATATATGTATAGTGAGAGAATTTGGATAGAGAATCTAATGAGGTATAAGATATTATGTGACAGTAATGGAGAACAATTTATTTTTGCATATTTTGCCTTTTGCGTTCTTTAAAATTATGAGTAATTATAAATCATCTCTCTAATGGCTTTTTCATTTTCAAATTGTACTCATTATTCTGAATAAGCCAAAAGGCAAAATATGTCAAAATAAATTGTTTCCCAAATTGTCATATAATATCTTATATCTCAGATTCTATATCAAACTTCTACTCATACACACACACACACACACACACATATATATATATATATATATATATATATATATATATATATATATATATATATATATGTGTTTGAGTGTGTGCAGTTGTGAAAAAGCTATCATATTGGGTAACACTCTTCCAAAGCGTAACCCCATCATTTGCAATCAAAATTGAGTCAGTTATCCCACATCTGAATTTTTAATGTAGTGTTCAAGCTCAAGAAAAAGAAAACGAAATAACCTGAGTAACTCTAAAAATACAAATCAACTTATTAGAAATGGCTCGTTCATTTCTTTACTTGTTACACAATCTAAAGCTGCAGGTTTGACACTGAATAAAATTGGTGCTGACCAATTAGTCCCTGATAAATTGTCTTTATAATTGTCATATATTGTCAGATATAAATACGAATATTACATTTACTGATTTATCATATATATATATATATATATATATATATATATATATATATATATATGTGTGTGTGTGATTAATAATTGTATCATCTACAGACTACTGTTTCGTTCTATTACAACTCTTCAGTGTGGCTATAGACTATCCAACATCCCTTACAGCACCATGAGGTAGGATCAAAATCTTCACTTCAGACCCAGAGGCAGACAGTCTTACCCTTTGAGAGAGAAAGGGTGTGGCCTGACATAAGTACCCAATGCTCCATTTTTAAAAAAGTTGATATTTTCCTTAATTTTTAGACCCTTGATGCTTGAGTGTTTTTTATTTTGAATCTTGAACATTCTACCTTATGATTCCGATGCGTGAAAACTAAGATGATCTTAATCACTAATCATGGGGGAATGATTTAAATAGTGTTATCCAACGTAAAAACATATCTATCATAAGGTTGCGCACTGGGAACTCATCATGTGTGGCCGCTGTTGGAAGTCCACTGCTGGACAAAGGCCTTTCCCATCTCCTTCCATGACGAGCATGACTGCGCTAATTTTTTGCCATGTTTTACTGGCAAACTTCTGTATCTCATCTTTCTATCTTGTGTCTGGTTTTTTCCTATCGTGTTTACTTAATTAGAAGTTAATTGATTGGTGCCCTATGTACAATACTTTTTATTCTGGTTCTCTCTCATATCAATGTTGATCTTTTCTCTATTGCTTGTGTCTGGTCTTTTCTTACTGTGTTTACTGTCTCACTGGGCACCAATTGATTAACCTGTTACTCCATCTGTTTTCTCCTTGTTATGTACCCTACACATCTCCATTTTTGTTGCTCAATTACTTGTACAATATCCTTCACTCAGGTTTCCTCTCATATCCTTGTTGATCTTTTTCTATTAAGAGTTATTCCTGACTTTGCTCTTACCATTGCTCTCTGTGTTGTTCTGAGTTGGTTTTTGAGTGGCTTTCTACGTACAACATTTTGTGTGTGTGTGTATTTGACAAGCACAAATTCTGCACTTCAATTCCCAGCAAACCTTGGTAAAAGCAGATTTTCATTGCAAAATCAATGAAACTCATTGTCTCTCTCTACCAACTATTGACCTATTTAATCCTAAAATATCTATCTATTAATTTTTATTTCAAAACAATGAGCAGTTCACAAACTATGCTTGCTTTGTATAAATGGTTATATGATTTATATCGTGCCTGTTCACCCATAACCCAAAAGAATAGATTGTTGTTTTACAGAAAATAATTCTTCTGTTTTGTTTTTAACAAGAGCATGATTGTCACAAAAAGAAAATTTTTTTTTAAATACTTATTTCTATCATTATTCGGACCATCCTCATCTTGGTTGTTTTTCATACAATGTTTCAGCCGTTGTACTCTACGGCCTTCATCAGGTATCATCTGGTAGGTGTGGGGAAGTAACGAACCGAACCCTTTATTTAACCGACAAAACCATCAGATTACATGGACACATAGAACCATCAGATTACATGGACACATAGAACCATCAGATTACATGGACACATAGAACCATCAGATTACATGGACACATAGAACCATCAGATTACATGGACACATAGAACCATCAGATTACATGGACACATAGCGTAGTGGTTACAGACAAAATTGCTGCAAGTAATCTGATGGTTCTAGGTTCAATCCCAGTGTGAGACAATAATAATACAACTAATGCTAAGAGGGGAGTACGGTCAATATACCCCCATCGGTTAAATAAAGGGTTAGGTTCGTTACTTCCCCACACCAGATGATACCTGATGAAGGCCATAGAGTACAACGGCCGCAACGTTGTATGAAAAACAAACAAGATGAGGATGGTCCGAATAATGATAGAAATAATAATAATACCTCATCTCAAAAATTCAGAGATATATTAAAAATACTTGTTTACACAAGTAATCACTTGTATAGCAATACACTGTGCTAGATTAACCATTTAGCAAAATTAGTATGTGGTAGAGGCCCTGCATTTTCTAGGGCCCCACACTAAAGCTATTGATTCCAATTCAGTGATTCTGCACTTGCTATATCACCCTAAGTACTGTACTTCCTTCAGTTTTAATGAACGACTCAGTGTTAAAGGTTATTGATTTTAACCAATGATCAACTTTTAATTGGAATCATTCTTTTATACAGTTAATAATGGGAGAGTGGTATCTATGTGATACATGTACAACAAGTAAATACCAAGGTATTTGAAACTGAAGACATAGACATCACGTGAAATGTTAGACATATTAAGTCGTATTATCTGGT
>OY735217.1:2452822-2460322 GCA_963457665.1 Thysanoteuthis rhombus
TATATTTGTGTCTGTGTCCTGTAAATCTTGTTTAGAAATCTACAGGGATTCATGTGTCATGAAAAATAGTATATAGTAAAAAAAAACATATCTTTTTGTTTCATCTCAACATCTGGGACAGCTTTGGCCCAGGGGACATTTTGAATGGGATCATATTGTCTCAATGGACTATTTTGGGTTTATTGTTAGAAGCTGTCAACACAAACTGTCAAAATGAATTTCTTCAGTTTTTAAGTTAGTCCGGTTGACTGGTTTGCTTTGTTACATGCATACAGGCCATACCAATAGAGCTAAAAGGCTTAAAGTTTTAGCATTTAATTCTTATACCCAGTAAAAAGTTTTTTGTTTACTGAAAATCCCCCCTCCCAGGTATGTAGTGAAGAGGTCAATTTGCAACGTGAGCTTATGCTAAATCAATCCCTTGGTTTGTGTCAGGCAATATTAATGCTTGTTTTATGAAAATTCAGGCTTTTTTAGTGATCACTGTCCAACACAAGGTGGGAGAAGTAACTTATTCATTAATCATCACTATATTTCATTAAAAATGACTTGCTGCCAAAAGACTTTGGTCATGTGATATGGTATTCGAATGCATAGCAATTTCTAGGGGGTCTGATGTGAAAATTTAAAATTTAATTTTGAATCACCGTAGCCCGCCAAAAGGCCCCTTCAACCAGTCAAGTAAACAATAGATTCTTCTCTTTCTCTGAGTGTATGTGTCTATCTATCTATCCATCTATGCGTGTCTGGGTTCTCTTGGTCACATTTGTGGGGGCTACAACCTTGAAAATCAGCATCGGTACACCACTAGGCACCATCTAAAAAGGATTATTTACATTATTTTTTTCCATTTCAAGAAAGTGCTTTTTTTTTAGCTTTTTTTTTTTTTCAGAGGGAGGGGTCACTTTGGTCATTTTGGACCAACAATGCCCAAATCTTGTGCTGGTATTTTTTTTTGATGATTTCAAATAGAAAATCCATTTTTAATGATAATTTTAGATATAAGATTCAATTTTTTTTTTTTTTTTTTTTAAATATTTTGATGATTTTTTAGATAATTAGTTGTGGTACGTGCCCAGGCTATGGTGATTCATTTATGCGAGCTACAGACATTATATTCATTCAGAAGATGAGTAATGCGTGTATGTATATATATATATATATATATATATATATATTGATAGATGTTTCAAGATATTTTTGACTCAATTCTATGGGTAAACTTGAAATAAAGTTTGCAACACTGTCTTGGCTACATTTTCACACAAGAACTAGGACGTCTATGGTCTGACTTTCAGGCTTGTTTAAGTCTACCAACACGTATCCCCCCCCCTTTTGCTTGTTGCTTTCCTCTTGTTCCTCATTTTGTTGATTAATCCACAATTTCTGGGTTCTCTTCTTTTCCTCATCTTTCTCTTCCACTTTACTAGAAACTATCAACATGGGTTTCTTCAGTTTCTAAGTGATTCTGCCTCGCTGGCCCTAAATGTATGTATGACAAGTACTGGCCACACCAATGGAGCTAGCAAGCTGAAAATTTAAACATGTACCCCTTCGTGTCTAGAAAAAGTGTTTTTGTTTTTTTGTTATTTTTTTCACCCCCCCCCCTCCAAGAAAGTTTTTAGTGAAGGGAGTTAATTTATGATGTACGTAAATGTTAAATTGGTCCTTTAGTTTATACCCAGCAGCATTCACGCTTGTTTGGTTTTTAAAAAAAATTCAAACTTTCTAGTGATCAGTGCCTAACAAAAGGCAAGAGAAGTAATTCATCCATAAATCACCCCTTTTTCTAATCACCCCGCCCTCTACAAGACAAGCTGCCAAAAGATGTTGGTTACTTGACAGTTTTTATTGAGTGATTAACCAGACTTTTTTATTTAAATCTTTTTGGGGTTGTGGTGAAATATGGGAAGCAATGAGAAGCAAAGCAAAGGTGTCATTTATCACCTGTAACAAACTCTAACCCTAAATATTTCAATCATCACAAACCTCAGTACAAAACCTTTTTTTGAACTACATTCCCTTTGCTTCTTGTTATGGAAATCAAAGGGAAGCAACAAGAAGTGAAACGAAGACATCCTTTATTACCATTAACAAACTTTACTTTTAAAAATAATGATAGGATGAAACTATTTTTTTAAAGAAAGGACAAGAAAACTCCATCTCACTGTCAAACACAGAAGAATTAAGTCCAGGTGGAAGCCATTGGCTGCATTCATTACAGTGTACGCAACCATGGATGCAATTTGGTAGTTACAATTGACAATATGGAAACGAAAAGACTAGAAAAATATTACATCTCAAAATTCTCTATTATTATCAAGATAATTATTGATGCATTTTGCTTTTAAAGCCTCATCAGAGGTACAAATATGACGTATTGAAAACAAAACCAAAATAAGATGAGGAGAAATTTAATTTACACATTTTTCAGGAATATTCTAAAGAGACAGAACAGCAAATGTAGAAACAGTAATGAGAATTTGAAATTATTCAATTAATCCCTGCAAACCTCTACATTGAAGCTTTTTTTTAATTACATTCTCTTTGTTCTTTCCTGTTGCTTTTTCACAGAGACCAATCTTTTCCTCCCGACCCAAATTTTTTTTCTTCTCCTTTTTCATTTTATTTCTTTTTTTTAATTCAATTTTTTCCATTCCCACAATCCCCTCTTTCCCCTTTTTTGATTTTTCTTTTGACTTTGTCATCTCCTTTTTTTTTGTTTCTATCTTACCTGTAGAGGCGTAGCTAAAGGTGTGGATGGGGAGGGATATTTGGAAAGCTACCCTCCTCTGTACCTCCTTATTCACTTACTGTATATCTTCTGACAAATCTTGACAGGGGCCCCTAAATTCCCCTAAATCTCTAGCTATGCCTCTGTACTCTTGTCAGACATTTTACTCTTTTGGCTCATTCATTTGATTGACACCAGACAACAGAATTGATTTGTACTTAAATCTTGTACAATGTTTTTGAAAACAAAGTTTCAAAAACAAACTGATTTTTTTTTTCTCTCAAAGAATTAAGAAATTCTGGAATGGTTTATCGTCTTATATGAAAAATAGTGCAAGTATGAATAATTCTAAGAATAACTTGAGATAAATTTAGATCATCTGGGATAGATAATAAATTAATGGGGTAATTTTAAGAGTTATCAGCTGAAATATTCTGAAGAATTTAAGAAAATGAAAAAACATATGCCTGGTAAATGTTTCTCTGTACCGATAAGCTTTTAATTTTTTTTTTAGTAAGTTCCATACACGTTTTTATCACTTGAATTAATGTGTGTTTCAATGTTGAATGCATATTTCTATTGTAAATTATTGATGGGGATTCCTATAGAGGTATTTTTATTTCATATATAAACGTTTGCTGATAAATGCAAACTCTTGCGGAATATTACTGGCCCAAAAAAGTGATAGGTAAAATGCAAGGCTCGCACAAATCTTTCTGCTTATAAATTTGTTTCCAATTATTTCTTATTCTTTCGTTTTATCTCCTTCAATTTATCGGGTCTTAAACTAAATCCTGCAGAGGTCAATGCCCCTTCGGCCTCTTCCTACTATCGAGGGGGGTTAGCTTATGGCCTTGAAAGCAATCTCTTGAAGAATTTGAAGTTTTTTTATGAAATCTTTTGAGTTGTTTCCCTTTATCTACATATGATGAAATTCCTAGGTTCATGCACCAATGTTTAAAGGGGACAGACAGACAGAAACAGTTTTTTCATATTATTATAGCAATCTGTCACAGTATGGAAGCCATCAAGAGTATTGAGATGATTCTGAACTCAATAAATGGAATTGTGGCCTTGTGCCAGACAAAGCCAAACTTAGTAAATACCTAAATATTAGAAAAATATGTCACATTTGGTTAAAAGAAATAATCAGTGAAAAAAAAGAATGAAAATTGGGTATGAAAAATTCAATTTATAAAAGTAAAATCATGTTTACAAAGTGATTTTTCACATCTTATCTTTTAGATTAAAAAAAAACTTATTCCATTTTCACATCTTTTTTAAGTTGAAAGTGGCATTTTTTTTCCAGTTTTTCTCCCCATGAATGGTGTGATTTACTTGGTTCTCTGTCCATAACCATAGACTCTTCCATATAGAGGCAACAAGTTACCGGTAAAAATATCTCTCACTCACCATTTCTAAACAATGGATTCTCCACTCTCTGAAACAAGTTTTTTAGTTTATTTTCTTGGGAAAAAAATTTTTTTTTAAATCATCAAATAGAATTCAAATTCTGGTGGTCCCTACTTTTTGAAAACTTACTTCACTCCTCTTTTCATGAAAGAAAAAGACGAGAAGCAAAAGAGTTCAACTTGTGTTTCATGGTGCGCACGTTCTTCTCATTTCCACACCATTGACTCCTGGGCGTCCCATCACCCCAACCTCAGCCTGATAGATCATCCTCACCATTTTGGGGGTCTAGGGACACTCAAAAATCTCTCTCATATGAATTAATGGCAATTGCTTCTTCGCTTTATGCCATTTCAGCTTATGAAAGGCTTTTATAGGAACGCTCTGTTGGATAGTGCAGGGAAATGTGTTTATCCATGAATTTTTCCAAAGGTATCAATTAGTTGATAAACATATCTTGTTCGTCACTCAATAAAAACTGTTCCTTGACTGATGTCTTTTGGCAGCATGATAAATTACTTTTCTTGCCTATGGTTTGGCAGAAATCATTTAAAAAAGACCCAATTTTCAAGAAGCTGGCTTGGATTTTGTAGGACACAAACTAAGGGACCAATTTAGCATAAACTTTAATCGCAAATTGACCCTCCTCCCACTTAAACATATTGGGGGGGGGAATTTTCAAAGAACAACTAAATGTTTTTTCTTGAAATAATAATGAGTGAATGTTCAAATTTTCAGTCCTATAATCTGTAGATAGCCAGCCAGACCAACTTAGAAAATGAAGAAACCTATGCCGACAGTTCTGGTTGACAGTTTCTAATAAATGAGGGTTCTAGTTTTTGGAAAGTAGGATTCATGCATTTCTCTCTTTTCTCATTTTTCTTGCATGACATGATGCTTGTATAGTGGTAACTGAGGCTCTTCGAAATAAACACAACTACTAATTGTGTATGAGACTTTAGGTTACCTGGTGCTGTTCCAGGGGTTGGGGCTGGGGTACCGACCCCCTCTGTTCAAACAAAGCACAATTGCAAAACCTTTTTGATAGTTTTTAAATGAAGAAATTTTATATTTTAAAACCCCAATAATCTCGATTAAACATAAATTATCCTTAAAAACAAAAATTTGTTATTTTGTTTTCATTCTAATCCATCTCCTGTTTTATTCTTCATCATCATCATTCTTTTAATGTCTGTCGTTGGACATACACTTTCCCCAGGATTTGCCACATTTGTCTATCATAGGCATTGCAGAGCCAGTACTTTCTGAATTTGTTTAGCTCGTCTCTCCATCTAATACTCTGTTAGCCTTGGTTGCGCTTGTGATCTCTAGGGATCCATGTCGTGACTCACGATGTCCATTGTTTGTCTACCATTCTTGCGACATAGCCAGCCCATTGCCATTTGAGTTTTATTAACGGATTCTATGACATTCCTGTCTTCTGTCTTCTCCTGGATGTCTTGTGCTGTCTTGATTCTCTCACGTGCACATTGCATACTTCTCAATTACTTTGTCTTGATTACTCTGTCTTTAATGTTAAAAAGCCATGACGAGAATGTAAGTGAAAATGCCGTATCACGTGCTAGTTTCTTGTTTTTGAAGTTTTTAAATTTTTTTCCCCTTTTTAAGAATTTCTTTGTGAAAAGAAAGTTTTCCATTTGGACCCCACCCTGCTCAAAATCCTGGATCCACCCCAGAACACCCATCTTATCATATGCATGGGCCCCATCATTGCCGTACGTACAGCTAAGCACGAATGAATGACGTGTTTGTTTGATATCTTTATGAAACAGTCCCCACCCTTCTTGCTCTTCACATCCCTGATGAATATAGAAATTGTGCATAACAGCATGGCAGCAGAGGTGTAGCTAGATTTGGGGGGGAGGGGATCTGGTGGGGGGGCCAGGGGGCTTGGTTCCTCCAACATTTAGTGAGATCTGTCAGTAGAAATGCAGTAGGTGAACTACTATTTACACAACTATGGGAGTGCATCTTCTCCATTGTGGGGCTCAGAAGAGGGGGCAGGGGCGTTTTCGAATACCCCCCCCCTAAGCTGGGCAGTGAGTGACCAAAGGGTCATCACTTGTCAGATATCTCATTATGATAATGATAGTAAAATATGTAGTGATAATTGGTGATGTAGCGAGAGATTTCGGGGCCTGGATTGGGGAGAGGTTCTAAGCCCCTTTCTGGTCTTCCCCCCCCCGAGACTTGATGAAAACAGGAAAGTTAGTTTTAAATAGATCTACAGTGGTATAGCAATAGTTTTCTGCATCTGCGGGTAAAGACAGCACCCGGTGACAGTTGCGTTATATCCTCAGGGAGGGCATGATTATTAAGTAAAAGGCATTATTGGTCGGGGGGGGGGAGAATTTTGTACCCCTTCACACCAGTGACTGTCCCTTTTTGCTCCCTACTCCTCTGTAGACATGCACCCTCACTCAATTGGTGAAAAACGACCCCAAAGACTGAATCGTTATTTTGCAATTCATGTTTGTACAAGTTAAAAATCCTTGTTATTGTATAATGTCTATACAAATGCAGTAGATGAACCATTATCTTTAAAACATTTGAGGCCTCCCCTCCCAAATGGGGGCTGGGGCAGGGACGTTTTCAAATAACGCCCCTCTACCCCCTATCCTCAGCCCTGCCTCTGGGGATAATAGTACTTGAATCCCAGTTGTTGAGCCACACCTACAATCTTTCTTGCCTGTTATACATTCTTATCAACAATGGAACTTAAGAACCTGTGTAGAGATCCGTTTTTTTTTTACTTCAAGACCCTTAATTTAATGGTTTTTGTACTCAACTTCCAGTCTTGAAGTACTGGGCTGCTACCCTGATCAACGGTCTGGATGATTGAGGACTTGACTAATAAACACCAGTGGAAATGGGTTAGGGGAGCTAGGTATACATGCCAGGCTTTCGTTCAGGGAACTAGGTATACAGTTAGGCAAGGTCTGGGGGAGTAGGTATACGGGTAGGCTGAATTTTGGGAACTTGGTGTATGGTAATGTTGTTTTGGGAAAACTAGGTATGCGGTAAGGCTTGGATTTGGGGAACTGGGTGTATGGTATTACTGTTTGAGGGAAACTAGGTATACAGTAAGGCTGGGATTTTGGTAACTAGGTATACAATAATTTTTCTATTAGTAGATTCTGAACATCCCCAAAATTCTGGAAATTGATAAGTAGGTATACGCCCCCTTCTCATCTCCACCTCTGGTTAGGGACCCTACATCAGGGGTGCCAAACGACGGTGTCTCTATAGTAGTCGGTTGTGGTGGTAATGGGAACCTAGAACCCTAAACTGTCTGTAATGCTTTCTCCCAGGTTCTTCCCCCTTCACCTCCTGAG
>OY735217.1:2462822-2500322 GCA_963457665.1 Thysanoteuthis rhombus
ATCTGTCTCTGTGCCTCGATCTCTCTCTCCGTACCCCGATCTCTCTCTCTCTGTCCCTCGATCTCTCTGTCCCTCGATCTCTCTGTCCCTCGATCTCTCTGTCCCTCGATCTCTCTGTCCCTCAATCTCCCTGTCCCTCGATCTCTTTCTTTCCCTCTCTCTCTTTCCCTCTCTCTCTTTTTCCCTCTCTCTCTCTTCCCCCTAGTCCCTCGATCTCTCCCTCTCAGTCCCTCGATCTCTCCCTCTCAGTCCCTCGATCTCTCCCTCTCAGTCCCTCGATCTCTCCCTCTCAGTCCCTTGATCTCTCCCTCTCAGTCCCTTGATCTCTTCCTCTCAGTCCCTTGATCTCTTCCTCTCAGTCCCTTGATCTCTTCCTCTCAGTCCCTTGATCTCTTCCTCTCAGTCCCTCGATCTCTCCCTCTCTGTCTCTCTTGCTCTCCCTCTCTGTCTCTCTTGCTCTCAATATCTCTCGCTCTCAATCTCTCTCTCAATATCTCAATCTCTCTCTCAATATCTCACTCTCTCTCTCAATATCTCACTCTCTCTCTCAATATCTCACTCTCTCTCTCAATATCTCACTCTCTCTCTCTCAATATCTCACTCTGTCTCTCAATATCTCACTCTCTCTCTCAATATCTCTCTCTCTCCCTCCCAATATCTCACTCTCTCTCTCTCAATATCTCACTCTCTCTCTCTCAATATCTCACTCTCTCTCTCTCAATATCTCACTCTCTCTCTCTCAATATCTCACTCTCTCTCTCTCTCAATACCTCTCTCTCTCTCAATATCTCTCTCTCTCTCTCTCAATATCTCTCTCTCTCTCTCTCAATATCTCACTCTCTCTCAATATCTCACTCTCTCTCAATATCTCACTCTCTCTCAATATCTCACTCTCTCTCAATATCTCACTCTCTCTCTCTCAATATCTCTCTCTCAATATCTAACTCTCTCTCTCTCTCAATATCTAACTCTCTCTCTCTCAATATCTAACTCTCTCTCTCTCAATATCTCACTCTCTCTCTCTCAATATCTCATTCTCTCTCTCTCTCAATATCTCATTCTCTCTCCCTCAATATCTCACTCTCTCTCTCAATATCTCACTCTCTCCCTCCCAATATCTCTCTCTCTCCCTCCCAATATCTCTCTCTCTCTCTCTCTCTCTCTCTCTCTCTCTCTCTATATATATATATATATATATATATATATATATATATATATATATATATATATATATATATATATATATATATGAAAGTAAAATAAAAAAAACATCAAACGATTTGAAAGATAAATAGATAAAACAATGAGATTAGGCTGCGACTTGTTTTGTGGGTCAGAATCGCGAAACCAAGGCTTTTTATAAAATTGGTAATCCTTGGTTTGAAGTTTTTGTTGGCTATTTTCCCGTTAAATTTGGTGATAAAAATGGCTATTTCCGCTCTTAACATTGGGACTCAATCTAACCCCAGCAGACGACATATGTTGTTGTTTGGGGGAGGGGAGAGGCTCACGACTGCGTGGCGACGTATTGGTTAGGGTTACAAGTTTTTTTTTTCATTCATTACAGAAAATTTAATCTTAATAAGCAAGGCAAAACAATCAAACAATTGTTGTGTAGCGGATAAAACAATTCATTTCATTTTCAGTCAAGAAATTTTAATTTCATGAAGCCCCCCCCCCTGCCCCTTACTATCTACTGGCTTAAATCCAATTACATCTCAAGTTAACCGGACATAGCCATTTTGAAGCCAACTGAAATTTTGACTCTTCAAGCCAAGGATTACCATTCCCTTTTTTTAATTTTTTTATTTTTTTTTTTAGATGAAGAAATTTTGATGTATAAAACCCAGAGTAATCCTTTTCAAGGCAGATAGGTCCACTCCATTTGAGAGATTGGCGTAACACAATCTTCCCATCATTTCTCACATTGAGGCACTCACCATTCGATTGCTGCTGGTAAAAACTGTCCCCCATCGATCCATGATGTGTGGGTGGGGACCGACCGTGCAGCTGGCTCGCTTTGACCTCGGGTCTTGTGCACTCAAAGAATACGGAACGAGTTGAGTGTCAGACACAGAGGCTCGCCTGGTGAGTTAGATTAATGAATTGCGTATCTCCTATCGGCGCTAGGGGTCAGTGTTCAAGCCTGGTTCAAAGCCTGGATTTCGAATGTCTCTACACTTGAAGGATTGGTGCAACGTAATCTTCGTCCATCAACCTTTGTAACGCCCTTTTTTTTCTTTTTTTTTTTATTTTTATTTTGTGTTGTGCTAAGCTGAGAAGATATGAAATTGCTGTAGTGAATTTTGTTGCTAATATTACTGGATTTAGAGCTAGTGGTATTTCTCTGGGCTGTTCAACTGATTTAAAAAAAATAAAATATAGGGAAACACGGAGTTTTTCACTGTCATTACTTTGATCATTTGAATAAACCTGATTTTGACACTCATTATTCTCTTCTTCCTATTTCAGCGACATTTTTAACATCAGGAGCGCGTGGGTGCGAAATTTACTCACACTCGATATTAAAAATGGTGCGTTGATAGAAAGAAATAAGAGAATTCATGAAAAAAACGTCAACGCGTTGAAGTATCAAAATTAGTTCCATTCGAATGATAACAGCGGTACCCCCCCCCCCAAAAAAAAAACTCCATGTTATTGTTTGGCAAAAACTTTTTGTAAAGATGATACATACATTGTTGTCAAATAAATATGGTTTCTTATTTATTGCTATCATTTAGAAGGGTTAAAATCGGCTAAATTTGATATATTTCAAATGTCATGTGTACTCATTGAAAGCCCACTTATCAAATGAAATAATTATTATTCTTAGTCTCCGGAGCATATAATTAATAAAAATTGAATATTTACTTCTATTCAATTTACCAGATTTAATTGACTATCGGAGATTTTTATCAGCCTGAAAAATAGCTAATTTGGTAACCTGGATACGTATGGCCGCGCTCATACAATAGAGAGAATTCTGAGAGAGAGAGAGAGAGATAATTCTGAGAGAGAGAGAGAGAGAGAGAGAGAGAGACAGAGACAGAGAAAATTCTGAGAGAGAGAGAGAGGTGGGGGAGGAAATTCAGAGAGAGAGAGAGGATGGGGGAATTTTCTTTTGTGGAAAGCAATGCGGTTTTGATTTCCCTCACGTCTCTCTCGTTTCTCCACAATCTGTGATGATGAAGATGAAATGTAATGGGCTTCCCTCTCCGTTTAACGCCATGGTTAGGTTCCTGAAAATCCACGCTATACTTTATTTACTGGAACAACGTGAAATGAAATCGATTTTACCCAAGACTTATAAATAAGGGTTATTGATTTTCAGAGAAATCACTGTGTTTGCAATCCCATCTACAACATATTGATATCGTATATATGTAGGATCTGGACCCCCCCCCCACACCTACTCAAGCAAATCACGATCAATTTTGATTGAAAAAATCAAAATAATTCTAAGTAATCTTATAAGAAAACTAACCCAAAGCATTTGTTTTTCATTTCATGAAAATGAAGTCACTATTCCTGTTTATTCTCTATGAATATTTCGTTCCTTGGTTTACGTGGTAAATTTCTCCATTTCTTCCACATTACAGAAAGAGTTTGTGTCCATTTTAGTGCAAATAAGAATATAAATTGCCGTGTGTGAAGTCAAGTTTATTCCTAAATAAGGGTTTTCCGCTCTAGATTTGGGTCGACCTATACATGGGTAATGTTCGAGATATTTATTCGTTGGGGGGGGATCTTATTTCCATCGACCGCCCCCCTCTGCTCTCAATCCTGGATCCGCCCCTGATTTACATCTTTTTTTTACGTCAACGACGTTAATCGGGGACTTTCTGTATCCTTCTCCTTTTTTCCCCCCTACTAAATATCGGTGTGGCAGCCAGACACAGAGAGAGCCTGAAACAGGCTCGGCTGGCAGCAGTAGGAGAGACAGAGACAGAGAGAGTGAGACAGACGGAGAGAGAGAGAGAGAGCGAGCTTCCCAAATTATAACATCCCACTTTTTTAGAGAATAGATTAGTATAGTCGTATCTAATTCCTCTGCTGGGTGCCCTTCTTGGAGGAGGCATAAGCTAGCACTCACCATTATTGTATGTTCAGTGTTGCGAAGAAGAGAGGAGTAAAGGCACCTGTCTCAAACGTAATTAATTATACCCTAATGACTTTGTGATAAAATAATTTTCCCCATAATAATATGCACAATCTACAGGATGAACGTCACACTAAGGTAAATCTGTTTTATTATTTGTTTTTGCTGAAAGAAAAAAAAACACCAGACATTTTTTGGAATTGGACCTGTTGAACCAAATTCTCTTCCGTCTTTCTGGCTTCGTAGTCGTATCTTAGAAACATCTTATCATAATGTAGTGAAATAATGGTTAACAAATTGGGCTCGCCGATCATTTGAGTGAAAAGCAAGTCCGATCCTCAATAGGTGCCCTTGTTCCAAAACTACGCTTCTTGGTAGTAAGTAAATAAATACTTCTCTTTCCTTTAGCCTTCGTTTCTTATCATTTGTATATTGTAGGCTTAGTCGTGTTGATGTACTGATTAACAAACTAGTCTCGCAGATCGGTATCATTACTTCCTACTGACTTAGTGGCGAATTCAATCCTCATTAGGACCCACATAATTGTGGCCTTGTGCCAAAACCACACTAATTATCATCAACGACCCCTTTCGTTTTGTTGCTTCGTATTTACAAATACTGGCCGCCTCACTTTGGTCTAATGGTTATCATCCTGGTCGCGAGGTTAGATTTATCTATTTTTACGATGTAAGTTCGATCCCTGATGGGTGCCCCATACCTTTGACATTGTGCCCAAACCAAACTAGAATTTATTTTAATTACCTCATCACTTCATTGATAAATGTTTCTCTTTATTTTTCAAATTTACATCGTGATTTTAAAAATAAAATGATTCTTATGAATTAAAATATCATTTGTCTCGACATTTAAAAATCTCTAGCCGAAGAAAACATTCTAATTTCACCTGATTTCATCAAAGGAAAATTAAATCGAAAAATTTTTTTTTTCCTGAACTAATTAGTCGGAAAAATGAAAATTGATTACTTGCGAACTTGTGAAATTCTACGGAAAAAAAATTAAAAGGGATCCTGGTAAAATACAAGAACCAACAGGAAGCGAAATGAAAATAATGTCATTCAAGTACTATCCCAATACTAGGGTCCGGTGTTAGCCGGAAACAGTTCCTGACCCCACCGTAGTTCGGTGTTAGCCGGAAACAGTTCCTGACCCCACCGTAGTTCGGTGTTAGCCGATGAAAGTTCCTGACCTGTCAACGAAACCGCGTCAACTGGCCGTTTCCAATTTTGAACGTTTTGTTTTTGTTTTCTTCCCCCTTTTTTTTTTTTTTTTTTTTGAATTTTACAAAACAAACTAATGCACAATAATTCAATTGAAAATACAAAAACAATAATAACTTTCAGCAAAATAATTTAAAATTAATTCTAATATTTTATTTTAATACAGTGAATAAATTGTTTATTTTAATACAATTTGATTTGATGATTTGTTTTAATTACACAATTTAAATTTTTTCCAGTTTAATTTCAATGCAAAACGAACAATTAACATATAAAATGCACAATTTAATTAAGACACATTGTACCCTAATGAATAGTTCATTACATTAATTTATCATCAAAGAACATTTTTCTAATTAAAACAATTCTCTTTAATTATTATACGTGGTTCATTTGAACTAATATCCACATTTTCGTTTGTTCTTCCACGTTTCGGCCATTTACCCTCCTACCTTTCTCGGCTATCTGTTAACGTGACTGACACCTGAGGAAGTCCAAAATTCTTGCTTTTTTTCATTGAAAAGAGGAGAAAACATCTGGGTAGGCAGTGTTATTTATCTTCATGTAATCTGTATGTATACATTCACTTGTGTCTGTCTGTCCACACAATACCTCCAAAAGTTCTCTATTAATTCCAATGTTATTTTGCGGAAGGGTCAGCCCTGTGGAAAGGAAGAATTGGTTTAATTTTGGGACAGATCCAGGAGATTTCTTCCGATTAGATTTTTTTTTTTCTGTACATTTATGTATTCATATTTGTCCATACAATACATCCAAAAGTTCTCGATTATTTTCAATGAAATTTTTGTGGAATGGTAGGCCGTAGGATAAGTAGGAAGTGATTAAATTTGGGGGTGGATCCAGGGAATTTCATAGATACCACACCTGTGTCTTAACTATATATGTGCTGATTTACATTTTTTTTTTTTTTACTTTTCTAGTGACAATGGCATTAATAGAGGTATGTGCTCTCTGAGTGCTTTATAATTATCTACATAAAAGCCTGCTTGGTATTGAGACAAATACTTCATTTTTCTCTATGCTACGGGTGCAAGTCCAGTTGAAAGCCAAGATTTCAACTGCTGATTTTCAAAGCAGACAAACATCCCCCATTTTGACAATTGTTGCTACGCAATCTTCCTACCAACAGTAACAGTCAGTATATTCATGTACTTGCAAAATTTGCAGCGTACTTCCATCCATCACAAATGTTACAGAAGATTGTGAAACTAGGGATTATATGAAATCCCTGAACATTTCAGTGATTTCGTGAAATCCCTAGTTTCGCAGTCAGTGTAGTAATGGTTAACAAGCTTGTCATGCTGACCATTACGACTGTAATGATTTTGATCCTCATTGGGTGCCCCACTACCGTGGCCTTGTGTCAAACTAAGCTGTAAATACTGAAGCAGGATGTACTCAATATTTACAAAATTCACTTTCATCTAATAGGAGGACACAGCAGTAGGTCACCCAGTGAGGATCAACCTCGTTACAGTTGTAACAGTCAGCATCATAAGCTTGTTGATCTTTACTATACTGATTGTGAAACTAAGGATTTCATGAAATACTGAAATATTAGTCGATTTCACAAATACTTTGGGGTTTCACAAAAACACTAATTTCGCAATCTCACTGTATAACATGCTAATACAAAAAAATCATTTAAATGAATGATATATTTCTAATATATATTCATAAATATTCATTGTGTTGTCCATTATATTATGTACTTCTTAAAAAGGATTAGTGGAAAGGCCTGCCATTTTGGATTCTGTGAGTCATTCTTCTCTGTTAATAAATTCCTTTGTGGATTTCTCTATATAAGGAATGGAAAGAAAGTTGAGTGTTTGTTAAAAAAATATAGGTTTATGACTCTCTTATTAAAAAAAGTATTTGCATTTAGGAAATGTAATAAAATGAAAAGATTTCTCTTTAGATACAGCAGTTCTTTTGAGTGAAGATCCTGCAAGAAAAATGGTGCCAACTTAATTTTTTCAAGTTTACTCCTGATATAGAGTTAAAAAACTTCTTAAAACATCTAGGAACATCTACATTCTCAAGAAATGTATCTAAAATCAAGGAAATATATATCATTAATAAATTAAATGTAACTTCAATCTTCTACATTTATTTTTAAATATTCCTTATTCTTTTACTATAAATCAGAGCTTTTCAAACTTTTTTCTGTGGCTACATGTTTTATAAATAAATATTTTTGAGACACATTTCTTGAGTTTTGTTAGCCAAGCCAATCTCAGCAGTTCAACTGACTCGGGAAAAGTATTTTTGAAATATATACAAAATTATGCTTAATTTTGTTTCACACCATGAGATTATCAATAATAGACAAAAATGTCTTGATACAAAGTATGGGAAGCTCTGCTGTAAATTAAATGAAAATATTAGTTATTTTAAAAATCATCTGAATAGCAACCAAAAATATATAGATGTAGATGAAAAACATCTAAATTGGTAACGAAGGACGTACCTCACATTTTGGTATGTCAGTCAGTCAGTGTTGGCAATCATTGTTAGATATGCTAGTACATCTAAAAAAATAAGTATTTCCATGTAGAAAATGTAAAATAATGAGATGATATTAGTAAAATTCAAAAATTGAGTTGACTTTTATAATTTTTGACAAGTATTTTTTTTCCGTCTTAATTTTAGTTGTTTTTCATTGCAACTACTCTGTCAATCTACAACCATAGGTAAATAGTGCAGAAAATAGATTGAGAATTGTTGAGAAAATGTTATCTTATTGAAAAAAATGAAGTCAAGATAATATAACTACTACTAATACTACAAGTGTATATAAAAACAATAACAATTATGGTGCTGAACGATCGTGGGGAAAAAAAGGAAGGATGAAGTCTGTATGGTTAAATTTGATCTTATGCCAGCTGCAGGGTATCATAGATCATGCAGTAGAGCAGCTAGTATGGATAACCAGGCTTCCTGAGGAAAAAAGTATGTGTGTTCAAGACTCACCAAGAGTTCATCTTTATTTCTAATCTGTTGTATTGACTATTTGCAATAAAAATTTTTTTTTTAAATAAGATGAAAGAAAACTGGGCAAACATTAATGATCATTGATAATACTTCATTTAATTGAAAACAAAATCAAGATTATTTCTTCAGTTGAACTTGTTGATAGAAATATCTACCATTGTTTTTGTGGTGTTTGTCCATCTTTTACTTCTAGACTGAATTGTTCATGACTTCAAAGCTGTTGATAGTGTAAATAATAGCTTGAGTCTGATCAATTTTATGAGAGTCTATTAAAAAGTGTCTGAACAACAGAGTGAAAGAGTCCCTTGTTTGTAATGATGGGTATGAGATTAGAAAAATTGTCACCTTTGAGTGGAGGAGTCCGTTTCTACAGACCAAGAAACAAACAGTAAAAGCCACGCTGTCCATTATATGGATAGATTGAGAAAGTTGAATATTCTTACTGTAATTAAAGTATTTATCAATGATTTTTTATCTATATGATTTAAAAAAATTTTTTGAACTGTAAAATTGTCCCTTTTTATTTCTGTGTGCATATCCGATTAACCTAGTTTCAAGATGAATAAAAAAAATGCTATTATATATTGTATACGATAAGACGATACTTGAAACATCCCCTCCCCTAAAAGAATTGGGGCATCCTATAGGCCAGATACAAGAACAACTCCGTTGAAATTCTACTCAAAATACCACTTGATTGACTGTATTCTCGTTTTGACCTTGCCCACTTCAAGACGTATACTCTGACGTTATTTCTTGTGAGAATGTAGAAATCCTGCCTCTGTTGAAGTATCCATTTTGCCGTGTGATCTTCCAACTCAGGCCAATGTGTGATTCGTCTTCTCATCAAACATTTTCTTCAAAACATTTTCATTCATTCTCAACCCCGTTACAACATTCCCAAACGTTTTTCCAGAAGAAAAAACTCAATCAACACTTCATTTGTTTTGCTGGTGGCTCCATGAGAACAATTTGTTAACAAAATTTTTCAAATTGGTCAAAACTGAAGGTAGCAACAGACTGACCTGTGTATTGTTGCTTCACCCACCTACCAGCCGCACCAATCAGCTCTGTCACAGGACTCAAGTTTGTAATATATACAAACTGGTCAATGACCTCCGGTTATTTACTACCACAATAGCCACTGGTATTTACCATATTAAATACCTCACTGATAACATACTGACAATTCAAATGATTTACAGATAATAAATTAAGGTATTACACTATAACTAGTAATACATCAATGTATCACCCTATTACTTGCAATACATTATTAGTGTTACCCTATTACTCGCAATACATTAAAAGTGTTACCCTATTACTCGCAATACATTAAAAGTGTTACCCTATTACTCGCAATACATTAAAAGTGTTACCCTATTACTCGCAATACATTAAAAGTGTTACCCTATTACTCGCAATACATTAAAAGTGTTACCCTATTACTCGCAATACATTAAAAGTGTTACCCTATTACTCGCAATACATTAAAAGTGTTACCCTATTACTCGCAATACATTAAAAGTGTTACCCTATTACTCGCAATACATTAAAAGTGTTACCCTATTACTCGCAATACATTAAAAGTGTTACCCTATTACTCGCAATACATTAAAAGTGTTACCCTATTACTCGCAATACATTAAAAGTGTTACCCTATTACTCGCAATACATTAAAAGTGTTACCCTATTACTCGCAATACATTAAAAGTGTTACCCTATTACTCGCAATACATTAAAAGTGTTACCCTATTACTCGCAATACATTAAAAGTGTTACCCTATTACTCGCAATACATTAAAAGTGTTACCCTATTACTCGCAATACATTAAAAGTGTTACCCTATTACTCGCAATACATTAAAAGTGTTACCCTATTACTCGCAATACATTAAAAGTGTTACCCTATTACTCGCAATACATTAAAGGTATTGCACTATAACTCGCAATACATTAAAAGTATTACTCCATTACTCCCAATACATTAAAAGTACTTAATTCAATGTATTGGAGTATATCATCATGTTCATAGCTCGCTGATCTATACCTGACAACTGATGATTTGGTAGTTTTGATGTCATCTTATACCACCGATATGAGCTAAAACCATGAAATTCTGGATTCGGGGTCCAATCTCATTTGAAGGTTGCCTTATCAACAAAAAAATGTGGTAATTGTTACAGAATCCAATGAAAGCATGCTGCGAATATTGTTAACAAGGGTATGAAATAATGGAAATCACTAATTGTATTAATGCTTTGAAGTGGAATTTGATAATTTAACTGTTGAATTTTAATACTTTTTAAAATTTGTTTCAATAAGTTTTGGCACTCAACCCCTACGTTGTGAATTGAAAATCAGGAAAAGGGAGAATCGATAGTTTTCAGGAATTAATGCAAGATTTATGGATGGAATAGGGCTATAATATGTGTAACTTATTGATTTGTGAAAACATCAATGTATACTGACCAGAGTAGACTGAGATTTGAAAATCTAATTTTGTCCCATCTTTTATTATATCTCTAACACAACCAGAAGGGACCCTTCCATGAGTTACAGGCTCGACGGAGGGTTTTTTTATGATCCACATATTCCTTCTGTATCAATACTGAATCCGCTGTTGTTGGATCACAGTGTTTAGACAGTCTTTGTTGTATGTATACTTCTGTATATCCCGAATCTTTGGCTAATCTTGTTCGAAATGCTACTGACTCTCTCGAGGCGTCCCTGTCATTCACCACTCTGGCAGAGAAGTTTCTTCTGTGACCAACGGTGAGCTTGGTGTGTAGTTTTAGTGAGTGACCACAAGTGTGTGTGTCTGTGATGGCACATTTTTTTTTTTTTTTTTTTTTTTTTTTTTCAGCATTTCTTAGTTGATACAGATAAAATGTAGTTTGAGATGTACAGATGTATGAGTATTTATTATACTCAACAAACATTATGAAGCGAAATTTTCAGATCCAAATTCAGCTATTGTATATGTTGGTAATGAGACTGACTTTCCTTTTGAAAAAAAGGCTGTACAAATATTTCACTGTATCCAATGTGCTTGAATTATGGAATCCATTGGGTTTGGATGAGTTGCAGTGAGCGGTATTCCTCGAAATATCTTTGTAAACTATTCATCTTTTAGTCTGACATACTACGTCAGGCTGCAGACTTATTGGAACGCACTTGTTTACATACAACCTATAACCTTCCATCTTACAAATTTGCATTGGAATCTAAACATAATTATACACAATATGTATATATTGTTTGCTTGGTCCATCTGTCACAAGGAAAAAGGAGTTGGACATTTTCAGCAACCATAAATTTCCCCACTTTCATCCTTCCCTCTCTCTAATTGGTCACTGCTACTTACAGCAACCTTCCTCCACCAGCACGGTAACCCATAATCTGCCAAACGTAAGAGGTTGAAGTGGGACAGGCGAGATTTCTTCAAAGAGATTATTTTGTTTGCTGCATATCCCCCCCCCCTTCTACCAACACGGCAAACCAAACCCACCCAAAGTAAAAGGTGGAAATGGGACAGATAAGACTTCTTGTAAGAGATTATTTTGTCTGTTGAAAATTGAAACTATGTATAATTAGTTCTCCACAATTGATAAAACAGTCATCATTTTTGATGACACGGTTAGACTTGTTGTGTTTATATTCTTAAAGAATGATCTTGCTTGTAACTTTTATCCATCAGTAAATGTAAATTGTTTCACCTTCGAGTAAATATGATGAAAATAAATGGAAAAAAAATGGAGTCTTATTTCCTTAGCTTCTAACAGAATGATTGATTGTCAACCTGCTTCTTTTGTTTTTATACTGAATTATTCTGCAGAAATGAGTTTCCCGGACACAATTAATTCCTGGTTCACTTTGTTCTTCTTTCTATTAATAACATTCATCCAAGCAAAATGTGTGATGAGATCTCCAGATCTCAATGCATAAGAATTTCTTTCCATTATTACTAAACTTCCCTAATTAACACCAAACATTCTCTGATAAGTAAATAATAAATCAAAATTGAACATACCTTCCTTAATGTTTAAACAATCTTTTGTTTCAGGTCAGAGTTGAGCACAGCACTTGCTTGTTTTTTTTTTAATTCTTAGATCAAGTATTATATGTATGTATCATTGTTCTCCTCTTGGGGGATCTCCATCAGTGGGTGATCTTATGGGCTTAGGTACTCATGGGCAATTGTTGGTTAAACCCACTCCCAAATTGTCAGGCCTATTGAAGGACAGGATACACTAATGAAGCTAGCAGGCTGAAAATTAAAAAAAATAAAATTTACTTAAGTCTTAAACCCCCCAATAGGTTTTTACTCAGGAGTTCAATTTGCAATGTAAGTTAATGCTTAATTGATCCCTTTGTGACTGGCAATATTCATGCTTTTTTTTTTTTTTAAATTCAGAATTTTTTATCATTGTATAATAAGGAATCAATAGTATTTTATAATACTATTTATTCCTAATTAAACAATACTAATAATTACTAATTCTGCAATATATTCCATAGTAACTAATGCTTAACTCTTTAACTTAATGAGGTATAAAAGTGATGAGGTAAATGCATGGTTGTTACTAAATTTCACATGATAAAGAAATGATGCAAATAGAGTCGTATGCTTCATTTATTAGTACAAAAATTGCTTTTGAAATACTAAGAATTTGTTATTTTACAGACATTTCTCCTTGATTTAAAACTCTACTCTTTGGTAAATTTCTGAATTTAACGTTATATCGTTTTACTGTTAAAACACAAAATCAGTTCTGTCATAGTAGTTGGGGTTTATGAATTTCTGAGCAGTTGAGGAGGGTCCTGGAGCAGAAAGGTTGAGAACCACTGATGTAGAATGTTCATTGTCAGAGGTTATCAGCATCATATCATCTGTAATGTCAATTGGGTATCATAGTACACTCATAAGGATCACTTGGTGCACTTGGGTTCATCAAGTACCATCTCTGCTGCATTCGTTCCATCTGGTGACTTACCGAATTCTAGTGAGTCACTTAGTATGTGCAACTGAATTCTTTTTATCTTCATGGTGACACTACTTGTTGCCTGCAGCTGTGCGGATGACTGGAGGTGGGCCTTGACCTTTACAGACTACATTCATTGTGTTGATAAGCAGTTAAAAGAATTCCACCAACGCGTACAACTGACTTTGTTAGAAGCTGTCAACACAGGTTTCTTCAGTTTTTGAGCTGGCCCTGCTGGCTATAAATGTATCACCCATGCAGGCCACACCAAAGCTTGATGGATGAAAATTTAAATACTAACTCCTTATTATGTCAAAAAAAAACCTGGTTTGTTTGTCTTTCGAAAATTCTACCCTTGGATAGGTTTTTAGTGGGGATTCAATTTTCAATGTAAGTGTATGCTAAAGTGGTCTCTTTGTTTGTGTCCAGCAGCATTCATACTTTTCTTTTTTTTTCTTTTTTTTTCAACATTCAGAATTTTTTTCTAATGATAAATAACCAACTAAAGGAAAGAAAAGTAATTTATCCATTAATCATTCCTTTTTCCAATTTTTTAATTGATCACCCCCAATATGGCATACTGTTTCTATTGAGTGACCTAAGCAGTCCTTTTTTTTTTTTTGTAAGAAACTGTTAATCAAAATATTGGTTTCTTCAGTTGTCAAGTGATTCGATTTAGCTGTCTATAGTAAATATGTGTCATTTTCACAGACAGTACCAATGGAGCTCTTACTCCCATGTAGAAGACTATACCATTTTGTGAAACCAGTTTATTTCTGTCTGGTTGGTGGTCCCTAATACGCAGGGCAGGGATTGGGGAGTCATGGATTAATTGTTGGGTCAACCAGTCATTATAATATCAAAGTGTGTCTAGAGTTACAGATCTTTTAGGATTTCGCCTTACACATCTTGTTATTGGTGTTAGAAACCTTCACAAAAACTGTCAAATTAGGGTTTTTTCAGTTTTCAAGTTGTCACGTGTGTAGGCCGCACCAATTGAGCTATGGGGCTGAAATTTTCCACATTCACTCTTCATTATTTCTAGATTTTTAAAAACACTAGGAGAAAAAAAAAATTCTTCCCCTTAATAGGTTTTTAGTGGAGGGTTCGATTTGCAATGCAAATTTATATCGAACTGATTTCTCAATTTGTTTCCCCACTGCGTACAGTTTGTTTTCTGAAAATCAAGACACTTTTAGTGATCACTACCCAACAAAAGGCAATAGCAGTAATTATCCATTGATAGCCTCCTATTTTTTCCAAATTCTTCGAATCAATCGCTATCAACATAGCATGCTGCCAAAAGATGTTGGTCACGTGACGGTTTCTATTGAGTGACCAACCAGATCTGTCTTTTATAAGTATTAGATTTGTTGATTCTGTCCCTTTAGGTTTGTCTTCTTTGGCTCTTAAGGCATCTCATCTGTTGATTGTTTAACCTGGATTTTCAGAGGAACATTGGTTACAAAATGGGTTGTTTTGCATTGGTTTAACACTTGGCTAGTTCTCTACATGGTACACACCCATTTGTTTGTCTTGCTTAAAGAAAACAGCCTCATATTTTCACATGGAACTTCTTTTGCAAGTCCCTGCTTATTTGCTGAATGTCTGTTTTTATTCTTCATCTTTTGTACGAGTCACGTGCAGAATGCATTGTTTACTAAAGCTGAAGTATTATCAAAGGGCTTGTTGGGTTTTTTTTTGTTGATAACCTCAAAGGGTATGCTCTTAGTGATTGATGGTTTTTGCCGTGCAGAGTAATGTTTCATTGCCGGCTGGATGAATATATGTATGCATTACTGTACAAGTTGAGACAAGCCTTGGATTATTTTGTTGTTTTCATTTTTTTCTTTGTTATCCATTCCTGTAGACTATAGATATTGTCAGCTCGATTTGTATCCTAAAACAGAACCTGCTCTTCTACTTACACATGAAAATAAATATCAATATTCTTTTACTTTCTATTGTAAAATGAAAACAAATCCATTTTCTCGTGTCTTGATCTTCAATTTGTTAGATAAACCCCCTTAGAAATATAATTAAGTGTATTAACCACTTATAAATGACATCCCTTATATTTCAGTCATGATTAAACCTACCTTCCCCCCTCCACTGGATGGTCCACAAAAAAAAAAATTGTGAGCACTGAACTGGTCACTGATGCAAAAAAGGTTGCAAACCACTAGTTTAGAGGTCTAATATTACTATTATCAGGAAATGAAAATCTACATGAAAAATGAAATTTACTAATCTATGATAATCTTGATGTTGATAAGAAAAAAGTAAATTTGATGTGCTCTACAGGAGATTCTAATATAAACAATAAAAAGCAGAAAAAATGCCCAAGATCAGAGTGTAGTATCCATGCAATCATTAAAAAACGTTAAATCATTTTTGTTGAATACCCAAACAGATTTTCTTAATTATTCATAAAGTTCCCTATCAAATGAAATACATTTTAGTATCTACATTAGTTTATTGGGATGGGAAGGATTATGTTTCCTGTTGCTTGAATAACGTTGAAATAGTGAAAAGCCCAAATTTTCACTCATTCACATTTCTTAAATGATTTTTTTTTTCATCACAGCCAAAAAGTTTGTTTTTTTTCTTTTTTAATTGGAGACTAAAAAATTTAATTGATGTTACTGCAACTCAAATAAGGAAATTAGAATTTTGAAAGACTCGCAGAAATAGATTGATCTTTTCAAGATTTTTTTGGCTTCGGAAATAAAGATAAATGGATGAAACAAATCCGTATTCAATTCACTGTTAACGATCAATCATTTTGGTTTTTTCCTTTTTTAATTAAAAATATTTTTTTTTTACTCAAACATGGAGAGCCATTCACTGCATTTTGCTTCTTCCAGATCGACCGTGACATTTTTAAAACCTTCTCTTCAATATCTTCCTTCCCCTCATTCAAATTCATTTCCTTTACCTTCTACTACGTACAATCGTCATAACTTTAATTTTTTCTCTCATCCAATTAGCAGAAGCGACTTAATGTTTTCAATTTGCGGCAATGCTTTTTTTTTTTTTTCTTATTTGATAGATTTTTCTTAGTCATTAAATAATTTCCAGTAAATGAAAAATGTTTTTCCCATTATATCCATTTCTGACTTCTATTTACGTTCATCTTAATTATCAAGTTTGTTTTTTTTTTTTTCCATCACAATGCAACTGGAGCCGTTATTCTACAGCAATGAGAAAACGTAACAGATCGGAAATGAAGATTGAGCTACCATAGAGTGACGGTCCATGTAGAGTTGTAAAAAGGAAAAAAATTTCTCATTTTTATCGTAAATTGTTTTTTTAAATTTCTATTACAACTCGACACGGGCCGTCACTCTATGGCAGCTTAATCTTTATTTCCGATCTGTGCTGTTCGCTCATTTCTGTAGAATGAGAGATCCATTTGCAATGTGATAGAAGAAGAAAGATGAACGTAAATAGTCAAAAATAAACGTAATAGGAAGAACAATCTTCATTCAGTTTACCTTCAATAGTGAGTTTATAAGTGTTGAATGGAAATCAAGTATAGGTCTTAAATGAGATTCAAACTCACATTTGCCAGACTGCTTTACCAATTGAGCTACTAAGACACAACCAGAAGGCAGAAGTCCAATTGAGATGTGGAGGATGTAAGTTCAAATCTCGCCTGACACTTATTCTCTATTTCTGATCAACGCTGTTTATCCATTGGTGAAGGGAAATCAGCCTGAGTAAAAGTTGCGATAAAAAAAGCACCCAAAATATTAAGATAAAAATCAAGAAAAACTGATATTAACAAAAAAAAAAAACTCTGAATTAAGACAAAAATAGTTGTGAAAATTTGTATAAAGAAAATTTGAAGAAATGAATATAATGTGTTTCAGTATTCAATTTAATAATTAAAGTGAATAATAAAATGTTTTCTTTGTTCTTTCAGGTGAGTATATCTTTTTCAAAGTTCCAGTGGCTAAGAAAATAGGTAAGAAGATGCATATTGATTTTTGTCTTTGATTCAAATGTCTGTGCGATTCTGGCCAGAAAATGGCTAAAAGCAAAATTTTGCAATCTATCTTTCAATGAATCCTGGAGGTTGATATTGAAAAAAATGGCCCCTATTTTCACATTAAATCCAGTTTTTACCAAAGTGAGTGATAGAAGAGGTGGAAGTTGCATCATACCAATGCTTAAAAACAATAAATACGGGAAAAAAATTAAAAACCTTAGGGAAGATAGTCTAGCAATCAGAAGACTTAAAATCTTCAAAGAGCTTTCTAGGGAATATGAGAAACCTAACTGATGTTTCACTGGACACTTATAAGCAACACTTGGATTAGCTTCTCAGGTTGCTTTCAGATGAACCCCAATACTTCCTTGTTTATTCAAAGGTTTTTTAGGATGATTCCTTCTGGTTGTTTGTGTTTTTAACACGTTTCAGCTGATCCATTCCATGGACTTCTTTAGGTGTACTCTCCGAATATAATGGATGATGTTAAACAGGAATTTCTTCTCACTCTAGTACACCCGAAAAAGGCTGTAGAATCATTTTAACAACGCAAACAACGAAAAAGAGTTCAATCGTCTGGAAAAAAACTCTCTGACTAATAATGATCCTTCTCAAAACTCTAGTTAGCAACTTCCTGGTCATGTTGCAATAGTTTAAAACATTTTCCCTGATGCAGTTATGAATGATGATGATGTTGATGATAACCATTACAAACCAGCAAAACAATGAAACACGACTGGACACTGAGTCACTCTTTCACTTGTGAAAAATAAGTTGGTTCTGAGAAGCTATTTTTGATTATGAGCAGATATAATGCAATTTTGTGTCTCGTAACATCTCAAAAATGAAACAAGCTTTAAAAAAATTCAAAAGGAAGAAAACACTAAAAACTATACCCATGAGAATCAACTGAAAACACTTCAATTTTTTCTCATTCAGTTTTTACAAAATTTTATTTTCAGATCTGTCAATAGAAAATGATGTGAAAAAAACAATGAGAAAAGTGCTTATAAAGTTATATTTTTAATAATGAATACACTGTAAAATGTCAACAACAAACATATACTTCTGAGTATTACTTTGGGACGAGATTTTAGATCAATTGTAAAGATTGACCATTTCAAATACCCTTAATGTGCATTAAGGATTTTTATCTGTAGCTAACAGGTTGTTCACTGAAATTATTGAATGTCTTGTGAATATTTTTTTTTCATTTCCCTTATTTATTTCTGACTGAAAGTTACGCTTTTTTTTTTTCATTCATTTTGTGTCCAATTCATTTACCTCTGCCAGTTAGAGAGGTATATGTATTTGGTCGCATCTTTCCGTCTACTGAATATCTCCGAAAGTACTGAATGGAATTCTCCGAAAGTACAGAATGGAATTCGATGGAATTTTGTTGAAGGATGAGCAATTGTTTGAGGAAGAAGTGGTTAGATCTCAGGTCAGATCCAAGAATTCTCTCTTCATTTGGCGGGATTTCTCCATTTCTTTTTTTTTTTTCCTCTATGCATTTATACGTATGCTCATTTCTGTTCACACGATATCTCCAAAAGTTCTTAAAGAAGGGTGAACAATTGGCTACAGGCAAAGAGATTAAATTTGGGAGTGGATCCAGGCAGAACTTCCTCACCTACATTGAAGTTATATGTCCATACAATATCTCCAAAAGTTCTCAAAGAATTTCTATGAAATTTTATGGAAGGATGGGTAATGGGCAATAGAAAAAGAGGTTGAATTTTGGAGAAGAATTCATGCACAATTACTTCCCCTTAAAATGGTGTTGGCAGAGGAATATGCTCTCTGAGTGCTTTATAGTTTTCTTAACTGTTTGATCGTTCTTACACGATCCTTATCGGGAAGTGAGGGATAACAATCATTAAAATTCTTTTTTTTTTTCTTCTTATTGTGCGACTTTTATTGCAAAACAAAAATACTTTTCATGATGACTTTAAAAGAATGTTTGAAATGTTGAGTAGGAAAAAAATTTTTGCATTAAACACTAGAAAGCATTCAGAGAGCGCATACCTCTGCCAGCGTCATTATCAGGGGAGTTAATTGTGCATGGATCCAACTCAAAATTCAAACACTTTTTCTGTAGCCTATTGCCCTATCTTCAACAAAATTTAATTGAAATTCATTTAGAACTTAGAGATACTGTGTGGACAGACATGAATGTACACACAGATGAAAAAATGAGAATTGTCTCAATCAAAAATATCTTGGGGATCCACCCCTAAATTTGAACACTTCTTCCTGAACCCATTGCCAATCATTTCACAAAATTTCATTGAAATTAAATTGAATACTTTTGGAGATATCGTAATGACTGGCAGACAGATTGACTGAATACATACATCTCTCCAACTTTGTTGATAGGGGTAAATAAGATGCTTCTCAGTTTGACATGTTTTGCAACAGACAATTAGAAAATAATCTCTTGAAAAAGGCAAATTTCATTCATTTCCCCAGACAATGATGGAAATGGGTTTTGGGAATGAGGTATTTGGCAAGGCTAGGTTTTGGGAAGTAGGTATATGGTAAGGCAGTATTTAGGATCTATGCTCAGAGATCCATGGGGGATGAGTGAAGTGAACCTGTGCAGCTGGGTGTTCTGGGGGACTGTGAACCCCCCATGAGTAATTTCTTTGAAAAATATGGCCAATTTCAGGTGCCATCTTGAGACGTACAAAAACCTACAAGAAAACCTAGAAATAAAAAAATTAGGGACATGGCGTACTTTGGCATGCCCCTCCTTTCCCCAGAATGATGAAATGTTCTGAACAGCTGGAGAATAACTTTGATTGTGATTTCACCCAGTACAAGTATTATTCAAGGATAGCCTCAAGATCCTTTGTTTTTGATTCAAGTTTTTATGATTTATCACAATGATAGAAACAGAAGGAGAAAAAAAATTCTAGCATTTTCTTTCTCCTGTGTTTGTAGGTCTATGATGAATTAACTGTTGCTGTCTGGGTTTGAATTCAGTGAGCAGATGGATAATTCTTCTATTGTGAATAGGCTCTTTGTTTCTTTAAATGCTAAGACTAAAAAAAAATTCAGAATTATCATTCAACTTAACTTCATCATATTTTCTCTTTTTGCTTTTTGAATTTTCTCTCGGACAATTTTGTTGTAAACAGGTATGTTAAATGATTTTTCATGAATACTGTTGTAAGTTTCCTGCTCTCAACACCAGTGCATTGGATCCAGTATAATATTTCCATAGGCTTTCAATCTTTTTCTACAACTTTCTCACATTCTGGCATTCAAGAAATTGAAGGATGCAGATTTATTTTAACATATGATATGAGCACTACAAATGGCGCAAATACTAGTTAGAAAGTGTCATCCAAAACTGCCAACATTTATATATCATCAGTTTTTGAATGAATCTGCTTGGCTAGTTATGTATTATGCATACAGGCCACACCAATGGAACTAAAAGGCTGAAAATTTAAACATATACTCTGTGTTAAGTTTTAAAATGGCCCCCTCACCAATAGTTTTACAATGTAAGTTAATGCTAATTTAGTCACTTAGTTTGTGTCATGCGGCATTCATGCTTGTTTTCCAAAGACTCTGGTGGAGTCAGGTTCCACATCAAACCTATAACCCCTAAAAGCACATACACACACAGCACATGCTACGGAAGATGGGAATACCTCCTAAAACACGTCTAGACCATTAACAAAAAACATTTACGGATAAATAAACCTAACTTCAAAACACTTCACTCCTGAGTCTGTCTCACTCTTCACAGTTCATATTATATATATATATATATATATATATATATATATATATATATATATATATATATATATTCTCTCATTTTGGGGTTTTTTTTTATTGCATCATATTTTTTCCTTTGATGCAAGAATAGTCTGAAATATGAAAAATCGAAATTTACACAGTTACCTCCCCTGCATAACGGCTACATATGAACTGATTCTCATTCAGTTTTTAGTGATAATGGTGTTGCCAGAGGTATGTGGTCTGATTTCTTTCAATGATTGTAGAAAAATGTTGAATGTACATACACTCTACAGAAAATAGACAATCATTCTTCCTCTTACTCTCAGCCCCTCTGTATGAATGATTCCAAAGTAGTTACAGCAAGATAAAGTAGATATGTCTTACTGTCTCCAGTTACTTTGAGATGAAGCAATTCTTCATCAGCACCCAGTGGATTCAGTGAAATAGCTAGCACAAAAAATGTGTCCATTTTTAGCATGATTTTACACCGTAAATCGACCTTACCTCCGTATAGATATATTTAGGGATGATTTTCAAAAACTAATTTGCTAAAAACCTCTCCCAGGGTGACATTGGGACACGCAGAAAATTTCATTAGATTATGTTATATGGTTTCTCTGGTAGGTTGTCACAGACAGACAGACAGACAGACAGATGGATAGATTTTTTGTGAATCATAAAAAAAATTTATCATTAAAGAAATTAAAATAACTGAAATGTAGCTTATACTTGATAAAAACAATTTCTTAGTTGCACTTGACTATTACAAGATAAAGGTGCTTGAACAGATTTAATAAACATCTATCCTCTGTCATTAGTTGGTTTTCCATTCGCGGTTTATATAATTCATGATTCTTAATTCAATGGGAATATTTTTTTGAGTCTTGTGGTGTGCTGCAGAAATCCTATCATCGTAGAAAATACCATTTAAATAGAACATTTAGGGAAGTTTAGGGAAATCACAAATGCATATATATCTCTTATAGAATAACTACCACAAATTTTTCATAAAACATGATGTGCAGATAAAAACACCTGGAACTTGTAATCTAATAATTTTATTATGATAGTCTTCGTGTCATTAATAAGAAGAAAGATGGTGGAAAATTATTAACTAAAAATTATCTATGTAGACAATATAAACCCAGAGATAATCAGGGTTGAAAATTGGTGTACATTCATCAAGTGGTTATTTGAATGGGATTTTAGACTCTACAATATTTTTCCAATTTACTGTATCATAGTTTTTGAAATTTGTGGTTTTTGTTGATTTACTGTGTGTATTTTTTTCTTTATTCTTTCATTTCTAGTCTTTGTTTATTAAAAGGTTTATGGTATAAGATTTATGGGTTATTTGTGGATTCGAACACATTCGCCTTCCCCCTGGGGCTCCTAACCCAAGCAACTGGCAAGAGGTAATTGTATATAATTGTGAGGCTAAGATTCCTAAAACTCAATAACTGAAAATTTTCGAACAATTTGACCACACTATTCAAGGTGTTTCAGTACTTGAGTATTGTTAGACTCAGAAAAACATTTTTTTTTGAAAGCTATACAAAATTATACTTAGTTTCACAACACGCTAATCGTTTTTCTCCTTAGCCCATGGCCCTTCCCTTCCATGATTTTCCATATGGCTAGACTTGGGAGTTCTTCAAGGTTTGTGATCTGTGGCGATTGACTTTGAGGTGATGAGCACCTCATAAATCTTCACCCACTTTACCCACTATGTTACTCATAACTGGGGGAAGAGGAGATGGATTCCTGCCTTTCCAGAAGACATTTGTCAACTCGAATGCACACTGTCTCTGTCAGAGTTGGAACTCTGCTCAAAAATTCCATTTTCCGCATTGTTAACCGTTTGGCCACCGGCACCCCCTAATTCCACTTGTAGACTCGTGATGAAAGTCTTTTGACTGCTATCTTCCTAACTAGTTTGCGTGATTTACCTCCCTTTAATCTCTGTGAATTCTTTTTCACCCACACCTACTCAATTCAGCTGTTACTGAAGCTTACTTCCTCTTGGTGGCATAACTAGAGATAACAAGAGATTGGGGGTCCCAGGGGGGGACTTGGGTCCTTGTGGGGCTCCTTCTACTATTTAGTGAGGTTTGATAAAGAAGAAAAATTTGCAATAAATCAATTGGTGAATAACAACACCAAAGACTGAATGAATGCAATTCATGTACAAATGTAACAAGTCTGGAGTTAACTTTGTTTCCCTAGAGTTAAAACAGCAAGAACAATCCTCACCTAAATGGAGCGTGTGAACCGACATGTAAATCCCACATTCTCCTACCATGGTTTGAACTGATTACCGCTAGACTGTCCTACTGACTAAGCTAATGTTATAATATGAGGGCTGATGGGGACTCTTTGATCGAATATTTGATTTTATTTTTAAATAGCATTTTCTGGTTGAAGATGCTTTTTGCTTGGGTATATGTTAAGTATACATATATACTTGGTCAAAGATGAGATAATTTACAGAGTAACTTTTTTCAGCCCCAAAAGGCCTATAGGAACATCTTAAGTAGATTTATTGACAAGATAAAGTATGGTCACTCCCCCCCCCCCCAGATAGATAGCCAGTCACAGCCACTTAATTAAAAAGACATTCCCGAGACCACATGCGCAACCAAGGCTGGCAAAATGTTAGATGGAGAGACGAGCTAGACAAGTTCAGGAAGTACTGGCTCCGCGACACCCATGATAGGGAAGTGTAGCAAATCCTGGGGAAGGTCTATGTCCAACGACGGATGTTAAAAGACTGATGATGATGATGATGAGAAGAAAGAAAGTGGAAAGGTGTTGATAAAAAAGGGACTATGTATAAGGATTCTTCTTAAAGTAAGAAGGATAGGCAGTAAGTTTATTGGTTTGAGAAATTAAAGTAAGCAGGAAGAAAATAGAAGAGAAAAGGGTAGATGATCATTTAGTTCCAGTATCAGGTAAAAGAAGGTAAGTTAATTCAGTAAAAGAGACATCAATAGAAAAAAAGACTCTTGCCTGTAAGTTAGAAGAACCAAAGGTTGGTCACCACCAGAGAGTAGTAGCTGAGTAGACCAGAAAAGGGTCCACTGGTCTACGAGCCACTGGCAGTTGAAGGACTGATTAATTTCTCCCCCCTCTCTCTCTCTCTCAGTGAGTGAATATTTTGATTGGTCTTCAAAAGAAAATTACCAATGTATTTTTGGTTGGCCGGAGAAAAAAAATAATGGTTCGATTTTTTGAATCCCAACAAGAGGCTTGCGTCTTCTGTTCCTTCTTGTGCTGCAGCTGCAGTGCATATGCAATACTAAGAAATGCCTTATCTTTCACTAAATTGACCAGGTTCGAATATTAACAGAAATTTATCATACAGACAGATATAATGAGGAAGTATAAGATTTAAATACAGAAAGGAGAGAAAGGAAACAAGAACAGTATAGGCAGCAGAGGTATAGGGGACTATCCCCCCCGGCCCCCAAAAGCTCTGCTCACCTACTCATAAATACAATACGAGAGTTACTGAAATTATCTTCAGTCGGAATAGAATTTGGAGTAGAGTTTGACCTTGCAGCTGCCAGTCTTGTTATTGTATATTGTCAGCAGAAAGCAGTAGGTGAACTGAGCTTTTAGGGGGCAGTGGGGGCATAGCCCCACATAGCTCGGCTTCTTCTACTGTTCTTGTTGTTTCTTCTCCTAGATTCTTTTACTTATATACATCTATATTTCTCTGTGCTACTACTCTCTTGTTTATTTTTTCATTTTTTTCATAGATTTTTCAGATATTGATTCCAGTGACCAAAACCAATTTTGTGTTTGAAATATTGAATTACCTCCCTTAGATTTCAATCTCGATAAAATGGGAATGCAAGTCTGCTGAAAGGATATTTCCATCCTAATCACTCAGCTTGAAGTGTACACAATTAGTTACTGTTACTGCTGAGTGTACAGGGAGATTTTTTCTTTTTTTTCTTTTTTGATTAATTAAGAGTTTTTCACACTCTACACTCATGCAGGGAATTGAACTTGTGACCTGTGTGTGTGTGGCATACATACTAACTATTACACTATCCGAGCAGATGCGAAAAGCTAATTGAAAATAATCTTTTTTTAACCACATTGAAATAAATGAAGAGAACATCCATTTTTTTTTTTCCCCCCGACCAAAACTGATTTCTCCCAAGGCATGATCCTATTTTTATTGCGTAGACTTTCGTCTATTTGACGTGCAATTTTCAGTTTGTCTGTAACTTACACTTGTTCAACTTTGACAAAACCGTGACAGGAAATGAGAGAAAAGGTTTAAAACTGCAATTTGATTTACTTATACAATTTGTTTCTATTTATACGAAATAAAAAAAATGTTGGCAAGAAAATAGGGAAAACCCAAACTTCTTTCTGAGAGCCATTTTAAAAATGGGTGCATAGAATTCATGCTTAGAAATTAAATGAATTTGGAAATTGCTCAGATTTTCTGTTTAGTAATAACCAGGATGTACGTGTTGTTTGCATTGCATTGACGTCTTTCAAAAAAATTGATTTCCAAAAGAATCTTTACCTGAGTAAAAAAAAAAAAATTGAATCGTCTATTGAAATTAAAAAAGTAATTAAGTCTTTTTTCTTTTTCTTTTCTTTTTTTTTTATTCTTGTATATTATATTGGATTCAGAATTTTTGGCGGGGTTGAGAGTTCTGGATTTTATGCAGGCGAGCAGGGTAAGGTGGAAGATGAAAAGTTAATCTTTACAGATGGAAGAGTGAGCAAAACTTTCCAAATATCAAAAACAAAAAAGTAATGTATGAAATGTCATTTTCCGCTTGTGTTTGAATCGTTGCTTATTTGGAACCAGAATGAAGAAAAGATTAAAGTATGGATAATTAATTATTGAAATTTACCGCAGGACCAATAGTTGAAAATTTATAAAGAATAAGTCGGGAGACGCCTAACTTATATTAAATGAAAAAACAAAATGATAAATTTTTGTTTCTGAGGTTCATTTATGATCATTTAGGATTATGTGTTTTTTTATTTATAAAATTCCTTTTTACAAAAGAATTTAAAATTGTGTATTGCCCCGAGCAGAATGGACGGGTTTAAGACCTCTGTCCCTTCCCTGGATCCATGCCTAATATTTTGAATTGACTCTGTCTTAATTTGGATCAATTGAAATGCTTATATTTAAATTTGTTCTCTTTTCGTGTGATTCCATTGGTTATTAGAGTGCATTTGTTGTGCAGTCATCATCTGATTAACTCTTAGTTTCATGAAAGAAAATGTAGATGTCAATTTCTAGGGAAATAACTATTGATCAAAGTTATCTCCTTTCAACTTGTGGTAAAAGTATAAATTCCCTCTTAGTTTTGCCAGAGAAGAGCTCTGCTGTCAATTAAGGTAAAGTTTATAGTGGTTCATGATGTTAAGAGTTAGGCAAGTAGATAATGTGTGTTAGATCATGTGGCGACTATTGTTAGGATATACAAGTTGGAAATCTTGTAGTTCATCTAGTCACTTAGTGAGGTACCCCATCATGTGTGAATGACAAAGCTATCATAATGTATCTAGAGTTTATTTCAAGATGGTTGCTTTTCATTGCATCTAAGAACTGTCCAACAAAACCTTCACCAAAACTGTCAAAAAATATTGCTTCAGCTTTCACTCCATTCTGCTTGTGTTAGTGGAATGTCTATATATTGCACCAATTAACCTTTAAGGCTGGAAATTTGTATTCTTACTCCACTAGACCTCCTCTAAAAACATTTGTTTTTTTTATGTGCTTTTTTCTTTATTTTAAGTGCTTTTTTCTTTATTTTAAGTGCTTTTTTCTTTATTTTAAGTGCTTTTTTCTTTTTAAAGTTCTTTTTTTTTTCCAATTTTAAGGGGCTTTTTTGTCCAAAAAGCACCAATTTTTTTAGGATTTAAAAAAACATAGAATGCATTTTTCATACTACGGCCTTGAAAATTTGCATTAGCAGTCTACACACTTTCAATTGCTCTCCCCCTGAATAGATTTATTGTGAGGAAAGAGGTAATCTGCAATGGAAGTTTATGCTAAATTGGTCACCAGTTTATGCCCATTTGTTCATTGATCACTGCCCATCAAAAAGCGTAAGAGGTATCTTACTCATTGATCACTCCTGTTTTCCACTTTTCTAATTGATCACCCCCAACAGAGCATACTGCTAAGAACAATGGTCACATGAAAGTTTCTTTTAGGTGACTAAGCAAACCTGTTTCTTTTTCTTTTTTACTTTAACAAATCTTTTATGTTTATTTTCTTTCTCTTTTTCTCCTTCCTTCTCTTTTTCTCCTTCCTTCTCTATTTCTCCTTCCTTCTCTATTTCTCCTTCCTTCTCTATTTCTCCTTCCTTCTCTATTTCTCCTTCCTTCTCTATTTTTCCTTCCTTCTCTTTTTTCTCCTTCCTTCTCTTTTTCTCCTTCCTTCTCTTTTTCTCCTTCCTTCTCTTTTTCTCCTTCCTTCTCTTTTTCTCCTTCCTTCTCTTTTTCTCCTTCCTTCTCTTTTTCTCCTTCCTTCTCTTTTTCTCCTTCCTTCTCTTTTTCTCCTTCCTTCTCTTTTTCTCCTTCCTTCTCTTTTTCTCCTTCCTTCTCTTTTTCTCCTTCCTTCTCTTTTTCTCCTTCCTTCTCTTTGTTCAACTCCTCCTCCTTCTTCTATAAGTAGAATAAAGAAGACAGGTTATTAGGTACATCATTAGTGTTATATTCAATTTCTAATTCTCTCTTCCAAAAAAAATAACCATTTTTTCTTTTTTCAATTTTTTTTTTTAAAGAACTTCAGTTGGTTAACCATTGTTCAGATTATGTCTATGGTTGTGTTGTCAGGGATTGACCTGAACGTGGTTTCGTTTGGTGTTTCTGAGGCTGGAAAATAAGCTCTCTTCAAACGATGCACAGGCCACGTATTTTATGCTTTGCAGTTTGGCTCAATCCTCAATCCTAGATTACAGCTCATTTACAGGGATGCTGCAGTGCTGTACGCTTTCTGTGATGCAGCCCTTATAGCATTTCTTGGGACGTCCTTTGCTTCTTACCATAGCATGCTGCTTGAAGACATTGGTAGCATGACTGTTCCTATTGAGTGACTAATCAGACCTGTTATCTTTTTTTATTTATTTATTTATTTATTTTTTCTAAATCATGAATTCATGGTTCAAACCATACTGGTGGTATTTCCATCAAGGTAACTTGATTTTACCACTGCCAGCACTCTTTAATTTAAAGGTAAAAATAAGCATCCATGGTTGGCTGTAATTCATGATAGAATTGGAATGATGGATTTTTCAATTTTCATTTGCATCAATAAAATTATTTTTTGGATGAATCAGGTCTTAGTTTTGGGACACCCTGTATATTTAAAGTATTAAGACTGAACAGCCCTAATGTTATAGGAAATCATCAGAAACTACTGTTTTGTGGAGATATTATGAATGATGAGTCTATGCATGTACACTGATATTGTAATATCTTATGTATGTGGATATTGTGTGTGCTTTACAAAACATACAAACTTGTCTCTGTTAGTATGGATGGATACATTCCTATGCTCCTCTGCCAAGAGATTTTTTTTTCCATTAATACAAGCAAACGTTAATAATGGATGTATTATATCATCCCAGATAAATGGAAAAATATACGAATAGTAATACTCGGAATGAGAATATCTGAAAGATGGTTTGGAAAAAAAGAAAACCGTCTCATTGGATTTGCAGGTTGTTTAATACAGTGTTATTGAAGCAGCAGTCATTTTGAATTGTATCATCAAGGATTAGGAGGACTGAAAGGGTTTTGTTTTTTTATTTTGAGTCATCTTAAAAAGAAAAATAGATTTTGAATAACTGTTTGGAAGTCCAGGGAAATGACTTACTTCCTTTTTCTCTTAATTCCTTTCATTTGATATGAAATGATTTTCAATCTTTTGGGGGAATATGTTCTTCATCATCAGAGGTATTCAACCTTTTTCTGACTTACTGCCCACTTTGATGTATTTGAAAGGGATTTGTATCATACTACCACCCATCTAATATGAATTACACATGCATCAATGAAGGAAAAGATTGCAGATCCAATTCCTTATTCACCTATTTTTGAAACTGCATACCAATTCTTTGTTGGTAATTCAAGTAAACATGTAACTTTCTCTGTGGTCAGAGTTTTGGGATTGATTAAATTTATTTATAAAGAAAAAATCTAAGTGATGGTTATAAATTGTCCTCCATCCTTTTCTTTTCTTAACATTTTTTTCTTCTGGATTTTAAATCCAAAGAAGAATTCCTTAGCTGAGGTCATCTTCACTCTTTTGATCTTAACTCTAACATTTGACTATTTTGACTGAAAAGAAAACATAACAAAACACACGATGGCCTGCTAGTGTTACCTTCCATCTGTATCTGTTCATTCTTTCTCTTCTTTGCTTTTCTTCTTTCTTTTTTTTTTTTCAGTCTTTCCTTCTTTTTTTTTTTCAGTCTTTCCTTTTTTTTTTTTTCAGTCTTTCCTTCTTTTTTTTCAGTCTTTCCTTCTTTTTTTTCAGTCTTTCCTTCTTTTTTTTCAGTCTTTCCTTCTTTTTTTTTTTTCAGTCTTTCCTTCTTTTATTTTCAGTCTTTCCTTCTTTTTTTTTTCAGTCTTTCCTTTTTTTTCAGTCTTTCCTTCTTTTTTTTTTCAGTCTTTCCTTCTTTTTTTTTTCAGTCTTTCCTTCTTTTTTTTTTCAGTCTTTCCTTCTTTTTTTTTTCAGTCTTTCCTTCTTTTTTTTTTCAGTCTTTCCTTCTTTTTTTTTCAGTCTTTCCTTCTTTTTTTTTTTCAGTCTTTCCTTCTTTTTTTTTCAGTCTTTCCTTCTTTTTTTTTTTCCAGTCTTTCTTTTTTTTTTTTTTTTCAGTCTTTCTTTTCTTACCTCCTCAGGGTAAGCCTACCTCACTTGCTGGCTACTGCACTATGTCTGTGTGTCTCTCTACTCCCACCTGCTAGCTTCAACTACTCTTTCCTTCTTTAACTCTCATTCCCTCTCTCAAAACCATTACTATATCTCTTTCTCTCTCTCAAAACCATTACTATATCTCTCTCCCTCTCTCAAAACCATTACTATATCTCTCTCCCTCTCTCAAAACCATTACTATATCTCTCTCCCTCTCTCAAAACCATTACTATATCTCTCTCCCTCTCTCAAAACCATTACTATATCTCTCTCCCTCTCTCAAAACCATTACTATATCTCTCTCCCTCTCTCAAAACCATTACTATATATCTCTCTCTCTCTCAAAACCATTACTATATATCTCTCTCTCTCTCAAAACCATTACTATATCTCTCTCCCTCTCTCAAAACCATTACTATATATCTCTCTCTCTCTCAAAACCATTACTATATATCTCTCTCTCTCTCAAAACCATTACTATATATCTCTCTCTCTCTCAAAACCATTACTATATCTCTCTGTCAACACCATTACTATCTCTCTGTCAACACCATTACTATCTCTCTGTCAACACCATTACTGTATCTCTCTCTCAAAACCATTACTGTATCTCTCTCTCTCTCTCAAAACCATTACTGTATCTCTCTCTCTCTCTCAAAACCATTACTGTATCTCTCTCTCTCAACACCATCACTATCTCTCTGTTTCTCTCAAAACCATTACTATATCTCTCTGTTTCTCTCAACACCATCACTATCTCTCTGTTTCTCTCAACACCATCACTATCTCTCTGTTTCTCTCAACACCATCACTATCTCTCTGTTTCTCTCAACACCATCACTATCTCTCTGTTTCTCTCAACACCATCACTATCTCTCTGTTTCTCTCAACACCATCACTATCTCTCTGTTTCTCTCAAAACCATTACTATATCTCTCTGTTTCTCTCAACACCATCACTATCTCTCTGTTTCTCTCAACACCATCACTATCTCTCTGTTTCTCTCAACACCATCACTATCTCTCTGTTTCTCTCAACACCATCACCATCTCTCTCTGTTTCTCTCAAAACCATTACTATCTCTCTGTTTCTCTCAACACCATCACTATCTCTCTGTTTCTCTCAACACCATCACTATCTCTCTGTTTCTCTCAACACCATCACTATCTCTCTCTGTTTCTCTCAAAACCATTACTATCTCTCTGTTTCTCTCAACACCATCACTATCTCTCTGTTTCTCTCAACACCATCACTATCTCTCTGTTTCTCTCAAAACCATTACTATATCTCTCTGTTTCTCTCAACACCATCACTATCTCTCTGTTTCTCTCAACACCATCACTATCTCTCTGTTTCTCTCAACACCATCACTATCTCTCTCTGTTTCTCTCAAAACCATTACTATCTCTCTGTTTCTCTCAACACCATCACTATCTCTCTGTTTCTCTCAACACCATCACTATCTCTCTGTTTCTCTCAACACCATCACTATCTCTCTGTTTCTCTCAACACCATCACTATCTCTCTGTTTCTCTCAACACCATCACTATCTCTCTGTTTCTCTCAACACCATCACTATCTCTCTGTTTCTCTCAACACCATCACTATCTCTCTGTTTCTCTCAACACCATCACTATCTCTCTCTCCTTCTCTAATCCCCCTCTCTCTGTTTGAGTATGTATGATTGATTTATTGATTTTGATACCCTGTACAACTTTTTATGCAAAACCAACCCCCCTCAGGTTACTTTCTCCATCCTGCTGAGTGTTCCTGGAAATTTTTATTTAATCCATGCAGCCATATACACTTTATTTTTGCCTATATATGCTTGATTTGTGTTCACTCCTTAACCTCAATAAAATCTTTAAAAAAAAAAAATTAGTTTTCTTTAAAACAAACACCCACTTGGAATCATAAATTGTCCACTGGTGGTTGGTGCTGCCCACATTGAAGATCCCTGATCTAAAATCATCTGGTCATTGAGCTTTTTCTAATCTAATAATCTATATTCGTGCACCAATCACTGTAGCCCTGTGATAGAATGCTCTTCTCTAGTTCGATAGGCTGTTGTTCAATCTACTGTCAAGTCATACTGGAGGCTTTTGGAAAGGTACTCAATGCATATCCGATTTGCACTCTAAACCTGGAATAGGATTGAGAAATCTCTCCCTGAGACTAAAGGATTATATCCGAATCACTTGTTATAGAATGATTTTCATGAGATCACTGAAGTTAAGCAACATTGAGTCTGGTCAGTATCTAGATGGTTGACCATTTGGGAGTAACAGGTACTATAAGTAGATTGGAACCTCAACTGGTTCTGCAAACTGGAAGTTGGTCTAGTAATCGTCTGTGTGTACGTAACCATGCGACATCCCTGATCAGAGAACGATCATATACATATATGTGGTAATTTTTATCTGAAACCATCAACAAAGACAGTCAACATAAGTTTCTTCAGTTTTTAAGTTGGTCTGTGTCTCTAGGCTATGTAAGTATCCATTTACAGTACTATGTTAATGAAAAAAATGTTTTTTTGTTTTTTTTTTTAATCTCCCCTGGATAGGTTTTTAGTGGGGAGTTCAACATACAATGTGAACCTAATGCTGATTTGATCCCTTAGATTGTGTCCAGCATCCGTTTTTTTTGCCTCTTTTTAGAGATCACTGCCCAACAAAAGATGAGAGAAGTAACATATTCATCAATCGTTCTTTTTTCCAATTTTTCTAATTGATCACCCCTATCAAAGCATGCTACCAAAAGATGGTCTTGTGACAGTTTCTATTGAGTGACTAACCAGACCTGTTTGTGGAAATTTTTGTTTTTGGTCTGCTTCCTTCACCTTATGCCTTTAAGCACGATTTCCCACGAATCCAGTTGAGTAATTCTCTTGTTGATAGAATATTTTCTCACCTGTAAGACGTGTGCACTTATGAGTTACACCCCTGTCAAATAAATATTTTGGGGGGAAAAACTTTGATATATTTGACCCTACATGTATCGTAAGGTTCAAGCCTTTCACAATCAGTTTGCTATCCGTAATACTTGTGCATTGAATGCTGTGCAATATTTGGACACTTGAAAAAAAACTTTTTTCAAGCTACACCTCATAGAGTGGCAAATATGGTTTAGGCTGTGCTTTTCTCGTTCGGGGCTCTGTAGTCCGTCATATTTTGAATCTGCTGCATTTAGTTTATTGATCTGCCACTAGGGTTCTTTGAGCCAGAATTTAGTCGTTTATAAACCAACTCATTGGATTGAATGAATAAAAATTTAGCCACAGTTTAAAAAATGAATTGAAGAACTAACTTGACAACTTTCAAAGTATATTTTTGTTTAAATGTATTAGAAACCATCACATGACCATTGCATGTTGGTGGTGATCAATCAAAAATTTAGAAAAAGAAATGATCAACAAATTACTTCTTTCTTTCACCTTTTGTTTGGCAGTGAAATGACCAATTTACCATAAACTTATATTGCAAATGGAACCTTCTACTAAAAATCTATTTAGGAGGGGAATTTTTAAAAAAAAAGTTTTTTCTAGAAATGATAATGAGCAAACGTTGAAATTTTTAGCTCTCTAGTTCCATTGATGTGTAATACATAGTCTGCCAGCTAGATTGACTTAAAAACTGAAGAAATCTGTTGACAGTTTTGGTTGATGGTTTCCAATAGAGAGTAACCCATGTTGACAGTATTGGTTGATGGTTTCCAATAAAGACCAACCTCTCTCTTACTTGTCTACTGCAAGGTAATATAACAGTTATCAACTGGGGAAAATGAATTAGTAATGGCATTTGTGTACGCACTCTAGAAGTGACCAATATTGCTGACTGCTTTGCATATTGCCTGTTGAGGTTTCTGGGCTTCACAGTAAGTTTCAAGAAGATCAAAGTTATGGATCAATATCTCTGTTACCGATTGGTGATTGTACTCACTCACTAGTACTAGAGGAATTCACCGATTTCTGGCTCCAGGATTCATAAATAACTTATCAGTTGGTTCCAAACTCAAATGTATTGGCAAGGCTCCAATATCAACCACCTCTCTGTAAGTGGATTTCATGTTCACATCAAAAGCCTGCATTTTTGTTGTTGTATGGCGGTGTTACGAGCTCTGCATATACGGATGCAACAGAGACAGATATTAACATATTTCATCCACTGAACAGAGCAGTGATTCCCAAAGTGTGCACCATAGCTAGCTCCCAGGGGCGTAGCAGGATATTCAGAAATTTTGATAATTCCTGGCAATCGTTATTGAATGTGCTGATGCGAAGTAACTCGCACATCGTAAATCACTCTATCCATTTAGTGTTGATGTTGGTCAAGAGACTAGTTTTATATTTTGGATTGTTCTAGAACTGTATTGAACATTCTCAGTACATGTTGGTTGTATATAAATGACCACAGACCCAGTATACGGATTTGAGGTACCATGAAAAAATCTTCATTCGCTAGAGGCGCTGTGATTTGAGAATATTGGGAAATCACTGCATTAGAAGATTATTCTGCATTTTCCAAGTGGCTCTTCTCAGTCATCAGCATTTACGATGGATACATAATCTCTTAAATTTATAAACCACTTTTAACCACAGTGGAACTCTTCAATTAATGGGATTTTAATGAATGAAACTCCTCAGGCATTACAAAAAAAAAAATTATGAAAAGGTGAGAGGGAAGTGAATCAGTAGTTAACTCCTCTTGATATAAAATTTTTTTTACGAATTTAAGTGTTTACTCTTGAATTCGCAAACCACTTGATACCGCTAATAAACTTAATTGAACTCTTCTGCGAATAGAATGAAAAAGTATTTGAACTTTTCTGTAAATAAAATTTTAAAAAATTGAAATATTCATTGAAAGGTGGAACAGAAGTAACTCTAATCAGTAGCTATTTCTTTTTATAATGACTTTAAAAAAAATTGATATGAACTTAATTGTTGAGACAGTAATGCTCATGGCTTGGCTTCACAAACAATGAATTAGGAGGGTTTTCTATGTTTCTTGTAGCCCCCCACTCCATTCCAAGTGGGCCCCACAGGGCAGGTGCATAAAATGACCCTCAAGCCTCAGTTGGAACCGACAGAATGTTTAATGATTGCAAAAATTATCTATCTCCTCCAACAAAGATGAAAGAGGTATACCAATTTACTCATCATCCATTCAATACCTCCAAAGTTCTCTTTGAATTCCAGTGACATTCAATAGAAGGGTGAACCATTTACTAAGGAAGAAATGGTTTTCTTTCCTCACTATTTCCTCCCCTGCATCGTAACTATATATGTCATCTACATGTTCACTCATATTTGTTCTCACGATATCTCCAGAAGCTCTGAACAGATTTCAATGACATTTTTGTGGAAATGTTGGTCATAGGTTGAGGAAAAGATTGAGTACATTTTGGAGCAGATCCAGCAATTTCTTACAGTCACCTCCTCAACATCATTGCATTTAATGAACTGATTTTCATTAAGTCATCAGTTAGTGTATGGCCACACATATATATATATATATATATATATATATATATATGTGTGTGTATACCCTCTCTGAGTGCTTTCTAATTGAAAACTGTTTCATTACCTCTGCCAACAAAGTTGGAGATGTGTATATATATATATATATATATATATGTATGTATATATTTGGTTGCATCTGTCTGTCTGTCCACACAATATTTCTGATATCAGATGATGGATTTCAATTAAATTTTTCTGAACTGGTAGACAATTGGATGAGGAAGAGGTGGCTAAATTTTTAGGTGAATTAAAAATCATTTTTTGATTGAGAGTTATCTGGGTTTTTTTTAATCATATATTCATAAATACCCTCATGCCTGTTGGGACCGATCCATGCTCAAGTATATCTGCGGGCAATGACATTGTTAGAGGTATGGGTTCTCTGAGTGCTCTCAAGCAGTTCTAGAGAGCTGCTAAGATAAAGCGAAAGAAAGAGAGAGAAGAGATTTAGAGGAAGAAGTTGAAGGCTAGATAGATGTAAAACAGAGAGAAGAAAAGAAAAAGTCAGAGCTTATACAAAAGAAGAGAGAGTGAATAAAAAATTGGGTCTCTAACAAAATTACCCAATAAAAGTTATTTTTAAAGCTATTTTAACACAAGCAGAGCGTGGTATTGCACCCAGAATGCAATTTTGGCACGGCAAAATCTTTTCATCTCGATATTATTAACTTCAACTTTCTTCTTTCTTATCAACCTCAGGCAGTAAAAAAAAGTCATATAAAGAAGTATTGAAAAGTTCCCGGACTCTACATGCTGTTATTGAACCGCTCAACGGAAATGCTTTCGCAGTTTATGTTCTTTGATACAAACCCTGTTGAGTCAGTCTGCCAATAAGCTTTATACCATCTCCTTGGCTTCTTGTATCATGTGACATTGTATATGAACATATCTGCATCAAATTTTGTATGAAGCTCACTGAATTTACTTGCAAAACCCTCAAAATGCTTCATCAGGCTTTTGGGCTCGACTTCTTTAGGCCAATACAGGTTTTTGAGTGGCATGTGCATTTCAAGGCTGGTCGAGTATAACATAACTGTAATTCACCAAATATCATTTTTGTCCGTCTGTCTGTGATTGCATAACTCAAGGACAGCTAGAACTATGGCCACCAAATTTCTAGGGTTAGTAACAAGTCTGTGGAGCAGATTTTGAAATGATTTTTTGAAAATACTAAATTTCTTATGGCCTAGTTAGGAAACTTTTCGATAGCTCCTCATATAATCTGGTTCAGTAGAAAAGGCTTTGGGCCCAAAGTTTCCGCTATCAGATTGTCTTATAAGACAGATATCCTTGTGACTGACAGCAGTATACATAATGGTATACATATTTATAAATTTTTCATTTCACAATGACCTATATTGCAATTTGTGTGATATTTTAGATGCAGTGATCAGTTATTTTTATTTCGGATGTTTTAACAGGGTCAATTAGAAGAATCAATTGGAATCAAATAGTTTTATTACAAGAAAATTTTTTTTTTGTATCAATTTTTTAGATGAGGTATTATCAATACTTATAGATATTTCAGACCATTGTCTTCATCTTTTGAACACGGCTGAGGATGAAGAAGGGAATTGTATATGGCCTACAACATTGGGTCAAATATATATGAAGCAACATCATGAACAACCTTTGGAGTAACAATTACCCTTCTAGCAGTGTTCTGATGGTAAACCAAGATGGGGACAACAGTCTGAAAAAATCTATACATTTGTTCAATTAATCTTATCCTATATCAGAGGTTACAAAAGTAGTGTGTGTATGTACGTATGTATATATATATATATATATATATATATATATATACATACATATATATATATATATATATATATATATATATATATATATATATATATATATATATATATATATATACATATATATATATATACATATATATATATATATATATATATATATATATATATATATACATATATATATATATATATATACATATATATATATATATATAT
>OY735217.1:2505322-2547822 GCA_963457665.1 Thysanoteuthis rhombus
GAGCGTGATGTGTTTGGGCATTTGGCATGAGCTCAACTGCAGGAGCTGCCGGAAGGATATCAAAGTTGGCATCCAACAACGTTAAGGTGACTCTAATTCCTAATTTGGAATCAAAGTTGTCCTCCTCCAAGACTGGAGGAGTGAGCCTAGCTATATTTCTCATAGAAATCAGAAATTAGTTCAATTCAATACACTCTTGTACTAAGTATGAAAGAAGAAAGAAACCTTCATTATCAAAGATGAACAAACAAAAAAATGCAGTAAACATTGATATTCACATCCCAGAAAAGTTACCCTGTAAAGCTGGATTTATTTCTTTAGAAAGACTCGGCCTTCTATTACATTCTTAAAATCCTCTAATCAAATCTCAGTTGCTGATTGTTTATTCTGTCTCTCCTGAGTTTGTATTACTTGTTGTAAATATCATTGAAAAAAAGAAACTAATTAAATTAAAAGATACAAAATAAATCAGTTCATCAAACAATGACTGAAAATCATATACGTAGATAATTGGTATTTTTGAACTTTTTTGAATCAAGTATTTGGTTCGATCATTTACAAAGAATACATGTATGCAACATTCTGACATACTCCATAGCTTAAGGTGAAAGAGATGGATTCATGCCTTTTCCAATTGGTATGTAGTGAAAGTAAAGGCTCGACCTGAGATTGAACTTGGCTTGCCAATTCCATTATCAGTGCCGTTAATGCCTTCACGTCTCTCACCTCCGTGTAGAAAATAGCTGATGTTGCAAACAAATGGTTTTGTATACCGAAAGGAAATTCTACTGAATTGAAACACTGCAGAGTTACATTAAAAATGTAAATGATTGCACTAACAATGGAAACTAATGAGAAAATAACTGATAGCACAAATAGGGTAACTGAATTAAGGAAATATTGCGTCTCCCATCTCTCAAGAGACGACTCCCAATGGAGTATGGAAGCTGGTGACAGAGTCTCAGTTTTTGTTGAATGAGTCAATCAGCTCAGTGATCCTTGCAAGTCTGGTCAAAACCAGGACATTTTTTTTGGTCTGTATGACCTTGGCAGGATGCAAATCCACAAAAGGAATACCTCCACCCTGATCATTCAGAAATGAGTGTACTCCATTAGCTGCTGAGTGCACCGAGAAATTTGTTCTGATGAAGAGTTACTCACGCTCTTTGCTGGTATTGGGAATCGAACTCGAGTCCCTCTGCAACGATGGGATTAATCATGTAAATATGTATGTTTTAGTATAAAATTATCTATCACAAACAGAAAACACAAAACCACAAATGAAATCTATTTTTCTGTCGATCTTCCGCAACTCTTTTCTTTTTCTAAAATGAGAAAAAACATCACGTTCATTCATTCATTAGAAAATCAGAGATGCCTGCATTTAGTGTAATTGTTTTCAATGTTAGTACTGAGCCTTCAGCTGTAGTAGTAGTACTTTAGATGTGAACGGACAAGTGCAGTTGTTTTCCCTCCATCCTCTCATCAGTGAACCCACAAAAACTGTGTTTAAGTGTTAGCAGTACTCCCTTCCTCTCTTTCTGTTTGCCTCAACAGGACAGAAAACCAACCAACAAACAGATACACAAAAAAAAAATAGTGACGATGCCTTTTGTATCAGAAGATTATTTTGGAGAAATTTGAAGCCAAGCTGGGTATTATAAATCCTTGTAGATAGATGTAAGTTGTTGAATGTTCCCTGATGACAATAGAAAAAAAAAATGATTTAAGTGAGAGAACAGGTCTGGTTAGTCACTCGATAGACATTTTCGTGTGACCAATGTCTTTTGGCAGCATGCTGTGTTGGGAATGATTGATTAAAATATTGGGAAAAGGGATGATTGATGAATTAATTATTTCACTTGCTTTTGTTGGGCCGCCCAAACGTCCAAATTTTCAGAAAACGAGTCCGGATGCAGCTGGACGCAAACTAAGGAACTAATCTAACATAAACTTACATTGGAAATTGACCTCCCCCCAATAAAAACCTTCTGTCATAGTATTAAATTGCCTGAATTTCTTTTCAAAGATTTGATGATGATGACACTTCATCAGAAAAGCTATGAACGTATTTTCCGACTCCTGCCTTTGTTGGAGTTGACTTTATCTTTCCCCCATAACAAAAATGGCAAGAACAATCCTCACCAAATTTAGGGGATTAAATTCTCCACTGAGTGCCTATCATGTCACATTAAAGCGGACAGGTATATAGAATTAACATTTGTTTATCGTGATTTGAAATCCCAACCTAATGATTGCTAGGCAGCTCTCTTACCAACTGAGCTAAACTGGCAAGTCTTTTTTCACCTTCAAAATTCATTTATTATTCAAATTTGGAGTTGATATTGTTTTCTTACCATGACAACAGTGACAACAACACTCCTCATCAAAATGAGGAATATAAACCTACATATAAAACCTACATTCTCCTACTGTGATTTGAACTCATGGCCACTGATTGCCAGCAGGCTGTCATAGTAGGCTGAATTGACAAGTCCTAGATATTAACAAAAATGTGTCGTAAGAATGTACGTAGTTTTATTTCAAATATATATTATGATTCCTTATTTGTTATATATATATATATATATATATATATATATATATACAATACAAAACTTTCAGGAATCATCTTTAGTCAGGATAGAGGTAGAAGTGGAGTTTGATGCTGCAGGAGTCAGACTCATTTGTTACACAAGTCGTGAAGCTCTGGGCTCGTTTGTTTCACAAGTCGTGAAGCTCTGGGCTCGTTTGTTTCACAAGTCGTGAAGCTCTGGGCTCGTTTGTTTCACAAGTCGTGAAGCTCTGGGCTCGTTTGTTTCACAAGTCGTGAAGCTCTGGGCTCGTTTGTTTCACAAGTCGTGAAGCTCTGGGCTCGTTTGTTTCACAAGTCGTGAAGCTCTGGGCTCGTTTGTTTCACAAGTCGTGAAGCTCTGGGCTCGTTTGTTTCACAAGTCGTGAAGCTCTGGGCTCGTTTGTTTCACAAGTCGTGAAGCTCTGGGCTCGTTTGTTTCACAAGCCGTGAAGCTCTGGGCTCGTTTGCTTCACAAGTCGTGAAGCTCTGGGCTCGTTTGCTTCACAAGTCGTGAAGCTCTGGGCTCGTTTGCTTCACAAGTCGTGAAGCTCTGGGCTCGTTTGCTTCACAAGTCGTGAAGCTCTGGGCTCGTTTGCTTCACAAGTCGTGAAGCTCTGGGCTCGTTTGCTTCACAAGTCGTGAAGCTCTGGGCTCGTTTGCTTCACAAGTCGTGAAGCTCTGGGCTCGTTTGCTTCACAAGTCGTAAAGCTTTGCACTTGTACAGTTGACTTAGTCAAATGTTTTCAATATTAATTCTCTCTTTGAATATTCATAAATGTCATGCAATAAACTTTATCCATTTGGCAAAATGTAAAATGGTTTGATGAACCATCACGAAGAGAGTTTGGCAATCGTACCCCCACCCACACATTATCAGCAGTGATATTTATTTGTCTGGAGACCTTTACCCGTTTCATTGCCTTTGCCAACGGAGTTGCTGAGTTATATGAGGGCTGTCCGAAGAGGAACAAAACTTCTAAAACAATGCTCCAATGAGATGCTTGAGAGTACTTACTACTGTTGTGTTGTGTAGCAGTGACTTTCACCTTCTGTAAATAAAAGAAAAAAAAACTGCATCACATTACATTGGTTGCTATTTGAGGTACACATGCTGTGATGAACATGTGTGTAGTGCGTTAGGTGTTGTCTTTTTTTTTCTCTTCTTGAGTCGATGGATGACGATTACTTAAAACACTGCTTTCTTTGTGATTGGTGAAAATTGTCACTTGACTCTTACTGATCCTTACCTCTTTGAAGATATCACGAATGCAGGTTTTCAATGTGATCATCGTCTGTTGACTTGGAAAGAAAAAAAAGCCAAACCCACTACCCACACATTCATTCTAGCATATGTGGCTTGAATACCAACCAATGTGGTCTGATACAGTTTTCTGTACACAGGAAGTCAAAGTCACGGCTACACAACGGCAGCAAGTACTCTGAAGCGTCTCATCGGTGCATCGTTTTGAAAGTTTGGTTTCTTATTGGACAGCCATGGTATGGATTTATCCATTTCCTACTGTCTGTCCATGATTTCTCTAAAAGTTCTCAATTAGTTTCAATTCAATCTTATGGAAGGATGAAAGAAGGATTGGTTAATTTGGGGTCGGATCCAGGAATTTGTTTTCTATAAAAAAGATATTTTCCATTCTTTTCATGCATTTATCTATGTACGTATGTCTTTCCCAAAAAGTTCTTGATGAATTTCAATCAAATTTAGTCGAAGTGTGGATTATGGGCTAAGAATCAAGTGATCAAATTGGGGGCGGATCAAGGGATTTGATTTCGATTGAGAGAAATTTTTTTTATTATTCATGAAAAAAGGTCTAAAATGAACTGTAAAAAAAAATGTTGAATTTAAATTTTGAGTGAAGTAAAACAATATTTGTAAATATTGGGAAAATTGCGTTCTTTCATGGTTTTTCTTTTTTTGTTTTTTCTTTTTTTTCTTCAGTTTCAGCTGGTGTACAGTGTTTGCAGAGGTATTCAATCTCTGGGTGCTTTCTAGATACAAATGACTTGTTTTTATGAAAGCCTAATCGAAATTTCATGAACGAAAAAATGCTACTACCTCTGTCCCATAATAGTTGTTATATTTATGTCTACATTTATATATGCAATTGTAACAAACCTTATGGGATAGAAGTAGTTCAACCTTTCTCTACATTCATCTGTGTTGAATGAAACAAAATAATTGAATCCCAATGATTTATTAATAGTGGTTTTTATTGCACACACGTGGCTAATAAATCTCCATCTCCAGACAGAATTCTATCTTTGACAGATAAAAATTCGGTAATGCGAAAATCGCTTAATTTGCACGGTAGTGCTCAAACATTTTGGCCAATTCAAAATTATTTTTAGCGTCTTTTTGGTGGTTTTTTTTTGGCCACTTTCGCATTTAGCACTTTTTAACGTTCAAATTAGTACAAAAAATTTTTTTTGAGTTGGCAACAATGAGTTCTAGTCTTGGTAATTTTTCTGCTAACACCAATGCACACATACCAATCATTATGTAGACCAGCCACTCTCAATCTTTTGATGAACCAGTCAAAATAAAGCCAAAAAGAGGCCAAAAATGCTTTTTTTTTTTTTTTTTTTTTTTCCTCCAAAAATAAAAAAAAAAGAAAATTATTTTTCAGAAGGGGTGGGTAGGAGAGTGCTGATGCCAATTTTCTAGTCTGTAGATACAAAAACGCATTAACAGGGATTGAACCCCTTCACCATCTCTGATGGCTATGGTGGTTCAATTTATGAGTCAAACCAGACTAGTAGTATTTTCAACAAGGTAACTTGATTCTATCACCACCGCTGCTTAATTTATGAGCTATGATCAGCATTTATAGGTCGGTTGGCGCTGATTCATAATTTCCCTTGGAATGTTTATTCTTTTCTCTTTCTCCTCTTGATTCTTGATCTGGTGAAATATTAAAGAGGATAAAAAAAAGTCATTTAAACGTGATGGTCTTGTTATTTTGAATGTATTTTTATTTCTGGTTTAGGAACCCATTTTATTTCATCCTGAGAACAACTTGTATTAGGGACCGTCAACCATAACTGTCACCATAGATTTTTTTCAGTTTTTCTGTCTGCCTGGCTGCATATATAATGCACCATTAGAGATAAAAGGCTGAAATTTTAATCATTCACTCCTTATTACAACTTGAAAAACGTTTTTTTTTTTTTTTTTTCTTTTGGGTATTCAACTTGCGACGTAAGTTTATGCTGAATTAGTCCCTTAGTTCATATACAGAAGCATTCACACTTGTTTTTCTTGAGATCACTGCCCAACAAAAGATGAAAGAAGTAATTTACTCATTGATCAACCCTCTTACTGACATTTATCTTGATCACCATCATCCCCTGGCTAGGCATGCTGCAAAAAAACGTTGGTCACATGACGGTTCCTATAGGGTGACTAACCAGACCTGTTTCAAGTTGTCGCAATAAATAAAAGACTGACTTCATTGACAGTTGGTAGTACGATTTGCATCTCCTTTGATTTTCGCACCTATGCCAACGTCATCGTTGCATACACCTACAAGTATACCTTACTTAGTGCTACGAAGTAGTTCCAAATTTTTCCATACTGTTCAAAGCTGCACTCTCCAAGGTCTTATTACAGCATAACGTGTTTTTGTTTTTTTTTCCAGCTTAAATTTAGTTACATTAATTTATATAGCGATACCCTACCTGTATTATAGAGGTGTAGCTGGAGATTTCAGGCCCCATGGTGGGTGGGAGTGGCTTCTTGAGGGGCCTCTCCCTCCAACATTTAGTGTAATGTTTCCGAACTTGTGTGCCACAGACCTCTGAGGGTCCACGAGGATATTACTGGGGGTTTGTGGGCAAACCTTTCAAAAGCCTGGGGTCAGTGAGCTTGTCGAGTGAGGAGTCCTTTAAAACGCAGTATTGTAGCCACAAAAATATGAAGCCCAGGCCGGGATTTTGACTCCTCGAGGGGCCCCTTTCTACATTTAGGAAGATTATTTTTCTTTATTGTATAATGTTGATAGAAATGTAGTAGTAGATTGCTATTCACAAAGCTTATGGTGGGGGGTGGGGTGGGGGGTGGAATGGATTACGCCCCCCCCTCCTCAGCTACGTGCCTGCACTACATCAAACCCGCACTAATCAAGGTATTGCTACATATTCATGTTGCCTCTAATTTATGCTGACCCTGTCTCTCATCGTGGATTCTTGCCAGGGTGGATATATCTGTGTGAGTGAGGGTTTGAGTATATGATGTATGTTTATATATATACATATATATATATATATATCTATATCATATATATATATGTGTGTGTGTGTGTGTGCCCGAGTGGATATGCGTGTGAGAGAGTGAGTGCGCCTACTGCGGTCTCCATCAGCTGGCCGGTTATTTATATAGATTAAAGAAAAGATTTTCATTTGTTGTAGTCCAGTTGGGACATTGCCATTGATTTAGTGTTAGTAAGAGAGCAGCCCTGCGACCAGCAGATTCACTCTATGGCTTTCCTCTTAATAGAAATTGGCTACCAATCTACTTACACTGAATAAATAATTCAGTTGACCATGATATTTCACGTTTCCTGCCAACCTAGAGCAGCTATCGGCCTCCGTAAAAACAAGCCACTCAGAAATCGGATCAGTTGCATCTCACTCGGCTCATCCTTCTTTCCTTATTCACATATTTATTCCGCAGTCTGAGGTAGCTTGCTTCTTTTTTTTTTTTTTTTTTTTTCCCCACTGTTCACTCGGCTTCGTTTATGCGTTGCAGATTTAGAAAAGAGAGAAAAAAAGAATTTTTACATCTATCTTCGTCTCTGCCTTGTTTTTCCCGTGGAGTAAGAATATTATTTATTGTGAGCCGACCAAGAATATATCTATAATTTGCCTATTACTGTTTTGCTTATCCGTCTGTTGACTTGAATCACTTGATCCAACCTGAAGAGAAGAGAAAAAAAAAACAAAACAGGGAGACAAAGAAAAGTATTTAATTCTGTTTTTAGACCCTCGACTTGATCACTGAAAACTTTACGGACTGGACTACAGTACTTTTTAATCACAAATAAATGTGATGACTTATCTAAAGTAAAACATATTTTGTGGTTCCTGCTTTCCTTGAAACATTCTTATTCACTTATTTCCTGTTTATTATATATCCTGTCAAAAAAACAAAAAAAAAAACTCTGTCCAATTGTTTTGTAACAGGTGACTTGATTGGACCCAGAATATTCTATCCTTATAACAGCCGTTCCTATTGGACTTCTATAAATAAAAAAAAAACAATCTCTTCACACCCACCAATAGATACACTGACTTCTAAACTTTTGACTCTCCTTGTCCAACGGATTAGTCAGTTTCGAACTATTTTCTTAGATTTCAACTAGTGGATTATCTTAATCTTAAACTCAGATTAATGCAGCATTTTTCATGCTGGAAGATGTTTCATAAATTTTATGTTGAAAACATCAAAATGCATTGGAAAGGCAAACCAGAGGCATGGGCCTTAAAACTTGAGGAATGACAGGGCATACAAGCAATAAAAATTGATGGAATAATGTTTTCAGGTTTGCTGAGAAAACCTTTTGGCTTATTGTCTATACTTAATCTTAATTGTATTGTTTTTATTTCTATATCACTGTATTCAACTTAGTATTTGTCAGTATTTTTTATTGATTATAATGTAAAATCAGGTTTTACTTGTATGATAACTTGTGTAGTATTTTGCATTGTATTCTACCAAATGCTTTTAAGTAATTATTATTATCAATAGTGATAGTAATGTAACCAAGCTCTACTTCTGTGATTACTTATCTAGTATTTGCATTAATGTTTTCATACCTTTTCTCAATATTGTTTAGTATTATTAGTACCCTTGTAATAATTTTTAATTGCTTATTACTTACTGCAATTCATGTTTACTGAAATCAGATTTCAAGTGTATGATATATATATATATTCTCTAATGTTCCAAAACTATAATTCAAGTGTCTGTAAATTTTATAAGTATTTGAATATTAGATTATCATATCTAATGAAATTATATTATGATATATGATAGTATATATTATATTATACGATTATAAACGATATTGTCTAAGTAAATTTAATCGAATGATATAAAGCAAGAACTATTGGTTTATCATTACTATTATTATAGCAAATATTACTGCACAATATATAATTGCATAATCATATAATAATAATAATAATAATATATAATATGATATATAATGAAAATATTCAATAATATTAATGTAATTTAAAATATTTACTCTATATACTTTCAGTATTGTGAATTTACAATATATTCAAAACATTTGTTCATCATAGAATGTTCTGCGAATTCAGTCAAAGTATCACATTCACAAAAATCAGACTTGACATAATTTGTTGATATTTCAATTAGCAAAAAAAGTCATCAATTTAAAAGCAAAAATTGCCTGAAAACTGAAGTTTGTATTCAAATTGCTTTGTGTCTCTCTGTCAACCTAGCTTGGTCACAATCACTCAATAATAAGCAAAATAAATAATAACGTCTGCCAACCATTCAGTCTTTGGTTAATAGCTTCTCCAACAGACTGGAAAAGACACCAAAGTTGTTATTATGAATTTCCATGAACAAAATGGTGGCCGCAGACATTCCTCAGCAGTTGAATTGCTCTCCACAAAACGTTCAAAGTTTTTCTGCTCAAACTTTACTCAGGATACAAATTCTCTCAACACAAATGTAAGTCAGATAAGTATTTCTTTTTTTCTCCGGCAAAGTTTACTCTCATTTCTTGGCTTTGTAGTAGCTCTTGTTCCTTTCCTTTTTGTTTTGTTTCATGCCTTTCATTTTTTTTTTTTCTCTCACTGTCTTAAATCTTATCCTTCTGCTGATCATGACTATTCATTTAAAGTCTGTTTTTCCTCTGAGCAAAAACATTTTGAATTTGTCCAGATTATCAAACCATCATATTTCTTTGCTGGACAAAATCAGAGCCAATCTTAGGGTCCCTGGCACCCTTTGAAATATGATCTCATCTTAGATTCCTGAAAAATTTGATTTTATATCATTGAATTTACTTTTTTTTGACTGTTTTTAATCTGTTTAATTCATTCATTTTCCCACTGGTATTTATGAAGTCCTATTATTTCTGACACATGACAAACGCCCCCCCCCCCCCGAAAAAAAACTTTGTGACCTGGCGACCTCTGGTGGCCACAATTTAGCCAATGGTCTCGAAGGACCCATGTTGTAAATCACCATGTCCAGTAATTATTTGTCTTCCTTGCAACGTAGCCTACCCATTGCCATTTAAGTTCCTGGTAAAGTCAAACCCAAACATATCCTGTTCAGAATTCATCTGTTTATTCATCAATTAGTTATCAATATCTGAAACTTTTCCAAAAGTTTATTTAACATACCCATACACCCGCAAAATTAACAGACTTTGGACCAAAGAGATCAAAATGAAAACAGGGTTTTATACCATTACTGAAATGTCAGATATTATTGTTGTATTATCTAGTTGTATAGCTACAGATAAAGAAAAAATGTAATTATTTTGTAAATGTAAGTGTTTTAATATCTATGTGTATTTCTTAATTTGAGGTCCCTCTATAACATGTGCTACGAGCCCCGCCCTAGCTTAATCCAGCACTGCACGAGAGATTGATGATCTAATTTGGTATGAGTCATTAACAGGTAAAAAAGGTCTGAATCGATGCAGGTAGATAACTGGTCGTTACTACTTCTGATTGCCTCTATTCTTTGCCACTACGTTTATTCATCAGCGTTTGAAAAAGTAAATGTTTTTAAATAGTTAATCTTTCCGCTTCCTCTCTTATCCAGCAAACCGATCGGTTCAGAAGAATATTCTCTTTGCCAATTGGAATTCTTTTTCTAATCACTTTCTTCATTATCATTATTACTTTTATCTACATCTCATGTTATGAATTATTAATTTTATATCTTTAAATAAAGATGTACATTTTAGAGAGCTTCAACCAACATAAGTGTCTTTGGTTTTAGACTTATAAATTCATAAACCGTTTGAAACTGAGAGTGGAACTCTCCAATGAATTGATCTAAAAAAAAATTCATCAAACGGTCAAGGAGAGATAGTTTTTATCAGAAGTTATTTCCCTTGAAATTGACATTCTATTCTATTTGTCCAAATTTGATAGAGTGATTCTGGCTGGCAGGCTAACTATCTATCTATATGTCCAGCTTACAGGCCACACTTATGAACTAAAGGGCTGAAATTTTTTTTTCGATCTCTCAAAACCCGTTAATTTACAATGAAAGTTTATGCTAAATCTATGTCCGGCAGCGTTCACACTTGATTTTGTGAAAGTTTGAACATTTTAGTGATCAACGACAGCAAAAAGGCAAGAGAATTAACTTGTTCCCTTGGTCTTATTCCATTTTTTTAATTGATCACCCCTACATGGCATGCTGCCAAAAGACATTTATCATGTGACAGTTTCTATTGAATGACTAACAAGACCTGTTTTCTTTAATGAGTTACTTAATAATCATTATTAATTTATCTGCAGCTTGCTTTATGCATTATTAATGTTCATACCGTTATTAAAAGATGTCTTTTTCACCTTTCCTTTTTCTTGTTTCACCACCAGCTCCACCTGGCAGCTCTTACATCTTTGAAAGGGGAGATAATTGAACTGACAAACAGATTCCAACATGTTTCTGGCGAGAAAAACCTACTGGAGAAACAGGTTAACAAGGCCCAGGTAAATTCTTTTCTCTTCTTTCCTTTTTTTTTTCTTTTTTTTTTAATGATGCGTCAAAACATATCTTGATTATAACTTCCTGGTCTGAGCAAAGCGAAACTGGCTTTCATTGTAATTCAAATCTTAACTCATTCATCATTTATTGAATGATTTAAATTGTCAACTATGACAGTTGCTGCTGCTGCTGATCTCAAGCTAGAAAAAAGTGGATAGTTTCCAATTGTTGTGGATGGAAGATGTTTTTTTCAAGCTCATCTGTCACAAAGTCAACTATTGCCCAGAATTAGATTCTTTTCAGTCGGTCGTTTCCAATTACGTTGAACAAAAGAAAGTGGAAGGAAAGGGGTAATTTTGTAAATATCAGCTACTGTTATGTCAGAAGAAAAGGTGTGATGTCACTAAGAAAACATGTAGTCTGATCACCTTCTTTTTTTCCAGCTGTGTAGATGTCAGAATAGAATGTCCGACATCTTCATTTTCTTCTTCTAAAAAAGCCAAAATTGGCCGTTCACATTTTTTATTGAAAATAATATTCGCAGAACATAACCATGTCGTAATTGTGTGGAAATCACTCTGTAAGACTTTGAAAGGTTGAATTTTTTTTACTGTATAATAATTTGGTGTATAGATGACATGTTCGTCGTACAGGCAATATTTTACAAGTATGAAAATTGATTGACTCAGAGGAAGACTACTTGCTCTTCTTCCTTCTCTTCTTCTTCCACCTGTTACTACTACCGTTGATGCTAGACACATTGTTGAACTTATGGTTCTTGTTTTCTCAATCTTCCACTTACACTCAAGGTGTCATGGGGAGGTAGAGACAGCAGTAGTATTATTTCATTTGTCTGTTTTCAATTTTTACTTCAACAATTTATTATAATCCACTTCAGGCTTACTAGGCCTACCGAAGCTTCACCAGAGTTCTGTTGACTCTACATTTCAGGAACACAATCCCTACTCCTCCTGGGTGCCTATCTAGGCTCAAGAGTCCATTCTGCTCTGCTATTTACCCATAGCTGGGGAGAGGAGAAATATACTCATCCCTTTCCCAAGGGCATTTATACAGAGAACACGAAGTGTCTCAGCCCCAGTTTGAACTCTGCTGGCCGATTCCATTTTTTGTACTGCTAACTACCTGGGTATCTGCATCTCTGATCAAGACAATTATCTAAAAAGAAATGTTATCAATTAGTATTCAAGAAGCTTAGCTTTATCTGATACAGGGCTCTAATAATGGAGTGCCAGTGAGAATAGAACTCACTACATTAATGGTATTTTGCTTTCCAGGGATTTTTTTCCTCAGGCAACACCAGATACATTAGTTAGCATACTATATTGAATCACCGCAGCCACGATCACTGACCCGACCAACCAAAAAAAAGTGTTTCTAGATATTCTTTACTTCTCACTCAAGACTTCCGAGTTGAACAGAAGCTGATTTCTGCTTTGAACGGTTAAAAGCAGCCAGGCATATACTGGACTCCCTCCTACCAGAGGGTGTAAGTTTGATTCTCTCCTTGGGGTTACTCTTTATTTCCAATTATGCTGTTTGTTTGCTGCCAAAGATTTAAGGTCCAAGTCAAAATTATGATAAAAAGCAACTGAAAATTGAGTTAGGTATAGAAAACTAGTCAAAATCAATAATAATAATAATAATCTAAAAGTTGCTGTAATTGTTTTCTGTTTGAATAATTGTTGGAGTGGAGTTTAAGCCCACATCAACCAGATTGGTGTAGTCCAGTAGCAATATTAAGAAAAAAAGGCTTTTTCATTTTTTTTCCAACATTATCTATCGATGAATCTATGAAATTTAAGCATTGGAAATATTTTGTTATCAGTTATCAAAGGTGTGTGAAATCCTCCAAAACAGAGTTAAATATCCTATTGCTGAAACATTTTGATCATTTTCCAATTTGCCAAGTTAATTGAGATTCTATTTCACTTTGAGATTTGAGTAAATGAATTTACTTGGGGAAGTGAGTTCATCTATTGAATTCTCGTATGCAGTGAACAACTAAAACCTGATTGAACATAAACGAGAAACTGGCCAGCAATAAAATGTGTTTGATCATCAAAGTGCAATTGCAAGATTATTTAAGTACTGCTATTATCTTTAGACAGTATGGGTAAACTAGTTTATGAAACAAGAACCATAAGTTCAATGACATGTCCACCATTCATGGTAATAATAACTGGAGGAGGAGGAGGAGAAAGATAAGGATGGTCCGCGTGAAGGTCCTGATGAAATTTGATATCAATCTAACAGGATTCTGCTGAGAAAATTGATCTTCAGTATTACTAGTGGTTATTGAAGCAGAAACAAGCTGTTAATTTATTTACTTACCGCTGAAGAGAAACCGGTTTGATTTTAGTGGTGATAAAAATCAAGAACAATTAAGATGGAGGTAAATAGTGACAAGAAAAATTGATAATAATGATTTTCCTTTCTTCATAGAATGAAAATTGCATAAAAGCCTGTCCGCATTTCCTTTCTGAAACCTACTTGCTACCAAGATTTGGAGGGTGTTGGACCCTCACATAAAAACTGACCTTGTGTTAAATTCTTTCCCCTTGGGGAGGTATTTTGATACCCACCATGATTTAATTTTTTTCCCTAGTGGGACTTGACGTCTACCCAAGCGAGATATGATCCTTTCCAAATTTTTTAGATAATTATTTCACAGTTATTTTTGTTCTGAAATTATGATTGTATTTTTGGACGCCTAAGTAGTTTTTCAATGTTCGGTTTGTTCGCCAAAAACTTCAAGATTTAGTCAGCCAAAATCTGGCTTGTTGCCATCGAGAATCGTCCTCCCTTTTTGTTTTGGTCTTTTTCCAATGAATTGCAGTGCCAAAAACGACAGATATTCAAACTTTTACCTTTGTAAAAAGCAGACATGACTCCCCATAAAATCTGGGAGAAAAAAAAATCAATTCCAACTTTCAATAAACATAAAATTTTTTTCATTGTCGTCTGAAATAAGCATTAATCAAGGTTTCTCACCAGGGTTGCCAGATTTGGCTTGAAGGGTGAGGGGAGATAATCTGAGCTTTATCTCTGAGACTTATCCAACACAGACATTGGAATTGCATCAAATTTAGAAATCAAGCGAGTCTGGCGGCAGAGGTTCTATACTAGTCTCCTGAGGCAAGCTCACGTCAAGAGGCTGGTATTGAACCTTTGCCTTCAGACTCTGTCATATTAAGGCGGTTATCAAACCTCTGCCTTCAAAATCTCTTGATTTCCAAATTCAACACTATTCCAATGCCTGTGTTGGGTAAGTCTCAGATAACCCCCTCTTCTGGCCAACTCCTGTCATCAGCTAACTTCCAGTTCCTGACCAAAAATTTTTTCTACTGATTTTGCAAGTCTTACTTGTATCTTTCTCTGTTATCTTTTTTTAAATTTTTTTATTTGATTTTTTCAACTGCAATTTCATAGTTTGTCTGCATAGGACAGCCAGTTTATACTGAATAAGAATTTTGATAAGAATTAATCACTTTATCAATTTTTTTTTTTTTCATCAATTTATAAAAAATGCCAGGAACTAGTATCAATTTTATCATAATAATCTTGGTGTTATCAATAAAAAGAATTTAGAAAATTTTCATCTAAGAATTATAATGATGTAAACTCAGAGATATCCGTGTTTGGGAACTTATGTTCACACTTTGAAAAAAAACAGTTTAAACTTGATAGTTCACTGTGGAAAAATTTGGCCTTTTTTAAAATTTTTATTTCTTCAGAAATAGTGATATTAAGAAAATACCCAGATGTGAAATAAGATTTTTCAGGAATATCTGTTATTTAGATACTTTCTGTTGTGGTGAAACTGAGAGAGACAAAGGAAATTCTCACAATCAACAACTAGCTCATTCAATTAGTGCATCTTAATCTAAGTTAATGCTATTTATCTTCAATCAGTAAATCATAGTACCTATATTTACATTCCTAAATATTCATTTTTCTCACTGTAAACCTTTTTGAAGTCAAGGGTTGCTCCAAGTTATGTTTGAAATTCAACTTTACAGAATTATCACTCACGTGTAGGGGGCGCTCTGCACCAATTTTGCCTGAAAATTTGGTCTTGATAACTTGACCTATACACCCATTAATCCTCGCCATTTGCGGGTTTTCAATTTGTAGTATCAATAATTTGCGGTTCATTTATGAATTATCTAATGAGGGTATTTTGGGGAGTCTTGCAGCTTATCATGCAAAACTACATCATAGAAAATACACCTTCCATTATACACAAAACGTAAAAAGTATTGAAAATAATAAATGCATATATATATATATATATATATATATATATATATATCCGCAGTTTTAGTGCATTCACATCCTCCTGCCGCCTCTAATCCCTGCAAATGGCTGGGGATAATTGTACTTTAAAGGATGGCTAAGTTCAGCTTGCCCTGGAGTGGCAGGAACTTTAGGCTTGGCCCTGAGCTCAGTCACCCCCATTACCCCTTCTCTCACTGAACAGGGTTAGGGTTCTGGCCAAGATGGCCATCTCTGATTGATCTTGGCTCAAAATACCTTTCATTGATTGTTTCTCCCCCCCCCTATTGAAGAGACCGCATCATTATAGCGGTTAGACAGGTTTCAGGTTCTATTAAATTTTGAGGAACGTTCCCATTTTCCTTTGTCAGTTCAAGGAATCCGATATTTGCCAGCTCCTACTTATCATATGTGAATAATGCATATATACCTACATCCATATTCATTCAGTTCCATTCAAAATGGTTTCCTTTGATCAACACAACACAAACCGAAGTGCAAACGTTTTTTTTGTTTTTTTCTATCGTTAAATAAAGAATTGTAACCAATCGTATTAATCTTGACGGCTTTTAACCTTCATCTTCATTTCTTATTGTTTATCTCAATTCGAATGTCCAAATTAGGTTCTGATAAAAACAACTGTAAAATTAAGATGACTAAATAGTCTTCAATTTTTTTTATCATTGTGTCTTTGTTGTCCTTAACATATTTGTTGAGGACTAAGATACGAAGGCAGTAGATCACTACATTTACACAAGACAAAATCACCAAGAAATCTTCATAAGAAGAAGAAATCAAATGAATCACCCTAGGTCGGCAAACTTTCAGAAGAACAAGTTCTACATTCAAGAACAAAAAATCCCATCAGTTTTGAAGAGAAAGGGTCTACCACCAATGCAAAAATAAGAAGATCCTATTAATACTGAAAAGAGTATACAACCAATGCATCCTCCCGACAGTCATATGTAAAACTGAAACATGAAACCTAACCAAAAGACTGACCCTCAAACTAAGAACCATGCAACATGCTCAACATCATGTGGAGAGAGCACAAGAGCTTAGTCTATTAGAGAAATTCAGGAGTCAGATATACGATAGAATCCATTAAAAAACCCAAATGGCGATGGGCAGGCTATGTTGCAAGAATGGCAGACTACCAATGTCAATCAAATGTTTGGACAGGGGTGCAATTTCAGTGTTTACCGTGGGTACTATTTTCCCTTGAGACACCCCCTGGTTAAGATTAATAGAATGGGTTACAATTATTGTTTGTTTTAATTCTCCCGTACATTTAGAAAGTCAGTGAAGGCTTAAATGTATTTACATCCCCCAAAACTGTGTCCCCACCCACTCTCTCCTAGACAATAAGAGCCATTCCAGATTGTAGGTTGATAAGAAACATTTAGTAATTGTGTGATTCATAATCATCTAAAAAAAGTTGATGACTTATCGACTAATCGTTTGAAATAATCGATGACTAATCAACAATCAAAATAGTCGTTGGTTGCATTCCTAAAGCTAAATTGCCAATTGGATTTTGTCAGATCGCTGATTCTTCAAGCCCAATCGTTGATGAATATATATTTGTGATCAAATTGAATATTCTTTGACCTTAAAAAAAACATCTGAGATCCAATAATAGGAATGATTTTATTTCCTATGATCGAATCAGATGATGTAACCGATGAGAAGGGGAAAAAGTATTTTACGTCACTACTTTTTCAACTGGATAAGAAATAAAATAAAAATGGGGACCTTCTTGTATCATCATGAGAAATTTTGGATGATTAACAAGGCTTATTTTCACATCATTCTCAGAAAAATTTAGATAATTTTTGCCTTGTTTCTGGTTGTTAAATATATTGATGTCTTTTCAATAATGAAAGTTATGATGAAAGTAAACACTGAAATTGCTATCTCTATTATTGTTCGGACTATCCTCATTTTGGCTGTTTTCCATACAACGTTTCAGCCGTTGTACTCTACGGCCTTCATCAGGTATCATCTGGTAGGTGTGGGGAATCGGACAGAATTACTGCAAGTAATCTAATAGTTCTAAGTTCAATCCCAGTGTGAGACAATAATTTGAAATACTACTACTAAGAGGGAAGTGCGGTCTATATACCCCCATCGGTTAAATAAAGGGTTCGATTCGTTACTTCCCCCACACCTACCAGATGATACCTGATGAAGGCCGCAGAGTACAACGGCCAGAACGTTGTATGGAAAACAACCAAGATGAGGATAGTCCAAACAATAATAGAGATAATAATAATAATACCTCATTGCAAAAACTCAGAGAAACACTGAAATTGCTGATTGTTTTCTATCAAAATAAATTGTTTGCTTTGTAGTTTTGTCGTAAATTTACTGTGCAATTAATGTATCTAAAATAATGTTCAACAAATGGATTTGTGGAGAGGAAAAATTAAAAATCGGTTTCACGAGGTGCGTAAATAAGGTATTTGAAAAAATCCCGAATTGTACTTGGGGGAAATTTTTTTTTCTAGTTATTTTCTTCAGATATTCAACTTTCTTGACCACTTTTTTGCAAAAAAACAAAAAAAATTTGATCCAGTTATCTTTGTTTTGAATAAATTATATTCAATAAAATTACAATTGAATCATGATTATCTTTTTGTTTTTACATCATGCTTATGTGATGCCAGACTTTTCTGCAGCATCGTAGTGACGCAAGTATTTAATGTCTCATTCTGGGATTAAGAATACAAATTGGATCGTAGCTTAGCTTGAAATCCATGAACTGCTTGTAAACTGCTCCTAGATACAGGGGAACTCTGAACAGAATTTGAAAAAAATTCAATTCCTTTGAAAGAAAAAAAAAATATTAAAATATGGAAGAGAAGTAATTCTGATCAGAAGTTGTATCCCTTATTTACATTTTTGAATTTCCTGAAAAAAAATGAATTTATGAGTTAATCATCATCATTGTTTTTTTTAATCTTTCAGACGGATAAGTTGCGTCTTCAAAGAGAATGTGAAGATAAGTTAGAACAGATAACGTCTCGTTATGAAGAACGGATCACAGAACTACACAGTGTCATTGCTGAACTGCGTAAAAAGATTGAACGTCACAACATCAATGTGATAAGGTCAGTTAATAAAATATCTTTCTTTTTTTTGATAGGAAACTATTTTTATGATGTTTTCTGCTGCTTGAAATGAATTCATTCTGTTTATCTTTTTTGTGCAGGGACATTAATTTTCACTGGGGTTTCTCTCTCTCTCTCTCTTTTCCACTCTTTCTCTCTCTCTTTTCCACTCTTTCTCTCTCTCTTTTCCACTCCTTCTCTCTCTCTCTTTTCCCACTCCTTCTCTCTCTCTCTTCCCACTCCTTCTCTCTCTCTCTCTTCCCACTCCTTCTCTCTCTCTCTTCCCACTCCTTCTCTCTCTCTCTTTCCACTCCTTCTCTCTCTTTTCCACCCCCTCTCTCATTTCCTCTCCCCCTTTCCCTTTCCTTTCCACTCCCCTCTTTCTCACCCCCTTTACCCCTCTCCCACTCTCTCTCTCTTTTCCACTTTCCCTTTCACTCTCTCTCTTGCTTTTGAACTTTCATCCTCTCTTGCATTCTCACTCGCTCTCTCTCCCATTCTCACCCACTCTCTGTCTCTCTCCCTCTATAATCTTATACAATTCACAGATCAAACAGATCCCAAAAATGTCCTTGTAAGCCCAAGCTCTTTCCATAACTCTCTACACTTGTGCTTTTTTTAGTCTGACTCGGCAACTTGTTCCAAAAATATATTACTGTATCGGGAAAATATTCTATTTGTTTTGAAGATTTATTTTTTGAAATCAGTCTCACCTTCAGATTTTCAGTTCAGGGAGAGATATTAAAAAACGATGTACCATATCCAGAAATTCCTCAAAAAAATTTGAATGTCTTAAAACCAAGGACTCGATGTAATAAAGAAATGTTTTCTTCATAGGAGCTTTCCCCCTTTGGTACAAGATATCTGAAGGCATAGGGCCTGTGTGTTTACCATGAAACAGCAAAAATGATATTGATTTTTTTGTTCAGGTTTGATTATATTGCTACCTGCCCAATTTGACCCTGATTTTTTTTTAGAAATTTTTCACATTCTACACCAGTAAATGTGGTATGAATAGATAGATTGATAAAATATATATATATATATATATATATATATATATATATATGTGTGTGTGTGTGTGTGTTAGCAAATATGTTTTTTAACAAAAAATAGATATCTCAAATCAAAATTTTCTGTTAGGAACTGTCAACATAGGTTTCTTGAGTTTTGGGGCTAGTCTGGCTGGCTGGCTATGTATGAAAATCTTGAAAAATTTCTCCTTATGTCTAGATAACACATGCAAGTTTTTGGTGGAAGGTTCAATTTACAATGTTAGTGTATACTGAATTGGTCCCTCACTTTGTGTCTAGCAGTATTCACACTTGTTTTTTTGATAATATTGGCAATTTTAGTGATCATTGCCTAAAGAAAGGAGAGAAGCCCTAATTTATTCGTTGATCACCCCTTTTTTGATTTTTGAATTGATCACTCCCTACATGGAATGCTATCAAAAGACATTGGTCATGTGATGGTTTCTATTTAGTGACTAACCAGACCCGTTTCTGAATAATCTCTAAACAATAAAACAACAAAATCGGCTTAAATGAATTTCTTTTAAATGAGAAAAACATCAGTTTTATTCATGATAAATATGCTTATTTTCAGCAAAATTGTTTTCTGTGCTACTACTAAGATATCAGTAGAAGTAAAAGTGATTTAGATGCAGACACACAGACACAGTAGAGCCTTTCTTTACCCCCCTCCTCCCTTTCTGTTTACTTCAGTGCATTTTAAAATTTTGAAATTTAAGCCTTGTGTTGGACACTGAAGGAAGTTCTTGATTATTCCATTATGTAGTCAGTTCAAATCGTAGCAGCTCCCAGTTGTTATCTATATGTTCATTTTTGTTTCTTTCCCCAGGGAAGAGGATGAATTTGATGAGGGTTCTGACCCTGGTGCCAAGAGTAATGAAGAAGCAGTCAGTGTCAATGAAAATAACGCTAATGAATCTCAGACTGCTAGCATAGGTAGGTTGAAGAATAATATTTGCTTTCAAGTTTTTCATTTTTACCTTCCTCTGATGGTCCGATATGAAATCGATTCATTTTGCCAAACATCAGTCTATTTGATTTTGTTTTTATACCTTGACAAGAATGACAAGAACTATCCTCACAAAATCCTAAGGAATAAAAATTAACCTTCCCCCTCTATAATTTGATATCACAACCATCTGATTGGTAGTCATATCTCTTACCAACTGGGCTAAATTGACAAATCTTACCTACCTACCAAAACTGAGTAATAAATGAGTACTTTTATGAAATGAACATTTCTCTGCCATTATTTGAAATTATGATCAAGTGATTGGTAGCCAAAGCTCTTACCAACTGAGTCAAATTTATGAAATTTATCCTAACAAATATACAAAGGCTTCTTTCATTCTGATAAATGAATAAAACTAAATTCTAAAATATTCATACTAAAAAAGTATATTTTTTATGATTTTTCTATTCATTATACACATGCTAAATTTTCAGAGTAGACGTTGAGGGGAATTTGACCCTGCAGCAGCCAGGTTCATCTTCAATTCACAAAAGAGATCTTTTTTTTTCTTTCTTTTTTTTCCCCTTCAAACCTCTTCATTGAAGAGTTCCACAGCAGTTATAACCAATCTATGAATTTAAGAGTAAAGTTTATATAAGGAATAGGTGTGGAGTTTGACCCTGCAGCAGCCTGGCTTGTCCTGGCATTATTCCTTCCCAGCAGAAAAAGAAATAACTTATTTTCCTTTTTCTACTCTATTGTTATTGATTTTTGTCTGAAGTTCAAGAAACCAAAGTCAATTACTTATAACAAAAAGTGAATACTAAAAGTAATGATTTATTCGCTGCATCGATTTCTCTTTATTATTCATTCAATGTTATTTAATCCTATATTTTTTCTCTATTAACTGAATTACAATTGTATTCAGCAAGAACAAAAGATTGTAAGACATTCAACTATTTTATCTGAAGTGATAATTCTCATGCAAATAATACATCACTTTCACCTAGAACCTCCTTTGATCAATTTTTAGAAACGTTCAAATTGTAAATATCAAAATGAAAAAGCAAAGACAAATTCTTGGTAGATTTATACACCAAATTGTTCATACGTTTATCTTTTCATAAACCTGTAATCGAATGATGTTACTTGAAACAAAAGTGATATGATGATTGCTTATTCGGACGCGTAATTTTATTACTGAACTACTTTTTCTTCATCTGAAACTTTCAAAACTTGTATGGTGACCACGTAGCTGCACAAATTAGAAGGAATACTAGTTATAGGTAGAATAGAGTAGTTGGAGCCTTTTAGCTCTGTAATGATAGTACATCAAGGGCGTTAGGCTAACACTATGACCCAATAAATCCCTACAATTGCTACAATGATTGAGTCTCCGTGGATTGTTTGAGGAAAATGAAATGAAAATCATCACCTTGTGTGTTGTACAACACTGAAAGCAACTTTGCTTGGCTTTTTTTTTTCTTCTTTTTCTTTTTACTTGTTTTTGTCATAATTTGTCCTTGAAAATATTTTGATCCTAAATCTTAGAGTAATGGAAATTGCTTTAAGTGGTTGGAGCAATTTTTTTCCCAGAAAATAGTTCTATGCAAAAGTTAATTGGGTAGATTTTAAACTATATTTCCAAAGATTTCCCTGAATCTGAAAGCAGAACAGATTTTTTTCTAGATCTGGCCAAAAACTTATGTTCATATTTTAAAGCATTGAAGCCTGAAAAGGGAAACAAGATGAAATTGCATTTTCTTTTTAGTGTGACTGGAAACTGACCTATCTCTGGTTCTAAACATTGGAAATTAATAATTCCATTTCCAAATCTTCTCCAATCATGGGTTTAATGTTATTTCTATTGCAGCAGCTGATCTTGGTCAGGAATTGAATACAGAGCTTTCTCACATGGTAAGTGACTTACAGAGTGTCCTCGAAAGAAAGCATATGCCTCCATCTGAAGGTGAAGATGAGGATGATGATGCAGAAGAAGATGTCAAAATTGAGGCAGAAAAGTTAAATTACCAAAAAGAAACAGATGAAAATGACAGTGTGGAGGAGAAAGCTATCCAGGTAAAAATTTTCAATTGTCAATCAATAATAATACCTGCCTAGAATTGATGAATACAGGCTATCCGTGAATTCTCTCCACATCTTTCAAAAATGGTAGAAAGGTAAAATACAATTTCTCCTTATGCATACTCTTTGCTCATACCAGGAATCAAACCAAGGTCCATCTGTTCGTGAGGTAGATGTGCTATCCATTACATAATTCTAGCAGACACACAACGTCGAAAATCTATTTGAAATACAAGTATTAACATAATTGTACGAGTTTTAGTCCAAAATGAAGACAAAGTAATGGGGTTTTTTTTTGTTTTTTTTCCAAGCATTTCTGTACACGTACTTGATCATACTCAACACATCTAGACTATCCTTTCCAAAATTCAATCAATTTTTCCTCAGCTCATAACCAAAATTTAATTGAAATTCATTGAGAACTTTTAGATATATTGTGTGGATTAACAGATGAATGTCAGTTAATTCATGTACTTCTCTCAACTTTGTTGACTAAGGTAAAAACAGGGGGTAATCAATGATAAAAGATTGAGAAATACCGATTTGATCGTCAGAATATATATATATATTTATATATTCCAGTGTTCTAGACCTCTAAACAAAAAGAATTAGATAATGTTTTCCTCCTCTGAAGAATCTTTTCCGCTTGAAGATTTACACCAGGGTTGCCAGATTTAGCCAAAAGGGGAGATAATCTGAGGTTAATCTCGGGGATTTGGATAACATAAACATTGGACTAGCATTGAATTTGGAGATTGAGCGAGTCTGGAGACAGAGGTTCAATACCAACCTCCAGACAAACTCAATTTCCAAATTTAACGCTATTCCAATACCCGTGTTGGATAAGTCTTTAAGATAAGGTTTAGATAATCTCCCCTTGTATGCCGATTGGACAACCCTGATTCCCGGTGTGAAGACAAAAGTTTTGATCAAAGATGTTCTCCTTCTTGTCAGGTCTGCAAAGAAGTGGAGAACCTCCATTTTGACCCGTCTCCCGATCAGTCCCCCCGTAAACTGAAACCCATGTTTCATCCCCCTCCCCCACCACCACCAGCCCCCGAGCTCCCTGATGCCCCACAACTCCAAGTGGAAGTCACTAATCTGCAACTGGAAAATGGTATCTTGCAAGAGCAGCTGGCTCGCCAACAAGCTGACATCAATACAGTCAAAGTTCAACTGTGTTCGATGCGGGACGATCGAGACCGATTCAAAAAAAAGGTTAGTGGATTGTAATTACTCTGATACGGCTTTTCTGGAAATTTTGCTTTTAATAAGTAATTCTGGTTTTATTCATGAATTGAAGGAAAAATTTGATACTGTACCCATGTTTAAATGAACCCCTGATTTATTGTCACAAAATCATTCATTTATGTATAAGTTGACCTCAGTCTTAGAGCTATAATAACTACATGTTGGTCATATCATATTATATGAGATGCTACACAATTCAAAGTTCATTGATTGAATCTGTCATATGTTTTTTCATTATCTATTCATATATATTTTATGATCATTATTTGTTTGTAATAATCATAAAATATCTTTCATTTTTGAGGCCAAGAGTTGCTTTAGTCCTTACAATCATATTTGAATTTCAACCTTACTAAATTATTATTCCTTAGTTGGTTGACCCCCAATTTTTTTCCTAAAATATTAGTCTTCAAAACTAGATCTGTACACAAGCACATATACAGTAATCAAAAGTACTGTATTTCCCTATGTCGAAAATACTATTTTATTTCTAAAATAAGTCTTGAAAATTTTCTTACTAAAACGTGCAAGGGAGGTAACTTCAATCAGAAGTTATTCCTTTTAGTTTTTTTTCTAGAATTGGTCTAAGAGTTAAAATATGATTAAAAACTTAATTTTATTTTTAACCCTGTGTCCTATAAATTTTTTTTCAAATTTTTGCGTGTCAAAATTAGCGTGTGCCCTTTTGATGGTAAAAAATTCAGTTATTTTCCTCTCCTAATCTTGAACTGATATATCTTTCTTTTCCAGATGAAAGATTTACAATCTAAAATGGATAGCAACAGCACCCCCCATGACAGTCGAACATCGACTCCTGTCAAATCCCCAGTGGTCAGTCCCACTGCTGGAAAAAGGTGACATCTCTCTACGCCATTCTTTTCTTTAAATTTTTTTTTACTTTCAAAATCATTCTCAAGTTTGAGAATTACTTTTGTTAAGGTTGAAAGAGAGAAAAAAAACTGCATTTGATAAGTAACATGGTTATCAATTGTAAATATTTGTCCATTTATAATAGAAATTATTTTTCTTCATTTCTTATTAGAGTAAAATTAGTATGATTATTTATACATTTTTATTTATCAATGTTGATCATTTACCAAAAAATTGATACTATTACACAATAAGTATTTCATTTATAATAGTATTTATTATTTATCCATTTTTCTTGTAAATAAATTCATGACAATAATAGTATTTATTTTTTGTATCAATTATGATCAGTTTTTACCTTCATCTTAATTTTTAGTTGCTTTTTCTTACAATCGTGTTACAATCCAATAATAAGAATAAATCAATGATTGAGTTATCAAGATTACTTGGTCTCTAAGTATTCATTTTTGTTTATCATATTATTTTCATTATATTATTTATTCATTTTTGCTTATTATTATATTACATATTATTTTTAAGGCAGTATTTATTTATGTTGATCATGATATTCATTATTGTTTATTGTTTTTCTCTCTCACCTGTAGATCCCTCTCTGGCAGTGACCAATTTCCTGTTGCCAAGATTGCAGAACTGAAAAAGCTCAAAACAAGTGCAGGTGATCAAAAGGTGAAAAGCAAGATTTTCTTATTCTCCGACAATTAGAAACAATCAGCTCTTTATGCCTACAGATGACATTTTTTGTGATTTTTTGTAAGCCTCTACCCTCTAAATAGGTTTTTCGTGAGGGGGTTCAATTTGCAAATGTAAGTTCATGCTAAATTAGTTCCTAGTTTATGCCTGCCTGATCTTTTAAAAATTCAGACGTTTTTAGTGATCACTGCCCAACAAAAAGTGAGAGAAGTAACCTCACCATTGATCATCCCTTGTTCCAATGTTTTAATTGATCTACCCCAACACGGCATGCTGCCAAAAGATGTCAAGCGGCGGTTTCTACTGAGTGTCTTACCTGACCTATTTTTCTTTTCCAGCAAGTCCCCAATGCTAAAGTTGCCGAGCATCTTGTGCAGAGCCTGCAAGAGTGTTCCAACATGCAGGAAATCGTGCAGACTGTCTACAAATGCGGCAACGAGATCTCTGAGAATAAAATTCGTGAATTTGAAATTGAGTTTGAGCGACTGACCAGCAAAATTGATCATTGGAAATCGCAATATGACCTGCTGAGTTTGAACCTGGAGGAGAGCAAAGCGCACACGGATAGGCTGAGTGTCTTGATTGGTAAATATGAGTCGAACAACACTGCCCTGCAGCTGGCCATTAACTACTCTGACCAGGCTATAGAGGCCTATGAGCTTCTGTGTGCGTTGCTAGAAAGTGAACTTGGAGTAAGTCTTGCCAACTTTCGTGCTGCAGGACTTGGCGGCTTTGGTGAGTGATTCATCATTTGTTGTTAACGTCTTACTTTTGGTTCCATGCATTTATTCACTTCTTTCCAAGTAACTCCTAAAAAGACCAAAATCAACACAATTATAGCTTGGATACTTCTCCAGATACATTCCTAAAAGAAATGCAGGTCTTCACGATGGTCATCATACCATATCATATATAGAACATCTAGAAAATATCTTTATACCTTTCTGCTGCATTCCCAGACAAAGTCATTTTCATTAATATATGATGTTGTTGTCATTTAGCCTCAACAAGAAGGAATGGATTAATGCTATGGATCTTATATGGTAGCACTTTCTGGGGAAATATCACTGTATAATAGATTATGTGTGTGGATAATCTTGTACATAATGAATAAACAGTATGGTATACGGCTATTTTGGATACAGTCCAAGATACTGTCTTTTTTCATTATTTATTTCAGAAATTTAACATCAGTAAGTTTATGAGAAAAAAAGTATTTGGAAAAATTCCTATTACAACCAAGAAAAAAGTGAAATGAATTAGACGAAATTTCAGTAATCAGTAAAGTCTTGTTTCTAAAAAGGACTTGACAAAATCTTAATTCTATGTAGGCCGTCATTTTTGGTGATACGGGTAGATTTGTTTTTCTACAAAAGCTCATAGGAGAAAAAAGAGAACTAATTGCTATTTGTACGTTGTTTCTTTCGTCCAGCTGGAGAACCCCCTACAAGTGAAGAGCGAGAGAATGTGACCAGCCTGGTACAGAGAGCCCATCATGCCAGACGGACGGCAGAAAACGTGGCCAAACATTTATTACAGAAACTTGACCGCAGCTGTGGTATTCACATTCCCCAAACAGGCTCCCCTCGGCCCTGGGAAGATCTGTCTTCCAACAGCAGGACGACAAGGTAAGCCGCAACACATATTCTCCCACTTCTTCAATTCCGAGATCAGAAATTCATTGATATAAATACACTAAGTGTGTAATCACGTTATTTATCATTCGGCATATCGGCATATGATGACCGTGAAATCAGTTACATTCACATAGGTATATATCTTTGAATGATCAACCATGGAGGTATTTTAATTTTCTTGGAAAGTCTCAACGTGATATCACATGCAAAAATGATATAAATTAGATTTTGATGGCTGCCTGTTTTATTTGGTCCTTCCCAGTTTTTCTCATTTATATGATGAAACTGTTGAATTGAGAAAAGTATGAAAAATTGGAGCTTTAGACTTTTATTCAAAGTTTAAATTTTTCTTGGCTGGATACCACTTTTGACCCTCACTGTATTTTCTGAGGTTGTAATTCCTGAGCTGGGTTTTGCTTGTCGAAAAATCTATGAAACTAGAAAATATTCATTGCATGTTTAAAATAGTTTTATTTTCATACAAAATAATTTGAATTAACAACAATATCTAATGAATATGATATATATGTTTTAAGAGATGGATATATGTGATCCAACAGAATGAATATAATGCAATTAATATATGTACGTATATATGAGAAGAAAAGATTAGTACTATCATTCTAGATACCCTCATCAATGGTACTCACAGGTGGTTGTTAGTAAGACCCACTTCAAGCATGCTCTGCCTATGTTCTACTTACAGCAGTTGGTATTCCCCGATGGTCACCCATTTTGGTACTGACAAAGTTTCAACATTGAGCCTGGTCTGTACCTAGATGGGTGACACTTGTGGAATACATTGAGGGTATAAATAGGAACATATGAATTCCAAAAAGTTAATCATTTATTACTTATCTATGATCTTTTAAAAAACTTTTGCCAATTGCATACCTGCGATTGCATACCTAGTGAATAAAAAATGGTATTTTTCTTAAAAGAAAGATTTTCTTTTTTCCTTGTTCAGCACAACCAGTTCCAATGGGAGTTCAACAGAAACAGAATTTACTAAATCTGATGAGTACCGTCTTCGTGAGTATATCCAACAATTGAAGAACGACCGAGCGGCTGTAAAAATGACTGTATTAGAACTGGAGAGTGTCCATGTTGACCCACTTTCTGAGCTGCCCCGACGGAGTGTTGACTCTCAAAGTCTAGATCTGGAGAATGCTGTTCTCATGCAAGAATTGATGGCTATGAAGGTACGGAACGGCTTCTATGATACTCCTCACTTTTAGATTTATCCATGGTAAATGATAGCTGTTTTAAAGAAGAGAAATCAAATCCAGGATGGTGGTAGAGAGGGGCTAATCAAACTTTCTTCATTCATTCCATTTGATAAGGCAAATTTTTTCGAGATCCCTTTTGATGAAACAAATTTTTTCACAATCTCTCACTTGTTACTATACTTGTAATCTAACAGAAACTAAATGTAGAAACAAATTAAGACAAAAAATTTTGTCAAAAATCACAACATATTTATAATCTTTAATAAGTTTTATGGTGTTTATTACAAAAAAAAAAAAAGAAATCACTTAATTACATTTTAGTAATTTATTTTAAAGTGAATAGCACCAGCCATACAATAAGCACCAGAAGGATTATGGAGATAAAGGAACTGAAAAAAAAAAAAAAAATGTTACTTGATTATTCTTTGATCTCTATGTGACCCCTCTTGGGGGTCGGAACCCTAGTTTGAGAAGCCCTGTTGTAGATTATTGAATTTTCTAAGTATTAATTTAATTGGTGTAGATCAGTCAAGTGTTTTTTTAAAATCTTCAAACATTGATGCAAGGATTTCTTTTCAATTAGATCTAAAAAAAAACTAGCATGGTACCAATCGAAAATGATGAGATTATTTACATATGGATTGGTACTTCTACATAGAATAAAAATGTCTGTGCCCTCTGCCTAGGATCAATATGTCATTGCCCGGTCCTCTGATAGGGATCAAAGTTTATTATCTGTGTGCTTTGCCTAGGTTCAAAATGAAGTGTTTTTGTACTCCCTGAAAAGTGTTACACACACACACATACATACATATAAATTATCTATTATTATAAAGGCTGCTATTCTTTGCTTGTATGACTGGTTGAAAAGATAAAAAATTAATAGCAATTTCCTTTCTAAAAATGATGTTTTTCTATTTTCAATCGTCAGGAAGAGAAAGCCGAGTTGAAGTCCCACAATTATTTGTTGGAAAAAGAGAAAAAAGCCCTCGAGCTCCGCTTAAGTGACAAAGAGACCCAAGCACAAGCATACAGGCTACAAATTGAGCATTTGACAACTGAAGTACGAGAGTTACAACAACAATTGAACCGCCATTCGGATTCTAGAAGTACACCCCCAATTGTGAGTGTGGTCAACCCTTGTCTCCTCTCTGAAAAAAAACTCATCTTTGAACATTTGTTTCTTAATATGCATGTTGTCAGGATAAATTTGTTCATCATCTCAGATGGCATCATCGGTCTTTTATCATTTAAATATTGTAATTTTGTTATCAACAGAAAAAGTTTTGGGAGTTTTAAATCACTTTCAACCAGTTGGGGGGGGGGGGGCAGTTTATAGTCCCAGTGGGAAATAAGAGCTTCCAGGTAAAAATGAAAGTTGCTGTGAATGCATTTGGCTTAAGGGTAATAAAGGTATGTTTCTCACTGATAGACCTATAAATAGAAGAAAAGAGATCACATTGATGTTGAAATCAGTTACGATGCAAATAATCATTTTAAGAATTTCTAAGAGAAAAAAAAAAACATTCCAGCAATAAATGTACAATTCTGAAATCAAACTAGTTATTATATAGTCGTCTAATTGTACATAAAATCAAATGGTTGATTAAATTATTCTCTGTTACAACTTATTTAAATAAAAATGGAGGAAACTAGTAATCTTATTGAAAAAAGTGGGGAATGATCACTAAAAGATTGGGAACCACTGGTCTTGGGTTTTGAATGATATATATATATATATATTGGTAAATTTTATTGTCATATATGCCGAACTATAAAACATGGTTTACAAGGACTACTGCACACTACCCAACTTCAATATGAACAGCCTTGGATGTTGAATAAGTTTCAGACAGCCCCCTTTACATAATACCAGTGCAGTAGATACAGAGTAATATTTTCATAGTTTTTTTTTTCTTTTTAATTAAAAGCCCATCTTATATGTTGACATGTTTGGTATACATAACAAATTCTAACATTTAAAATAATGGGAAGTTTCAAATCATTTCATGTATAATCTGTGCAAGGTGAAGTGAGTGACACCACTAAGTCTAATTCTCATATTACAACCCAGGGCTGAGTAGGTAGTAATATATATTGAGCCCAAGCAGGGACTGCTGAAGCCATAACCAGCATAAGGGTGCCAAATTCATTTCATCTGTAAATATCTTTTACCCATTACAACTGTCATCTTAACTACAATAGTTGACAGTTCTATAAATCCAACAAGTTTCTTGTTCAGACCAAATTTGAAACGGTACATAACATTCTCAAGAAAAAAAAAATAAAAAGAGGGGGTGAAGAGAGATTTATAACTAATGTGTACACTTTATATATAACTTTTTTTATTTCCCAATGAATCATATTGTATTTTTTTTTTTTTGATGCAATCCTCTTCTTTTTAATGGGAATTATCTTGAAAATTCAATTGGACCCATAGAATTATTACAGAAACAAATTTTGCCAAACATTGTGTAAATAATGTAGCAGAATTGTTTAGAATGGAGTCTGTTTTTTTTTCTTGTTAGGATTCTGACAGTGGGGACAATTCAAAAGCTGGATTGGACATCCATTCCACGGAGGCCAGCGAGGCCGCTAGAAGAGAAAAGAAGCTAAAGAGCAGGATACAGGAGCTGATGTTGACCCTGGAAAAACTATCAAGAAACTCCGAAATAAGGCACCAACAATCCGCGGAATTTGTGAATGATTTAAAACGTGCCAATTGGTAAGTTACCCTTTCCTAAAACATCAACTGGAGTAGCTAAACTTGATCAGGTCATGAACACACGTAGATGCACTAAATTTTTCAACATACATGAATGAAATGCCTGAATATGGTGGCCATTTTGTATACAAATGAGGTCCCATGACCATTATATTGGTATCATTTTTGCCATAAATGAAATCCAGACCTTATAACCTTCAAAATGATGTATGACTTGCTATCCATAATGCATTCACCCGACTTACTTTGTAACCCTTGAATCATTCAGGCCTGAATTTTGTTTAAGGTAAGTCTACAGTCATGAGAAAAAGCTGTGGGAAATTATGAGTTCAAAATCAGAATTTTCTTCAAAAAAGAATATGAGGATTAAACATGCAAATCTACAAGATTTGATTTTTTTTTTTTTTTTTTCAACTCAGTTTTCTCACACAAACACTCTGTAAGACATGCCTATGGGCATAACAGGATGAGGCCTCCTCACCTCAACAGAGTGGGTTTGAAAGTTAAAATTTCAGTCAATAAGGGATATTGGTATGGTACAATTATTTTATGTAACTTTACTATCTACCTTGATGTCATTTTAATTTTCTTTTTCTAAAATCACAACACAGCTCAGACAATCACTCTACAACAGTGAGTGAGCAGCGCTGATTGGAAATAAGGGATAAACTCTCTGCAAAGTTATCCTTCCTTTCCAATCTGCTCTTCAACTCACTGCCATAGACTGATGACACCAGCAAAGTTGAAATAAAAACTAAACAACTAAAATCATGATGAAGGTAAATATTTGTCGAAAAATTATTTATGATTAATTTCTTATTAGGAATTGTTTAACGAAAGAAAATTAAATGTATCACTGTGTGTATATATATATATGATACATTGTTTAAAAACTATATATATATTTATGTATAGTCAATAAAATTATATGTACATATATATAGAGTTTATAAAACTAAGTATATATGAATATAGTGTATAAAATAATGTATGTATGTATATAGTGTATAAAACTATGTATGTATGTATGTATGTATATAGTGTATAAAACTATGTATGTATGTATGTATATAGTGTATAAAACTATGTATGTATGTATGTATATAGTGTATAAAACTATGTATGTATGTATGTATATAGTGTATAAAACTATGTATGTATGTATGTATATAGTGTATAAAACTATGTATGTATGTATGTATATAGTGTATAAAACTATGTATGTATGTATGTATATAGTGTATAAAACTATGTATGTATGTATGTATATAGTGTATAAAACTATGTATGTATGTATGTATATAGTGTATAAAACTATGTATGTATGTATGTATATAGTGTATAAAACTATGTATGTATGTATGTATATAGTGTATAAAACTATGTATGTATGTATGTATATAGTGTATAAAACTATGTATGTATGTATGTATATAGTCTATAAAACTTTATATATATATATAGTCTATAAAACTATACATATAGTCCAAAAACTATATATATAGTCTATGAAATATATATATATATGTATAGTCTGTGAAACTATATATATGTATATATATATAGTCTGTGAAACTATATACATGTATATATATATAGTCTGTGAAACTATATACATGTATATATATATAGTCTGTGAAACTATATACATGTATATATATATAGTCTGTGAAACTATATACATGTATATATATATAGTCTGTGAAACTATATACATGTATATATATATAGTCTGTGAAACTATATACATGTATATATATATAGTCTGTGAAACTATATACATGTATATATATATAGTCTGTGAAACTATATACATGTATATATATATAGTCTGTGAAACTATATACATGTATATATATATAGTCTGTGAAACTATATACATGTATATATATATAGTCTGTGAAACTATATACATGTATATATATATAGTCTGTGAAACTATATACATGTATATATATATAGTCTGTGAAACTATATACATGTATATATATATAGTCTGTGAAACTATATACATGTATATATATATAGTCTGTGAAACTATATACATGTATATATATATAGTCTGTGAAACTATATACATGTATATATATATAGTCTGTGAAACTATATACATGTATATATATATAGTCTGTGAAACTATATACATGTATATATATATAGTCTGTGAAACTATATACATGTATATATATATAGTCTGTGAAACTATATACATGTATATATATATAGTCCGTGAAACTATATACATGTATATATATATATAGTCCGTAAAACTATATATATATATATATATAGTCCGTAAAACTATATATATATATATATATACACACACAGTCTGTAAAACTATGCATATATGTATAGATATAGTCCGTAAAACTATATATATATATATATATGTATATATATATATATTCTATAAAACTATATATATATATATATTCTATAAAACTATATATATATATATATATTCTATAAAACTATATATATATATATATATATTCTATAAAACTATATATATATTCATATTCTATAAAACTATATATATATTCATATTCTATAAAACTATATATATATATATATATATTCTATAAAACTATATATATATATATATATATTCTATAAAACTATATATATATATATGTATATATTCTATAAAACTATATATATATATATGTATATATTCTATAAAACTATATATATATATATATATATATATTCTATAAAACTATATATATATATATATTCTATAAAACTATATATATATATATATTCTATAAAACTATATATATATATATTCTATAAAACTATATATATATATATATATTCTATAAAACTATATATATATATATATATATATTCTATAAAACTATATATATATATATATATTCTATAAAACTATATATATATATATATATATATTCTATAAAACTATATATATATATATATATATATTCTATAAAACTATATATATATATATATATATTCTATAAAACTATATATATATATATATATATTCTATAAAACTATATATATATATATATATATATTCTATAAAACTATATATATATATATATATTCTATAAAACTATATATATATGTATATATATATTCCATAAAACTATATATATATATATATTCTATAAAACTATATATATATTTATATATATATATTCTATAAAACTATATATATATTCTATAAAACTATATATATATATTCTATAAAACTATATATATATATATATATTCTATAAAACTATATATATATATATATATTCTATAAAACTATATATATATATTCTATAAAACTATATATATATATATATATTCTATAAAACTATATATATATATATATATTCTATAAAACTATATATATATTCTATAAAACTATATATATATATATATATTCTATAAAACTATATATATATTCTATAAAACTATATATATATATATATGTTCTATAAAACTATATATATATATATTCTATAAAACTATATATATATATATATATATTCTATAAAACTATATATATATATATATATATTCTATAAAACTATATATATATATATTCTATAAAACTATATATATATATATATATATTCTATAAAACTATATATATATATATATATATTCTATAAAACTATATATATATATATATATTCTATAAAACTATATATATATATATATATTCTATAAAACTATATATATATATATATATTCTATAAAACTATATATATATATATATATTCTATAAAACTATATATATATATATATATTCTATAAAACTATATATATATATATATATTCTATAAAACTATATATATATATATATTCTATAAAACTATATATATATATATATTCTATAAAACTATATATATATATATTCTATAAAACTATATATATATATTCTATAAAACTATATATATATATTCTATAAAACTATATATATATATATATATATTCTATAAAACTATATATATATATATATATATTCTATAAAACTATATATATATATTCTATAAAACTATATATATATATTCTATAAAACTATATATATATATTCTATAAAACTATATATATATATATATATTCTATAAAACTATATATATATATATATATATTCTATAAAACTATATATATATTCATATTCTATAAAACTATATATATATTCATATTCTATAAAACTATATATATATATATATATATTCTATAAAACTATATATATATATATATATATTCTATAAAACTATATATATATATGTATATATTCTATAAAACTATATATATATATATGTATATATTCTATAAAACTATATATATATATATGTATATATTCTATAAAACTATATATATATATATATATATATATTCTATAAAACTATATATATATATATATATATATTCTATAAAACTATATATATATATATATATATATTCTATAAAACTATATATATATATATATTCTATAAAACTATATATATATATATATTCTATAAAACTATATATATATATATATATATTCTATAAAACTATATATATATATATATATATATTCTATAAAACTATATATATATATATATATATATTCTATAAAACTATATATATATATATATATATATTCTATAAAACTATATATATATATATATATATATTCTATAAAACTATATATATATATATATATATATTCTATAAAACTATATATATATATATATATATTCTATAAAACTATATATATATATATATATTCTATAAAACTATATATATATATATATATTCTATAAAACTATATATATATATATATATTCTATAAAACTATATATATATATATATATTCTATAAAACTATATATATATATATATATTCTATAAAACTATATATATATATATATTCTATAAAACTATATATATATATATATTCTATAAAACTATATATATATATATTCTATAAAACTATATATATATATATTCTATAAAACTATATATATATATTCTATAAAACTATATATATATATATATATATTCTATAAAACTATATATATATATATATATATTCTATAAAACTATATATATATATTCTATAAAACTATATATATATATTCTATAAAACTATATATATATATTCTATAAAACTATATATATATATTCTATAAAACTATATATATATATATATATTCTATAAAACTATATATATATATATATATATTCTATAAAACTATATATATATTCATATTCTATAAAACTATATATATATTCATATTCTATAAAACTATATATATATATATATATATTCTATAAAACTATATATATATATATATATATTCTATAAAACTATATATATATATGTATATATTCTATAAAACTATATATATATATATGTATATATTCTATAAAACTATATATATATATATGTATATATTCTATAAAACTATATATATATATATATATATATATTCTATAAAACTATATATATATATATATATATATTCTATAAAACTATATATATATATATATATATATTCTATAAAACTATATATATATATATATTCTATAAAACTATATATATATATATATTCTATAAAACTATATATATATATATATTCTATAAAACTATATATATATATATATATATATTCTATAAAACTATATATATATATATATATATATTCTATAAAACTATATATATATATATATATATATTCTATAAAACTATATATATATATATATATATATTCTATAAAACTATATATATATATATATATATATTCTATAAAACTATATATATATATATATATATATTCTATAAAACTATATATATATATATATATATATTCTATAAAACTATATATATATATATATATATATTCTATAAAACTATATATATATATATATATATATTCTATAAAACTATATATATATATATATATATTCTATAAAACTATATATATATATATATATATTCTATAAAACTATATATATATATATTCTATAAAACTATATATATATATATTCTATAAAACTATATATATATATATATATATTCTATAAAACTATATATATATATATATATTCTATAAAACTATATATATATATATATATTCTATAAAACTATATATATATGTATATATATATTCCATAAAACTATATATATATATATATTCTATAAAACTATATATATATTTATATATATATATTCTATAAAACTATATATATATATTCTATAAAACTATATATATATTCTATAAAACTATATATATATATATATATTCTATAAAACTATATATATATTCTATAAAACTATATATATATATATATATTCTATAAAACTATATATATATTCTATAAAACTATATATATATATATATGTTCTATAAAACTATATATATATATATTCTATAAAACTATATATATATATATATATATTCTATAAAACTATATATATATATATATTCTATAAAACTATATATATATATATATATATTCTATAAAACTATATATATATATATATATATTCTATAAAACTATATATATATATATTCTATAAAACTATATATATATATATATATATTCTATAAAACTATATATATATATATATATATATTCTATAAAACTATATATATATATATATATTCTATAAAACTATATATATATATATATATTCTATAAAACTATATATATATATATATATTCTATAAAACTATATATATATATATATATTCTATAAAACTATATATATATATATTCTATAAAACTATATATATATATTCTATAAAACTATATATATATATATTCTATAAAACTATATATATATATATATATATTCTATAAAACTATATATATATATATATTCTATAAAACTATATATATATATATTCTATAAAACTATATATATATATTCTATAAAACTATATATATATATTCTATAAAACTATATATATATATTCTATAAAACTATATGTATATATTCTATAAAACTATATATATATATTTAATTCTATAAAACTATATATATATATTTAATTCTATAAAACTATATATATATATATATTCTATAAAACTATATATATATATATTTAATTCTATAAAACTATATATATATATATATTCTATAAAACTATATATATATATTCTATAAAACTATATATATATATATATATTCTATAAAACTATATATATATATATATTCTATGAAACTATATATATAATTATATTCTATAAAACTATATATATATATATTCTATAAAACTATATATATATATATATAGATTCTATAAAACTATATATATATATTCTATAAAACTATATATATATTCTATAAAACTATAAATATATATATATATATTCTATAAAACTATATATATATATATATATATATATTCTATAAAACTATATGTATATATATATATATATTCTATAAAACTATATATATATATATATATATATTCTATAAAACTTTATATATATATATATTCTATAAAACTATATATATATATATATATAGTCTGTATATATATATTTTAGAAACTATATATATTTATATATTATACAAATGAACAATATTTATATATATATATATATATATACATGTATTTTATGAACCATATAATTTTATATATATTTTACAAACTATATAATTTTATATATATTTTATAAATATATATATATTGTAAAAACTATATATATGTATATATTGTAAAAACTATATATATATATACATTGTAAAAACTATATATATATATACATTGTAAAAACTATATATATATATACATTGTAAAAACTATATATATATATACATTGTAAAAACTATATATATATATACATTGTAAAAACTATATATATATTTTAAAAACTATACATAAATATCAAAAACTATATATATATATATTGTGAAAACTATATATATATATATATATACTGTGAAAACCATATATGATTATATTGTAAAAACTATATATATGCATATATTGTAAAAACCTTATATATATATATATATATATTGTAAAAACCTTATATATATATATATATATATATTGTAAAAACTATATATATATATGTATATATATTGTAAAAACTATATATATATATATTGTAAATATATATACATATATATATATATATATATATTGTAAAAACTATATATATATATATATATTGTAAAAACTATACATATATATATTGTAAAAACTATATATATATATATATATTGTAAAAACTATATATATATATATATATATTGTAAAAACTATATATATATATATATATTGTAAAAACTATATATATATATATATATATTGTAAAAACTATATATATATATATTGTAAAAACTATATATATATATATATATTGTAAAAACTATATATGTATATATTGTAAAAGCTATATTTAATGTAAATGTATATATTGTGAAAACTATACATATATATATTGTAAAAACTATATATATATATATATTAAGTATATATATATGTTAAAACTATATATATATATTGTAAAAATTATGTACATATATATTGTAATAAATATATATATATTTATATATCATAACAAAAATACATATATATTGTGAAACTAAATATATATATTGTAAAAACTGTATATATATAAATATTGTGAGAACTATATGTATATTTATATATATATTGTAAAATTATATACATATATCGTAAAAATTATATAGATATATATATATACTTCAAAAACTACATATATACATATTGTAAAATCTATACATATTTTTACAATATATATACATATATATATATATATATATATATATATATATATATATAGGAAGAAAGAGAGAGAGTTTAAAAACAATATATGTATATATGGAGTCTATATATATATATATATATATTACAGACTATATATATATATTCATATTGTAAGAACTATATTTATATAAATTGAAAAAACTATATATATATATATTGTAGAAGCTATATTTATCAGTATATATTGTGAAAACTATATACATATACTTGAAAACTATATATATATATATAAAAAACTTCATATATATATAAAAAACTATATATATATATTGTAAGAACTATATATGTATATATATTGTAAGAAATATATATATGTATATACATATATTGTGAAAACTATATATATGTTGTAAAAACTATATATATAGTAAAAACTATATGTATATATATATTCTGAAAAATATATATATACATTGTGAAAAGTATATATGTATATATTGTGAAAACTATATATAAATATATATATATTGTGAAAACTATATATGAATATATATATTTTGTAAAAACTATATATATATATATATTGTAAAAACTATACATATATATATATATATTGTAAAAACTATGTATATATTTATTGTACAAACTATATACTTATACATTGTAAGAACTATATATATATATTCTAAGAACTATATATATTGTGAAAACTATATATGTATATTGTAAGAATTCTATATTCTTCTTTTAGGAACCATATATATATAGTTTCTAGAATATATATTATAAAAACTATATATATATATACATCCTTCAAACTATATATATACGTTCTAAAAACTATATATATCTGTTTTAGAAACTATATATATATATATATATATATATATATATATATTGTCAAAACTATATATATATATATATATATTGTCAAAACTATATATATATATATATATATTGTTAAAACTATATATATACATATATTGTTAAAACTATATATATACATATATTCATGAAACTATATATATATACATATATATTGGATAAACTATAAATATATATATGTTGTAAAAAATATATGTATATATATATATATTGTAAAAACAATATATATATTTATTGTAAAAACTATATATATATTTTGTAAAATCTATATATATATATATATACATATTGTAAAAACTATATATATTGTAAAAACTATATATATTTATATGTTGTAAAAACTATATATATATGTTTATATTGTAAAGACAATATATATATATATTGTAAAAACTATATATATATATATATATAGTAAAAACTATACATACATATATATATATATATATATTGCAAAAATTATATATATATATATATATTGTAAAAATTTTATATATATATATTGTGAAAACTATACATAGATAGATATATTGTGAAAACTATATATATATATTGTAAGAACTATATATATATTGTGAAAACTATATATATATTGAAGACTATATATATATATATTGTAAAACAATATATATACATTCATATGGTAAAAACAATATATATAAATATATTTATATCGTAAAAACTATATATATTGTGAGAATTGTATATATATATTGTAAAAACTATATATGTATTGTAAAAACTATATATATGTTGTGAAATTATATATATATATTTATATTCTAAAAACTATATATACATAAATATATTCATATCGTGAGGACAATATATATATATATATGTTGTAAAAACTATATATATATATTGTATAAACTATACATATATATATTGTAAAAACTATACATATATATATTGTAAAAACTACATATGTATATATATACTGTAAAAATTATATATATATTGTGAAAACAATATATATATATATATGTTGTAAAAACTATATGTTGTAAAAACTATATATATATATGTTATAAAAACTATATATATATATGTTATAAAAAATAAAATATATATGTTGTAAAAACTATATACATTGTGAAAACTATATATATATTGTAAAAACTATATATATATATTGTAAAATCTATATATGTATTTATATTGTAAAAACTATATATATATTTATATCGTTAAAACTATATATATATATATGTATTTATTGTGAAAACTGTAAATATATATATTGTAACAACTATATATATATATATCGTAAATATATATATATTCATATTGTGAAAACAATATACATAAATATATTTATATTGTAAAAACAATATATATATCTAAATATATTTATTCTGTAAAAACAATATATATATAAATATATTTATTTCTTAAAAAGAATATATGTAAATATTATATACATTGTAAAAACTATACATATATTGTAAAAACTATATATATATATTATAAAAACTGTATGTTTATCTATATATATATTATAAAAACTATATATATATATACATATATATTATAAAAACTTTATATATACATATATATAATATAAAAACTATATAAATATATATATACATATATATTATAAAAACTATATATATATATATATATATATATTATAAAAACTATATATATATATATATATATATTATAAAAACTATATATATATATTATAAAAACTATATATATATATATA